>CM060949.1:159788341-160035841 GCA_030765055.1 Mantis religiosa
AGATATCTGCGTCCCAGGTAAAACATAGTTCTTTAATTTTCTATAAAGTACCTTATTAGGTCCCATTTTTTCAGAAGAAATTTCGTATAATTTTATATAACTGGTACATTATAAGAGATAGACGAATCTACTGCACACAAAATACGGATTTGTTCAATGTAAACACATTATTTCAAATAATTTTGGAGGTCTTCAAACATTTCAAAGGCACTGGCTATTTTGGCTGAATTAATATATTGTCATATTTTTAAAAGCCCCGCCGCTATTCAATTGTTTCTCGTGATATTATGCAGGTTAGCATATAGCCACACGGTTTTAAACAGCTTAATATTGATACAGTGTCTTTATTCCTATAACGAAATGTGTAATTTGAGTATCACATGGAAAAATAAACACTTGATGGTGGAGCCAGTCATGTGTATTTAACACTTTATATTTTTTGTTCATTGTGTACACCAATAAAATATTAAGAGTATTTCCAGCAGTTGCCAGTACTGTTGTAAATTGATTAAATTAACTGATTTTTAATTTTCCATCCTACATTTTCGTTACCGAATCAAATAACACAGTTAATCGACCTAGATCAAACCAAACAATTACTTAATATCACCCTTTCTCACGCCCTGTTATAATTTATATTTCAAAAACTAATACGCATTAGTGATATTGCAGGTTCCCTCAGCTATACAAATCCGAAATCCCGATTAAATTTACTTTTGCAATAATTACCCCATTTATGCCACAATTTCTTCTCGTTTAAACATTATCCTCGCACTGGTATTCGTTAACGAATGGTATAACATAAAAGTGCATTTCATTTTAATTAATTCGGGAGTATTAAAACAATGACAGTGAAAAGCTTTCATGCAAATGAAAACGAACTGTATGACCGAATTTAAAGAGAAAATAAATGCACCGGCATAAACGTTGTCTCTTTTATTATCTTGTATTATAGTAACCGCCAGTGTGACTGTTTTACATGTGATGTTTAAAAGGTTGAAATATTAGTTACTTCTCCTGGGTCTTGCCACGAATCTTCTACTAATATGTATACATATAGATAGAGTGCCCGCCTCGGTAGCGTATATTATTTTGCGTGTCTGCCTCAGGTTAAAGAGGTCCTGAGCTCGAATCTCGGTCAGGGTGAGTTACCTAGATAAGGTTTTATCTGGGGTTTTCCCTTATCCTTCAAGACGAATGTCGGTAATTCTAAGCTCCATGGACCGTGGACTCATTTGAGCATCATTGCACCCAATTCATTCACCGTCCGATATAACGTAGCGTTGGGGCGGGTGTAAATTACAATATATACAGGGAGGGAGGGGGAGAGAGAGAGACAGTCAACATGAAAAATGCAATGCCACGACCGGCACTTGAACCACGGGTCTCCTGGTTATTATTAAATAATAATGTGTACATATATATTTTATTTGTTTTTAACTGTCAGCCGCCCATTCTTTCTAGGTGCTGCTTCCAAGTTCGCTTCTTATTTTAGTATTTATCATTTAAAATGCTTCATTCTTGAGATATATTTCCAATTTATGTGATCTAGTATGGAGCAGTTTTAAGAGTTTCATTTTTTATTTACTTCTTCTTTTCTGTGGTTTTCCTCATTTGACATCCATGGTTTATCACAGGGATAATTATTAATTTTAAACGTTCAACTTTGTATCTCTTCTTACTTTATTATATTCCTCACAGATCTGGAGACGTTTAAGGACCTAATATTAAAGGGAAAATTTAATGGCCTGAATAAAATCACTTCAGCAAATACAAGTCTGTGGACAGTGGATAGCAGAGAACAGCCTTGTGGGACATCTTGATTTGCAGATAGTTCTCGAGATTCCTTGCAATTATTTTTAATTATTTTCATCTGAGATGGAGGCACTGTATAGTATTTTTTTATAAATATATAGAATATCGAAATATATTTTTCCGGTTTTGAATTTTCAAGACAGAAAATGTGTCCAAAACAAAGAACTAGTGCATTCTTTTCCAAGAAATACTCATAGATAGCCACGATATAGCAGTTGAACCATGGAGGATAATCAATCTTTCTTATCACGGTTCTTTAATTTATGTTTTATCGAATAGCATAGAAGTTTGCTGAGAAAACCTTTAAATAACCTTTACTCTAATAACATTCTTCAAATGTGTACACGATGTTTCTGAATGTCTAAACCTAACGCAATTTTCGCTGTCTTTTTTCTTTATGCTGTAATAGTTTCATTACCAATTAATCCATTAATGTAGTTTGTAATTAACAACTGAGAATATATTTTTCCAAAATGATTAGATTATACACCAACTCATATTTACACGAAGTACATGAGTCAGACGAAACATGGATACCAACTGGAATTATAATTTTGAAATCTCATAAAGTTGATCTGTTTTACCCAAATCAACACAAACGAGTAAAAATTCATATATGGGGGTATGTATTTGACATGTGTGGTGCTGAGCGATGCGATATATCCTCATAAACTGACAAAGAATTTGCGTTAAATTCAGTGAACAAACAATGGCAGAAATGAACCAGAAGGGCTGATAAAATTTTGCAGAGACGTGTCGATATCCATAACCGCAGAATTTGATCGATACATAATTCACAACAAGGGTGCACACTTCATCATGGACTACGCGACAGCTGTGGAAGATTCACTCATTTTATATGCATATGTTAAATATGTAATAAAAATTACACTTTTTGCAATCCTAGAACTGCTCTATCCACTATCCTTTATTTTATATGTCTTCTACAGGTCAAGCACATTGAATATTAAAACCCTTATTCACATTTTTTCTGATAATAATATAAAATGTCCTAAATCAAATTTGCGTATTAAGACTTTGAGGCTATTTTTGTTATGTGATGACACAAAATAATTTGAGTTTTATCTCTTTAAACTACTGACAGGCATAAAAAATTTAAGTGCTGATCACTTCAAAATATTAAGAAATTGAAGTTACTATATACTTCAAGTACATTTACAGTAAATAAATTCCAAAAGAAATACATTTCCCGACCAGTTCATATTAAGACAAACAATTGCAGCCCGCCTCTGTAGCATAGATAATAGCGGGTATGCCCCAAGTTCAAGAGGTCCCGGCTAAGTATCTCGGTCAGGGGGAGTTATCTGGATAACGTACTTTCGGGGTTTCCCTTATCCTGATAGATCAATGTCAGTAACTATGTTCTATGGACCTCGGACTCATTTGAACATCATTCCAGTCATCGTCCGATGTGACAAAACGGTGGAGGTTTTCCCTTATTCTGAAAGATTAATGACTGGTAACTGTAAGCTCTGTGTACCCTGTACTCATTTGAATATCATTTCATTCATCGTCCGATATGACTTAACGTTGGAGGATTTCCCTTATCCTGAAAGATGAATGTCACCTTACTCTAGGCTCTTTCTACCCTGGACTCGTTTCGTCTTGTATGACTTCGCGTTAGAAGACGTAATTTAAAATAAGGTAATACATATCACCAGAAATAATTTTATTACACATTCCATTGTAGCTGCAGGGAGATAAAGAATTTCAAACAATAAATGTCTGAATTAAATGAAAATTTAACGACGAATATCTCTGAAAAGCTTAAGGTCCAACAAAAAAGCTTTTGTTTTAACGAGATCAAAATTTTGGTATGCTATGCTTTTGATCTACCTATCATTCAAAATTTACCAGTAATACAAAATTATACAAAACGCATTCAAAATTTCACAGAATATTTAGCTGATTTGAAAACATATAGTTTATTAGTCATGATTTACTTTAAATACGTAATATTTTAATAATAACCATTTCAGAAAA
The DNA here is from genome assembly GCA_030765055.1 of Mantis religiosa. Lineage (NCBI taxonomy): Eukaryota > Metazoa > Arthropoda > Insecta > Mantodea > Mantidae > Mantis > Mantis religiosa. The sequence continues at coordinate 159,792,161 of CM060949.1, forward strand.
AATAACCGTTACATAACTTTTACTTGCTACCTACAAAATAGTATCTAAGTATTTAATATTCAAACAATTAACAATGCTTGTAAATTTTTAATATAACAACAATTGTATGACTTAGAATTTTGTCAGAAACAATTTCACTAGCTACAGAAAAGTGCATACTGATTCAGGATAAAAACAAGCAAACAAAAATCAGAAAATATTTTGCTACCCAAATACCTTAAACCTATGGAAAATCATTGTAAATAATTTTTGAGAAAATCAAAAATAGCGTAATATTTTCCAGTGTTTTATTTTGGAATTGGAGGAATTTATTGAATATCTACGTGTCATAAAACTTTAATAAGATAAACGCAAATATTTATCTAAAATGTAGTTTTTGTTTTATTTTATTCACAGATAAAACAACATACAAACAAATATTTTATAAATATAAAAGAATTTTATTAATTGCTAACAAATGTAGACATATATAACATCATGCGTCCTGTAAAGTAATTTTTAACCCCCATTTTAGATATTTCAGCGGATTCCATTCTGGATGTTTTCTCCAAGGTTAACGGTGCCATCTGATGGAATTTTTTGTAATTTTATGGTTGCATGGATGGATGAATCATTTTTAAATTACACTGTGATACATAAGGGATAATTTTCAATTATAATAGGGAAAATCTTTGATTAATAAACCTTTGTAAGACTAGTTTGTGGACGAGGTCATTTGTGAAAGTCATGTGAAGGCAACACAGTGAATTTTTATATCATTATGTCATGTTATCCTGCTGAAAATGTAACTGTTCCAAAATAAGCTATCTTCTGATGCTCATTTACAAGTTCCATTTTCTACATTCTTTTAGTTTTGAAATGATGTAAATTGTGTTGATGTAATGGCAGAAAGTATTGCTACTTAAGCATATTTCTCAGGAAGATTAGGCATGTGTATGACATTTTGCCAAAGGTAGTCTTTAGCACCCTGTATTTTTTACACAATCTCCGCTTGTTGGGAGGGGGAAGAGAAGTATGCGAATATATACATAGATGTGAGCGGCGGTGCTGTCCTCTAGCGTGCATATATGGTACACTTTAATTTGAATTTTAATCACGCGGTCCGCTAGACCCAGTAATGAAGTCACGAGGCTGACTGGATCCCCCCCCCCCAAATTACCGATTGTCCCAGAGTATTGAATAACAGTACGCTGGACTCCAACCCGATACATGTGCGCGGTCAGGGGACTTCCCCCACCCAATATGAATACACATGAATTAATAATGCAACAGTTTGTTTTGCTTTTTTTTCCTCTAGATTTTTTGCGGCTTCCGTGCACATGTGGCGTCATCGAATGTACATTGTTTTGTTCATGTCATAATGTTGGGAAATATTTTCGGGGTACGTTGGCCCCAGTGAGAACGCTGTGTGCATTTTACAGGACGAAAATATGCTGCAGTAAATAGTATATTTTGATCGGTATGTAGAATAGGAAATAAAGAGTGGATGTTTACTGAAGAAGAGATCACAGTCAACTCTTCAAATTTTGAATTTTTGAATGACTATTTTTAACTGCTTTAGTTTTTTTTTTTAATTTAATGTCCTCTAACGTTAAATCATATCGAACAATGAATGTAATGATGTTCATATGAGCCCTGGAACATAGAGCTTAGAATTAACAAACATTAACCTTTCAGGATAAGGAAAAACCACCACCTTAAGTCACATCGCATGATCAATGAAATGGATACATAGAGCTTAGATTTATCTGAAATTCATCTTTCAGGATGAAGGAAAACCTCCAACGTTAAGACATATCAAACGATGAATGAAATGTTCAAATGAGCCGAGTGTATGTAGAGCTTAGAGGTACCTGACATTAATCTTTCAAGATAAGGGCAAACCTCCAACGTTAAGTCATATCGGACGATGAATGAAATAATACTCTGATGAGTCCAGGGTCCCTATTACCTACTTTGGTAATCGTCTTTCAGGTTAAGGTAAAACGCCGACAAAAGCCCTTATCTAGAATATTCACCCTGTCCCCGATTCGAACTTGGGATCTCTTTAGCGTGAGGCAGACACGAGGCGAGCCCAAGTTTGGTATATGACCGATTTTTCGTTTTCGTATTTTATCCATTTTGGACGTTGTTGCTGCAAATCAATAATTCCACCTTTTTTGAAGCGTTTGAGAACCATTTGAGTATTTAGGGACTAGTTTATTTGGTAGTTATTTGCCGAATTACTTTCATCCTTATTGGACGTTAGTGCTCTGAAAAGATAAGTCTATTTTGTTTAAATTTTGAACATAATTTTGAATATATTCCATATAATTTATTTCAGGCGTATGGTGGAGTAATTCATCAATTTAATTAATTTTCTCCTTTTGGGCATTCCATAATTCTGCCCTCTTTAAAGTGTAGGTATATACACGATTTGTAAAAGATTACTTTGCTTTCCTTATTGATTTGATGCACTTTCCGGAGTAATTCGACAATTCTGTTAATGTGATTAATACAATTTACTATCCTGTATTCTTTGGAGCACTTGAAGACAATTTAGCAAAGATTCGATTGACAGACATACTTTTGAGGCGTATTTTGGATTAATTCACAAATTTTATTAATTTTATCATTTTGATTACTGTTAAGAATCGATAACCATTATACAATTCGCAGAGACTCTGCTATGCACATTTTTAAAAGTGCTTTCATTTGATTAAGGGGACCTCGAAACCCTTACTTTCGATAAAATCTCTGTAACTAAGTTTTGCTTAATATAGATACCTCGCAGTGAAGAAAACTAAAATTTAATTTCTAAGCAGAATCACCGGCAGCCATACTTATTATTATTATTGGCAGTGGTACCAACTTAAGAGAACGGCTCCTGCCGGCTCGATCGTGTTCATTAACACCCCTAATGTGGGTAATTTTCCCAGTTAGCGAGCGCGGCATAAGGTAGCAGAACCCACCCTTGGGAGACATTTGCCAGATTAGTTCGTATCCATTTCAGCGATAGCAAGCTGCACCCTAACCTCACTTTTTCAAGGGGAAGGCCTTATCGCAGAAACTCCATTAACTTCTCCATATGTTTGTGTCCGTCCGACTCTTCACATCAAAGAATCGGTAAATCAACGCTCCCACGTGGACTTTATCAAGGTTTATATTTCGAAGGCTAAATTAATGTGCATTTATAATACTGTGATATAACTACGTTAGCGCTCCAAGGGCTACACAGGAAATAGTAATAACAACATATCATCCATTTGTTTTATAGCAAAACAGAGCCGATAACATTACGCATGTTGGTTATTTTAAATAAACTTTACTGTGTTTTTTCACATGGTTTAATCTGAAACGAACTTCTTTCTAGGTATACTCTTAATTCTTGGCGAGAGCTTCTTCTGCTTCCCTTCGCTTTGCCAGGGCTTGGCTTTGGCGCCATCTGACGAGAATCTGAAAGGAAAGGCGCTCTTATTCTTATGAGTAAGGACTATGCTACACTGAAGCACACAATTAATATAATCTTAAGTCGAACTATACTCGATGCTCCATATTTTGCTAGTTTTTACCTAGAACGCCTTATGATCGTCAGTTGATGTCGACTATTAGAATTTTGATCTGTTGAACTCTTTCAAGGCGACAGAAATGAAGTGTGTAGTGTTTAACGCCCGCTTTTTCTACATATGGCACCGCAGGCGATGACACTGATGATACATGAGATGAAGATGGAGCACCGGTGGAATGAGATGGCGGGGGAAACCGGATATCCTGCAGAAAACCCGCTCCAGTGTCAGATTGTCTACCACAAATCTCACTTTGCGGTCGCCTGGGAACGAACCCCGCCCGCCTTGGTGAGAGCCAAGCGGTCTAACCACTGAGCCACGGCGCGGGTACCAAGGCGACAGGGGTGTCTCTGGTGGTATCTTTATGAACTTGAAGTTTGGGTTTTCTTCAAAGTTAAGGTCGAAATTGAACGGTTTTCCTTCATATTTCTTTATGAATATCCTTCCCCATGTGGTAAATGCAATTGGACCCTGAACACTTATTAATATATACGTGGATTTCATGTTCTATATCGCGATTATCATTCCAAAAATATTACAGTAGTGTCTATTTTCCTATTTCTTTATTCCCGATGTTCCCAAAATACTTCATAAGCCTTATATTCAAATTTCTTTTAGCTTTACAAATTCAAATGTTGTCGCACTCTTTTTACCCAAAAGTCTTCAACGTACATGACATTACTTTGGCTACACAATACAAATTCAGTGTACAACACCTTCCAAAATCTCATAATAAAAAGATAATCCCACAAACAAACAAAATCAAGTGCAATGGCTATGAAAACTTTTATAATGGCAAAACTAAAAGGAATTTCAACATTAGGCTTAAAGAGCATTTTAGGAACGTCAAAGAAATAAATAAATCAGCAGCAGGTACTAGTTTTGGAATGGTAATCACGATATAAAACAAGAAACCCATTTATTAAATAGGTTTCAGTATCCGACTACATTAACCACGTGGGAAAAGATATTCATGAAGAAATATTAAGAAATACTCTTCAATTTCGACACCATCTTTGAAAATAGCCCGAACTTCAAGTTCATCATGATGAGATGCCCCTATCGCCTCCAAGGAGTTCATTAAACAAAATTAAACAGCCTACATTAATAGAGGGTGTTAGGAAGGTCTTAACGTAACGCATTCTAGGTAGAAACTAGCAATATATGGAACATGAAGTGCGTAGAAACCTCCAAGATTCCTTCCTTCCGGTCTCATGTAAACATTCTAAAAAGCTTCTTGGACATACAAAATAGGCTGATCTCTGCCTCTGTATTGGATTTAGTTCTGTTTCATGTTTCTCTAGCACACGGGCAAAAGATTAGAAGGCATCCTGTCACAGAGCATTAGGTAAAACCCATTCATGTAAACAGTCTTGCAAAATGTAAACCGTACTCTGATATACAATGAAACCAAACACATTGTTTCAGTTATGTTGGTATTATTTATGGGCAGTATAACCCATAAACAAAATGCACCACATATATTAAGTATCGTATTAAAATTAAGTGTCTTTCAGATATGCTGTAGGAAGATTGTTTAACAAAAGTCACCTACATAAACCACCCTTTACAATAAAAATGAATTATTTTTTGCTGCAAAATGCCTGTGAGAATTTGACTAAATATCCCTTGTTTATTTTTATGACAAAGAATATAACCTGAGTTTTCTATGAATGTTATGAGAAATCCTCTTCAATTTTAATGTTATTTTGTAACATTGGTACACAGTAAGAGATAGATAAAATATGACTGCACACAAAAGTAGATTTCTTTAAAAATCACTAACCTTTGTGCGGTTAACCATTTGAGATATGGAATTGACTTGAATTTACAAATACTTAGGCGATAAGTTGCTTTTCGTTTCTTCTTACTTTGATAAAAAAAAAACATTGCATAATAACATAATATCTGTAATGAGGTGTGTAAATGTATATCGGAAGCTATCTGGTTAACAAGGGGCAACCATAAGGTTAAGGTTTTTAGGAGAATAGCTTTTACAGGAATAAAAAGAGAAAATTTTGTGGTTGCAATAATCTCATTAGTTGAGTTGCTCAAGTTTTATGAAGTAGCATATATAATTGAATACAGAATGACAGGTTGAACTGCGCTGTGAAAGTACTGCCTATAAGGTTTATCCCCAGGGATTAAGTTTTCTGGAGTGATAAGCCTTTTACTACTGTCCTTCACGCAAAGCGCGTGGCTGCGAGGAGGTTATTGCGTGTCTAGAACTCCGGCTTTTTGTACATCCAACACTAGGTAATTAGATAAGGTTCCTGCTTATCATCCGAATCTCTCACAAAATTGCAGCTACGCAAGAGGCGTTAGCCAAAAAGCTCTGAAGGTGTACTTACCAGGACAGGAAACCCGCCGACGTGGACAGTGTTTTTGGCGAAGTTTGCCCCCAACCGTAAAACTTGGTAGTAGGTAATGATGGGGTATTAAAACGAATTTGCTGCTACACGAATTTTTTGCATAATCACCTTTACCCGGAAAAAGTTCTAATGCGGAAAGGTATAAATTTGCTGGAAAGCTAAAACAGGCCTTTAAGCATTATTATAAAAAATTGTATCTATAAAAATAGTAATTATGCAATATTACTTGTTTAAAAAGGTTTTCTACTATCGGCCTTGCAAGGAAGGAATGTGGCTTTGAAATTATATTATAAGTGATGGTATAAACATGTTAAAATTAAAGCATTTTAAATTTTAAACCATTAAAAACGAAAATTTTGGAAGTGGTTTATGTTACAAAAAGACACAAGGAGCTTGATTGTAGAAGATACAGATAGCACTGGAAGAAATAGGAATGGTGGAACCATGAGCAGATTTTCTGGAAAGAATTAGAAGAGTCGATAATATTAAAATCAATCAATTCTAGTCAGTTTTAATGAAACAAGGAACGGCGGGGAGAAAAATATATAAAGGTATTGTAACATATAGGGTTTTTTATACTAAATTCGTTGATTTCGTTATAAAACTTTCGTAATTAATGGCGTAGTACTGGAAGTGATCCGTGCGCGGAATTTAGTAGACTAGTTCTAGAAAAGTCTGGAACAATTTATTTATCACGGTACGGATGACTACCTCGTGGTCGGTAGCTTCAGTATACCAGTGAACATGCTAGTGAGCGGACGTGTAAGGCGACAGTCTCTGAGGATAAGGAGCAATCGTGAATAACAAAATGTATAATAGTGCTGGATTCTATCTGAGAAATTAAACCATGGAATTACCTGTTGGTGCATGAAGGTAACATGTTGCAATATCTAAATTTATCAAAAAATGTGTAATTTTTTAACTTGTATAAAATGGGCTTATCTTAAACGTGTTATTTCCACTCTTATGTTCATGGCAGGATGTAGGATTACCCTAAGGTTTCCTCTGAGCTAACTGCCCCATAGTTTGTTTAATACTAGTGAGAATTTAAGAAAAATCTAACCATGTAATCCAAGTGGTTACAGTATGTAATAACGAAGCTAAAATAGGTTATGTCTGGGCAAGAAAAGGTGCATAGAAATTAAATGTGTTCAGAGGAAGGAAAGGTGGACAAAGATGCACTGAATGTAACATGTAAATTGTGTTATAATTGGCATTACATTATGGAATGCAACAATAGTGAAAACGGAGAGAGTATTTAACATTAGAAAAACGTATTGATTTTCCACTACATCTAAAAGTTAAGAAGATTATTAACTTAAGATCAGATGTTTATATAGAGAAAGCGTGAAAATGTTTATAATTGTTATAGGAAGCGTGAAGAAAAACTGAGTAAATAAATATAGAAAGGGTTTAAAATTTGAAAATAATAATAAATACAAAGAGCAAAAGAATTCCCATTGTATATTAATAACTAAAATGTTAAGTATAAGGGAAATGGACAGAAATAAACAACTCCAAGAAGGAGTGGTAAATTATGTAAACCTTAAAGGAGAATAAATTATTCATTATCCGCACAAAAAGACATTTTATGAGGTACAAAACGTGCGCTTTCAGGAGTCTACATTTCTCCTGTGGCAATGTTTATTTTTTCTCTTACGGTTTCCAACTGCATAAAATCATAAGAATAATTAATTCTGAAAGAACACCAGTTAAACAATTCGCGTATAATTGAAGATTTACGCTTTATTTATCATGTAAACATGTAGTATTTTAATAAAAATTATGTTTGAGAACGTAAAAATAACGAAACCATCGTTCTTCCTTGTAAGATAACAAATTTCATTACCAAGTTTGTTATTTATGCAAGTTTGAGCTATGACATTCTTATATACATACAAACACCTTGAAAATATGTTTTTAGTCATGGAATGGTGAAAAGTCAAAATGGTGAAATTTCTGTATATAATTTTTGGGTGAAACATAGACTTCTTCCACTTTTGTAGAGAATTCAAAAATGTATCGACATTGTAACCCTACTAAGTTGCTTATTTTGCACATACACTCAAGATGTTCGGATCAAAAAAGATCCCGGCTTTTTTTCTATTCCTAATAGGTAAATTTTCACACGTATGTGTACTTCAATCATGAATAAAGTTATAATTTAGATAGCTTAATATGTTAATTATTCAAAATGATAAAAGAATACAATATAAAGTAATACAAAATTTAAGTGAAGTGTGTTCTAATTTTATTGCCCTATAGCGAATTTTATTGATAATTTTTTGCATGTGTAAGTCAGATGTCTCTTGCAAGTGAAGTTTTTACATGTGGCATATTTTACTGAACTTCTGTTATCAGTTTTTGCACATAAATGAAACCTGCCTCTCTTCTTATTCCTATCGTTTTCTTTTCCATTCTGAAACGTGATCTTCATCTTCGTAAATTACGAGGGCTGTTCAATAAAGAATGATCGTAATTGTTTTTTTTGACAACGTGTATTTACTCATCCTCATAATTTTGATGGTCCTTCTCAAAATAGTCTCCCCTGAATGCGATGCACTTGTCCCAGCGTTTCTGCCAGTCTTCAAAGACATGCTGGAAACAATTTTTGAGAGATCCTTCAAAATCGCCTCCGCAGCCTTCACCACTGCTTCTGATGATGGATAATGCCTCCCACGAAGGCGTTTCTTTAAGTTAGGGAAGAGAGAAGCGTCACATGTGGTTAAATCCGGACTATAGGGAGGGTGAGGGATGCACTTCACGTTGAATTTTGCAAGATATTCAACAACATTGGCAATATGCAGCCACGCATTATAGTGGTGCAGCATCCAGCTTGCTTACCGAAAAGTGGTCTTTTGCGCCTGACATGGACTTGCAATGTTTTCGAGACATCCCTGTAGTATTGTCCAGTTATTGATGTGTGTGCAGGTACAACATGCTGATAAACCATTTCATGAATATCGGAGAATGAGATGACCATAACTTTCCCAGCAGAAGCAACCACATTTGCTTTCTGGGGATTGGTGATGAAGGAGATTTCCACACTGATCTTTGTTGTTTGCTCTCAGGATCAAAATGATGTAGCTAAGTTTCATCAGCACTGATTACGTTTGAAAGAAACTCCGGATCTTCCTTTACCATCAACTTTAACTGCATGTTACCTCCATTGCAGCGGTAGGCGATACTGAACGTGTGTAAACTTGCGTGGTTCTCACAGGCGGGAACCAGGAGTACCAACAATGAAACTACTACGGCGTGGTTGTTTCACACTAAGCTAACAGAATATAATAAGACTCAATTTTAGTGCGAAAAATTATGACCGTAAAAAATTATGATCATTCTTTATTGAACAGTCCTCGTACTTCTTCACTAGCAGATATGTTCAGCAGTACGTCTGCCGGTTCGTCATCTTGCAAAGAATAAAACGAATACAGAGTATATACATTCTAAGGAACAAAACTTTTGACCTCAATAGAACTGAATCACTTTATATACCGATTTGGTTACATGAAAAACAATGACTTCCCTCCTCTCCAAAGAAATAGGCATTTCATTGTTCAAAACAATAATGACTTGAGTCCTTTATACCTGACTCACCGCATTGGTACATACTTTCCCATAGTTGACAAACTGAATATTGTCAGAACTTGCTAAAATAATATAGGTTAAAATAGTACGCGTCAAAACTGACCTGAATAGCTTGGGAGGTACTGTTTCTGTGAAGGCCTTACTCAGTCTCTAAAAGATTCATTTATTTCAATCATAGTATACCTTAATGGAAGACAAATTCAGGGAAGGGACTTTATTCAAACCAAACATTTTCAAAATGATGGAACATCAAAATCACCATTGGGTCAAAATAGACCCTAACTCCATATGAAGAGTAATCTAGGCGTTCCTTTCTCTTATTCCTTCATCAACATAGTTGGCAACCCCATTACCACCGTTTTGAACAACTAAAACCCAAGGCAACGGCAGTAAATTTCCTATAGGTGTTCGAGATTAACTGAGAATATTTGATCGGCAGTGCACGTAACAAACTAGCGCATAGGCAACTGGTATAACTTGCGGCGGTACTTTCTCTCGCCTCACGGCTGCACGTACCTGGATTCAATGTCGAGACTCCTTCCTCGGTCTCCACGTCGTCGTCTACTGCCTGATTCACCCTTGCCTCTGGCCATTGTCTCCTGCATGGACTCCTTTTGGGTTCTCAGGGTGTTAAGGTTGAGACAACACAAACAAACGATAATCTCTGAACTGCTTTAATTTGTCCTTACACTTGTGGAACCCGGGCACCTTCAAATAACTGCACTTTCGGTGGACAGTCCGGCACGTCGTCGGACACACCAGACGGATATATACAATACACTTGACTACAATGAGCAATGAGGCAAAAATGAGACTGAATGTGGGTTTCTACCCTCTTATATACACAGCACGGCGTCACAAGGAAAAACTAAGGGAATTTTGACCTGTGTAACTGTACAGTAAAATATCTATCACTCCATTATATTGTCTAACATCTGCTCTTTCTAGGCTTTCGTCTGGGAGTGTAGTGTTTCTCCAGGTTCGTTACAATATTTTACATAAAAATATACAATTTTAATTTCACAAACATAGCTAGTTACAGTTCTCAAATTTATGTATAATTATTAAACATATTACATAATTAAATGAATAATTGAATGAAACAGAACAAAAGTATCATTACAGTATTCAACATCTGTGGAGAGTTGATTCCAGTTTAACTCTACAAAATGCATCTCAAAACTACATTGTAAATTTCCTGATCAGTTCTGCCAATAGAACTGCTTTGCCTTTATCTATAAATTGTATCCTTTAATACGCACGACTCGGTAGCGTAGATGGCAGCGAGTCTGTCTCACATTCAAGAGGTCTCAAGTTTGAATATCGATCAGGGTAAGTTATCTCATAAGGCTTTTTCCGGGATTTGCCCTTATCCTGACAGACGAATGTCTGATAACTCTAAGCTCTATGAACCCTGGAATCATTTGAACATCATTTAATTAATCTTCCGATATTACTTAACTTTGGAGGACATAAATTAAAATAAAAAGTAGTGCTTTATTCAAACGATTGGTCAATTCTTTTAATGAAGCAGAAATATGTTCAATAACCCGTTAAAGAATAGGGTACATTGTCATCATCAAACACCGTCTGTTTTCAAAAGCTCCAAATTCTTGCAAATACTTTTGTTGTTGCCTTTTGAGTATGTTCCCGAGAAGTTCTAAAGCGAATCGTTCTCCTTGTGGATCCATGTCTGTGTAATAATCATATGGCATTTGCTCATATCATTCATTCTTAAACTATGTTTTCCACATTTTTAATTATTATGTTATATAATCTAGACCAAATTGCGAAGATTATCTTGCCACCTCGTGTTGGACATCATTTTCAGGTCATTTGTCATAATTTATATCAACTAAATATATCTAAACCTTTCAAAAGCTAAATGAAAATAACCTTAAATTCTTCATATGTTATTTCTGTTTTCGTTTGTTTTTATAATAAATTCCCATATATATAGTACAAGTCAGCTGTTCTGTCACATTAGCCAACAAGTCTGTATTTCGATATGAAATATATTTATGAATTAAATTTAATTTACACAGAAACAAAGTTAATGGTTTACGCCAGTGTTAAAACCAACAGTAACAGCGGAAATTACCGGTTAGCTAAACAATGTCGTCATGAAATAACAATGGACTGTCTATTCGTAAGATAAACTTCAGGTAAGAGTTATAGAACCATTTTTGAAACTCTGGGAACAATATCTAGGCCATTTCTAGGTCGTTTTCTCGCTTTACTCCTTTTGCTTTTATAGCTATTAAACTGCTTTCCTGTCCAATAAATCCTCGTTTTATAAACTCCAATGCAAGCTCAGTTTTGTGCATAGGCATGGAATAATCTGTTCCTGCTGGTTAACTCTTTGGCGTAGCAAAAACAGGCGTACCAAGTGAAATAATAATATTTCATATTCCTCGTGCTTAATGAGTCTAGCTGTCCTAAATGATATTTCCTGTGAGCAAAAGAGGAATGTTTCAATTGCACGGGTCATAAACATTTCCTACGAATTAATATTTCATACATTTCACATTAAGGAGGTCTGAGTTGGTGCCAAGAATACACCAGCCGGAGAAAGTTTTTGTTCTTCAGTATTAGAAAAGTTGCGGCTCGCTAATTCAGCAGTTTCTATCCGGTTGCTTGCTTGATTTGCCTACCAAATACAGCACCTAACTACCTCCCTACCCACCCCCGTATGATAATTCCGGCCCACTTTCTTCACAACTTCTGTCTGTTTTCTTTTGCACTCCTTTTCGGATTCCTTTATAACACGAGTAAGGAATCTGTGGTCCTGATTCCAAATAACAGCTATAAAATTATGGGAATGTTGAAGTAAAGAAATTACTTTTTAGCTAAAATTAATATGCAACTCTACTAATTAGTTTACCCACAGGAATGCCTCAAGAGGTAGCATCTGAGATTTCACTAGACTGGCCTCCCTGAGCTCCCGTTTTCCATGTTTTTCTCCAGCCAACGGCAAATTGTTTTGAGTGTGCCGTATACTGTCGCGAACGCATTGTTGATTCGAGGCGGCGTGGACGACTAGTACAATGAGACGGGTAGTGCAGTGCGGAGATAAAAGCTCCCCGAAACGGTGGGGAAAGGAGGCGGATTCCTGGACAGTCAGTCGGTAATTGGACGCGTGCGCGTGAACAGCTGTAAAATGGACTTTGTGGTCAATGACCTTGCAAGTTTGTTTGTGTATGTGACGTAATTCTGCTGCTTAAAGGTTGACAAAGTGTGTTTCTACGGAAATAAAGAGCAATGTTTAGTGTTTGTAACCTGGACTTTTGATTTCACGAACCCACAAAGGCACAATACATTCCAACGCATGTACTCGTGCTGATAAATATATGGTTTATGTTGATAAGCTCTGCCACTCCATGCCCCTGCCCATTCAGCTGTTCCTAGCAGTTTACCTAATATTTGGTCACTCCTCCCTTTTTCTTCGCTCCTTAAACTGACATATCAGGTTTACTATTTGAGTGACTGACTTTTGATGTCAAACCATTACGAGATGAACTCAATGAAGAGCTCATGTAGGTTGCGAGGCAGATGAATCCATGCTCTGTCTCTCTCTATTTTTCTCAATTCACCTAAACCTCAATTTTACTCATAAATTAATGCCTGTATATCGGACTTCAAAACCAATAAGAGATTGGTTCACGCAGGTTAGATATGGAGCATATAAGCAGATTCTACCGAAATGTAATAAGAAAGGCATTAAAGGAAATCAAATAACCAACTAGTTTCCATACATTCAACTGTACTATCACAAATGCTCCTGTCCCGACTTTCCTTTTTGAATTGCAAGGTTGGGCTCGCTGAACAGCTGTGTGCGGCGTGAATTAGATCGGGCTGTCTTTCGTGCCCCAGTCCTTGTTCCCGGGAGCTAAGTAGTCATATTTGGGCAGGGTGCTCAAATTATCCTCCATTTATAATCCTATATATACTCGTAAATAGTTTGGTAAATTTGGTTGATTATAGTATACTTAAAATAGCTGGAAGCTCTCTTATGATATCTTTTACACCCCTCTTTTGTTCGCACTCTGCTCCTCCCCCTACCACATCATTTTGAGCAGAGTCCGCCTCTGTAGCGTAGATGGTAACGTGTCCACCACACGTTCAAGAGGCCGCGAGTTCAAAGCCCAGTCAGGATGAGTCATCTGGATAATTTTTCCCCGTAACTTTCCGTTATTCTGAAAAATGAATGTCTAGTAACTCTAAGCTCTATGGACCCCGGGGTTCATTTGAGCTACATTTCACTCATTTCATCCAGTATCTGATATGACAACATTGAAGGACATTACTTTAAAAACAAATTATCATAAGCCTTGAAATTTACTGGTATCAACGGTCAAGTCAAGAAATACGTTGACAAATTAACAACTGAGCATCGCTGTCCACGTTCCAGTGTTACTACTTGTGCATTTTACTATGTGATATTACCTTTGTTGTTTTCACCTCATATTATGTCTGTTTACTTTGTTTTTAACCAAATTAAACAGAAATTTTAAGTTATTCAGTACCTGAAGCAGATCCAGAACCGATCCGGAAAAATCTTAAATAGTAATATAAGAAGCCGTGTGATTAGTCTATTGCTTTATTCATTAGCTAACCCGTAAAAATAAATTCAGAAACTACAATGCATAGTCTGCTATGATATTTGAAGGAAGACTGCAATAGCCGTGAGAAGTTTTATCTAGGTACTACTAAGATGTAAATGAGATGCTTTGAAAACGCTTATAAAAGTTATTAATAAAAATAAAGAATGCCTAAAAGTAATTTACGTAACAAGTTTGAAAAGATTTTACGCACGAGTTGAGATGTGTATACATTCCAAAACACTTTAATTCCTTGTAACATAATGTTATTTAATTTTTAAGAGAGCTCTGTAATTTTAATAAATCAATATTAACACAAAGTTAAGGCTCATAAGTGCATTACGGTGTTTCAAGGAACATCTATTCAGGAATAGTTGTGCTCATTAAAAATTAATAAATATTTTAAAACAAATAACTTGGAACTATAACTTGTGTACTATAATACAATCTAGAAGGAAGATAGCTGGCAGGGACTTCTGACTGTATGGACAAATACTTGCTATGGTTTCGGGCTCGCCGGCTAGTGATCGGTTGGAGAGAGGACAGGTGCATTCAGTTTATCGAACTGAGTAGAATACTTGAAAATTGCATCTCCTTTTTGTTTCATGTGAACTTTTTGGACAGTATTTGGATGTAAACAGAAGTCTGGTCCCTGGCTCTTCGTGGGATTGAGTTGTGTCCTCCACGATTTCTTGCACCGTGAGATTAAGCAGCAGTTATCTATGCAAAGAATGAAGGGGATTTCCAGTTTGAAAACACAATGTCAAGATAAGGAGAAAGTGTTCATAAAACTACCATTGCTATCCTACATTTTTAATTTGTAAAATTACTAGTTGAGTTTTTCTTTTTGTTTTATTTTCGTGTATCTGGCCACTACCACCCGCGGGGTGGTAAGCTTTCAAAACGTAATCACTATTTATAAAAGTATAAAGTACAGAACAGAGACACTATAATATCATATAAACTGTTTAACATTTCACAAAGTGTCACACGTTCAACAGATACTGAGTACGAATCTCGGCGAGGGGGAGTTTACGGTTTCTTCCGGGATTCTCCTTTATCTTGAAAGATGAATATCTGTATAACTCTAGGCTCTATGGACCCTGGACGCATCTGAACATCATTTCATTCATCGCTCAATATGACTTAAAGTTGGAGGTTTTCTCTTATCCTGAAAGATGAATGGATAACTTAAAGCTCTATTGGCCCTGGACACATCTGAACATCATTTCATTCATCGTCCGATATGACCTAACGTTGCAGGTTTTCTCTTATCCTGAAAGATGAATGTCTGGTAACTCTAAGCTCTATGAGCCCTGGTTGCATCTGAACATCATCTCATTCATCGTACAATATGACTTAACTTTGGAGGTTTTTCTTATCCTTAAAGATGAATGGATAAATCTAAGCTCTATGTACCCAGGGAGGTTTTCTCTTATCCGGAAAGATGAATGGATAAGCTCTATGGACCCTGGATACATCTGAACATTCATTCATCGCCCAATATCACTTAACGTTGGAGGTTTTCTCTTATCCTGAATGTTGAATGGATAACTTTAAGCTCTATGGGCCCTGGACACATCTGAACATCATTTCATTCATCGCCCAATATGACTTAACGTTGGAGGTTTTTTCTTATCCTGAAGGATGAATGGATAACTTTAAGCTCTATGGGCCCTGGACACATCTGAACATCATTTCATTCATCGTCCGATATGACCTAACGTTGCAGGTTTTCTCTTATCCTGAAAGATAAATGTCTGGATAACTCTAAGCCCTATGAGCCCTGGATGCATCTGAACATCATTTCATTCATTGTCCATATGACTTAACTTTGGAGGTTTTTCTTATCCTGAAAGATGAATGGATAACTCTAAGCTCTATGTACCCTGAGAGGTTTTCTCTTATCCGGAAAGATGAACGGATAAGCTCTATGGATACATCTGAAAATCATTTCATTCATCGCCCAATATGACTTAACGTTGGAGGTTTTCTCTTATCCTGAAAGATAAATGTCTGGATAACTCTAAGCCCTATGAGCCCTGGATGCATCAGAACATCATTTCATTCATCGTCCAATATGACTTAACGTTGGAGGTTTTCTCTTATCCTGAAAGATAAATGTCTGGATAACTCTAAGCCCTATGAGCCCTGGATGCATCAGAACATCATTTCATTCATCGTCCAATATGACTTAACGTTGGAGGTTTTCTCTTATCCTGAAAGATAAATGTCTGGATAACTCTAAGCCCTGTGAGCCCTGGATGCATCAGAACATCATTTCATTCATTGTCCAATATGACTTAACTTTGGAGGTTTTTCTTATCCTGAAAGATAAATGTCTGGATAACTCTAAGCCCTGTGAGCCCTGGATGCATCAGAACATCATTTCATTCATCGTCCAATATGACTTAACTTTGGAGGTTTTTCTTATCCTGAAAGATGAATGGATAACTCTAAGCTCTATGTATCCTGAGAGGTTTTCTCTTATCCGGAAAGATGAATGGATACGCTCTATGGACGCTGGATACATCTGAACATTCATTCATCGTCCAATTTGACTTAACGTTGGAGTTTTTCTCTTATCCTGAAAGATGAATGGGTAACTTTAACCTCTATGGACCCTGGACACATCTGAACATCATTTCATTCATCGTCCAATATGACTTAACGTTGAAGGTTTTCTCTTATACTGAAGGATGGATGGATAACTTTAAGCTCTATGTACCCTGTACTCATTTGAAAATTGTTTCATGCTTCGTTCGATATGACTTAATGTTGGTGGACCTTAATTACACACCAAAAGAACAAGTATTTATTCTCTCCAAATATTAAGGAGAATCATCTTTATAATTTAATATGCAATATATATAACTTAAAATAAATGCTTAATTGCACTTAGGGAAAGCATTTATTTAGCATATCTTAGAGTCTATTTCGTAAGTTGAATTTTTGTTTGTCATACATGATATGTCAAACCAATTGGTTTGCCTATTCCTGAATGAAGAAGGAAAACATATACAACTAGGCGTCTAAAGTACATTTTCGCTAAAATATCTTAGCCTTTTGCTTAGTGGAATACAGTATTTTCTCTACCGTGGCTAACAGGTAGTTTGAATAAGAGTTTGTGATGTTCCGTTACCAGGTTTACTTATATGTTGAGATGTTTATACAACTAGTGATGGCTTCAATTTGGCCTGACCAGCACTATAGAGTAGTTTTGCTCTTCTAACTTAATGTGTCCTGGTAAACAAGTTGATTATTATCGGACAAGAAATAGAAACTTCCAGCTTTGTAGAGGAAATCACATTTAAGCTACAAACACTTCAACAAAATAAGCTCATAACAGTTTTGTTTGACGGAAAGCACTGTTTATCTTCAATAAATGGCCATGTCCTTCGTACAGTCGCAATGGACCAAACAGCGACAGAATAAAAACAGTAGAAGTTTTCCACTTTTCAGCATTAACGCCAGATAATGTGCCCTGAACAAACTCTCCGTGGAATAACGAACAAGAACGTACTCTGGCATAACAATAAAAGGTACTTTGAAATCAGGCTATTTGCCACGACTCGGTAAACACACTAAATATGTTATTACACACAGATACATTCTTTTTAGAGCACTTTTCTTCCAAGCTTCTTCAATGGAGAGGATGTGCCGCACATTGACCCAGAAACAAGTTCACGTAGATATAAGAAACTTGAGTCCTGTAAACTCGTGGGCGGACATCCGGCAAACTTGTGTTTCCGGAAGAATAGCAATTCCTTACTGGTGGCCTGTATTGACAAGGAAGTCGGGCATAAAACAAGAATACGAAAATTCATAGATTCAGCAAAATTCCTTTGGGAATTAGAAATACTGGGAAAGGAAGTAACGAAAACTCCTTTAAGGAATTCAAAAGTTTATCATCAGCGATTTAACCAGTTCCCCTACTTCGGCGAGTCTTTATTTACAAGTTTAATATATCGCGTTCTTATAAAAACGAACTTAAATCCCTGCATAATGGAACCAGGAAAAAATAACCAAGTCTAGTTACAGACTTTCAAAATTAATTCCTCTAACTTTGTAACGACACAATCATTTAAATACTTCTGCAAAATTAATATTATAATCCTAAAGATTGTGCTGCATTTAGAACTTAGCATTAATATTTGAAACAATTGTTCAATTAAAGCTAAAAAACGTTATATCCACTTGATTTTTATTGGAAAAAATATATTTATCCGCCACCATAAGAATAAAACACATTACTATGTGTTTCAAATGGGAAGAGTTCTGGAGTCCAGCTAATCAGATGCCGTATCACATTCAGCGTTGCCAGCTTGCCGCTCCTTTTATATTTCTCTCTCTCTCTCGCACACTCATACAATATGCAGGTCTGCTTGGCGCAGACGTAAGGATTAGCAAATCATAGTTTGCAAACTTTTACAACGATACAGTCGCCAAAATCAAAAATGGAGAAAGCATTTTAAGCATATTTTAAAATACTATAATTATAATTATAGTTTATGAATTGCCTGTTTTTCTAGTCCAATGGAACTGGCAGTGGCTCATCCATATTGCTGTCAATGTCATTTCCGTTAAGAGACAATTCGTCACTGTCAATAACTTCATCGTCTGAGTCCTGCAAATTAATGAATACAGGTTCCAAAATCTCGTCACGTGCTATTTCTTTCTTAAAATCTGCATGCCTCACGCAGTTTTCCCAGTCCTGTTGAGTTACCTTGTCAATTTCTTCGTGAACAAGTCGTTTAACGTACGTCAGTTTAAAAGTATTATTTCTGTTTGCAATACCCCTTTTTATTTGAGCCCACACCAACTCAATTGGATTATATTGGCAGTGGTAAGATGGCAGGCGTATTACTTCGTGTCGCATTTCAATTGCAAGTTGATTGAGCTGACATACTATTTCCGTATTTTTAAACGGAAATACTCTTTGCAATAACTCATTTCTAGTTTCTGTTTCCGAAAACGTTTTGAAGAACGTGTACACCTTAAAAATAATACTTCGAGCCTGCCTTTGCAATAACTGCCTTTTTGACTCGCCACTAATTTCACCGCAAGAGGTCATTGCACTATTTAACTCTTACTCTACTGTTGTGTAAAGAACAACTGAATGATATTGATCTGAAGTCTCCAGAGTAAATAAACACTTCCTATCCAGCATTCATTCATAAGCATAAGCATACAGCATTCCACAGGCTAACAGGAAATGAAGTGTTTGCTCTTTTTCGAATTTAACACCTTGACCTATTCACAGTAATTCTTTTATCACATCATATCAGTAGTTTAAATTTCAGTTCTCTGTAATGAAAAGTATATGTACATACATACACATCAACCACTTGGAACTCTAGAATAAATAGAGATTACGAACCATTCATAAACAAAGATATAATGTGACCATACACGTTCTGCAGGGGCCGCAGGACATTTATTGTTTCCTCTCGCTCGAATTGGATTATTCAAAGTAATTCTTTTATCACGTCATGTCAAACATTTACCTTTCAGTTCTGAGTAATTACAAATATACGTACACGCATACATGACAACCAATAATGATATTCATACAGTGCTTACGTCGCGATTTATTGTTATAATACAAGTAATAGTGGTTTATTTATTTGTATTAGAAAAACTATTTGAGCTAACTATATGGGGTTTCCATGGTTATGTTAGATACATTACTCTGTACCTTCCACATGGATCAGTTTCGGCAAAACCTGAATTTTTGTCTTAGTGCGAATAGTACTTCATACAGATTGATTAGGCTGGCGCTCCTCACACACCACTTAGCGGGAATGTAATACAACACTGCAGGACTCCGATTGGTTGCTCACATAGTAGCGCTCAGGAACAAACATCTTCCCATTTGAAACACATAATAGTATGCGATACTTTCGTTACTGAAAAGTAGGCATTTTAGTGTTAGACATGAATAAACTCGGTAAAGATTCGAATTACCTCTACCAGAGTCAATATAGCAGGTGAAGCAGAGGAATAAAGTTAAAATTTACGAGACAAAAACACATTAGTCATCAGGAATGCCTACTCTAATATAGTGTTAAAGATATTATATAATAATCTCTTTGACTATCGATTACCTCGTAGATGGCTTAATGCGATGTTCAATTTCTCTTAACAAGATACTTTTCTTCATCTGCTTGAATCAAAAATTCATTCACCTATTGCCAAGTAAAAACTTTGGCAATGATTCTTTTTAAAAAAGTCTTTCAACTTCATATATTTACTAATATCCACTTCGTCTTTAATCAACAATGCACATCTCAACATTGAATGCTTGGACCACAGAGTAGATGATTTGGCTGTCGGTGATTTCTCGTAACACTTTCTGAACTGCAGCATTTCTTAAAATATAAATATTCTTTGCCATAAATTGCAGATTAATTTTATGGCAGCAAAGATTAGCAACTCGAGCATCTTCTCGAATTTTTTCATGTAAAAGGCTTTCGTTGCCAAAAACATATGAAAATAGACCTATAAAGTTATATATAATTATTGAAAAGGTTGAAATAAAAATAAATGTTGATCTTTAATTAATTTTGTTTCCTGAGACATTCGTTTTGGCATAGCATCACCACAATTGCGATTCTTTACTATTCGAAGCCTCCAATATCACCTTACATCTAGTAAAAGCATTGATTTTAAATCTTTTGTAAAACAATTTTTATAATCCATAATTAAACTAGACTTTTATTAGGAAACGGATAAAATTACGTATTGGATAAGCGACGTTTGAAGTTTATTATACCCTCGGCGCTAACGCTTTAGGCGTCACATTTTTTTTTTTTTTTTTTCACTCGCTAAGAAACATCAACTTATCTCGCAAGTTCAAAAAATAACATTTCGCACATTTTCTAGAATAAACAGTTATCCTTTTATTCACAATATTTAAGATATATAATTTTCGTGTAATAGATATATCGATAACAATATGAAATAGACAAATAACAAAAAGGAACATGATTCAATAGGTGGCGTGCCTAGCTTTACTATCAGGTTATTTAAGCCCTACAATGAACTTGAAGGCGAAACAGAATATCCTGCGAGCACGTTCTTAAATGCATAATCTATTAAATAAAAATATGGTTGCATTCACATACGTTTCCTGCTCACTTTTCTATAAACTATTCTAATGAAAGTGTATTATTCCATGCGTTCCTCAATAATTCCAACCAGCTTTCCTCTCACATTGGAAAATTTTAGTGTGACGTGCATTAGGTAAACCGGAAATCAGTTATTTATAGAATATGTCTGTATGCAATGGTTTCAAAGTTCCATACTATTGTTATGACCACTAGAAAAAGAAAACAAATGACATCCCAGTTGAGAAAAATATACGTGTTTGGACATTCAAGCCAATGAAAGGGAGTATCTTGAGAATAGTCAAAATTCAAAAACAAAGTTATACTTCACATAAACGGAAGGCTTAATCAAGATTTCAGCTTTGTCTAAAAGATTTTGTCTTAACCCGACGGTTTACCAATAAACAAAGTTAGTAATAATAAAAGGTCATCAGCGGCTATTTTCAGAAAATTCAAAATGTAAATTTACTTTTTCAATAAAGTATCTTAAGCATATGTCACTTTAAAAAATCCTAGGAGCCATGTTTCATAAAAGTCTAGGAAGAGGACTTTCTTCAAAGTCTTTATATCACCTCCTTGGAGGATTCTGATCCTAGTTTGGTTTTAACGAAAGTTCGGTTTTTCAGCCTTATATGTGCATGTGTTGTACAGCATAATCCAAAAGTCTACTACAACTTTATAATTAAATTTAGCACATAACATGTGATAACCTTTGGGAGGGACAATTTAGAACACTGTGTATTTATTAGGTTCTGTCACATTAAATGTCTTTATTTAATTAGGTTTATATCTCAGGTATTTGTCAATAAAGAAGGATTCTTCATTTTAAATCTTATTTCGCCTCTCCCACGATCTCGCTGGATTCCCTAACAACTGGCTGCCGTTGTGCGCGGGGGCTAGCGGTGTGCAATCCATTTAGCAGTATTTGTTGTACCAACATGAACAGATGCTTGACTCTAGAGCAACACATTGTCGTGTGTAAGAGGTGCTACAAATGGGAATCGCCCAGCCATGTTCGCACAGAGTATATTAAAACATTCCCTAGTGAACTGCCTGTTTCCAAATTTACAATTCAGGAGATTGTGAAGGATTTCGAAACCACTGGTTCTGTGACAAACAGAAAACTAAAGCGTGAACGTTATAGTGTACAAATGTTCATACTTTAAAACAAGGTGACCCTGTATTATTGTAAATGGTTTCTTTCATCAGTGAATGACGGTTGAAATGAAAGGATCAAATTATGGAATTGAAAGGAATCGAACAGCTAATATATAGCTAGGTGTTAGCGTACGTGCCTCACATTCGAGAGGTACCCCGTTCGTATCTGGCCAGGGCGAGTCATCTGGATAAAGTTTTGTTCCAGAGTTTTCAATTATCCTGCAATATGAATGTCAGGTAACACTAAGCTCTATGTACTCGGGACTCATTTGAACATCATTTCATTCATCGTTCGATATGACTTCACGTTGGAGGTTTTCCGTTATCCTGCAATATGAATGGCTGGTAACTCTAAGCCCTATGTACCCTGAGTTCATTTGAACGTCATTTTATTCATCATTCGATATGACTTCATGTTGTAGGATGTAAATAAAAATATCCAGCATTTACCCCAGATGTTGCAGCAACAGATTATCATTTATGTGTATCCATGGCCCACTTCATACGTGAGAGAAAGTTTGAAAACATTGAATCAGTTGAAAAACAAATAAACAGAAATTCAGCGGAATATCAAATATCACTGGAAGGTGTTTCGGGGCTGTAGAATCTAATGGTCTTAAACTTGAAGATCAGAATAATTTCTGTAACAATACATTTAACAAAGTTTTGCATCTATACTTAGAGATCCCTTCTAGAAATGCTACCTGGTGAGTACCAACTAAAAGTATATTAAGTCAGTCATTTGCTAACAAAACTTTTAATTTATAAAATGTATTTTTATCACAAAGAATTTGATAATTTCTCAAAAGTCTAGCACCTAATAATTACACTAATATAATACTTCTAGTGTAACAAAACATTCTTAGACATTTACCTCGAAGTTGCCAGCCACAATGAATCCACACCGAAATTTCCATTATCTTCTGACATTATTTGAAATCCTCGTGATAATAACAATGTGTCTTGCGCTTCAATTCCATTTAATTTCTTCTTAATGCCACCATTAACTTTTGTCAGTGACTAATTGATATTGCGCTGTTTAAAACTTTGCACACTCGTTTCACAGAGTTATAAATCCCAAAGAATACGACCGGGAGAACTATCAAGGAAAACGATGTGTTTTTGAAGCTTAATTGGGCATAAGGAGTCCATAACAGTCAAGTATGGGAATTACATCTACTGATGCTGCAAGAGGGCTAAAGGCACTCTTCTTTGAATATCGATACATTTAATGGAACAAACGAAAGTGCTTTTCATACTAAATACAGGACGTTTATGAACGTGAATGTGGGTTGAATGTGTGACGAGACATTCCAAAAAGTGAAATCTCTCTAAGTGAAACTTACGTGACAACTATATTTTTAGGAAACTCCTACTGCCACAAACTACCCTTTCCATGAAGATTTTCCGTTGCTTATAATTCCTCAAAAATGGCTTAAAATGTTTATAAAGTACCAATTGTTAAGATATTCATGTTACTGTAAATGAAATTTAATTTTTTATTTTCTGTAAATAATTTCTATTCATTTTGAATGGCCTTTTTATAACCGGTAAGTAGTAAGATAGACAAAATTTTACTGCACAAAAGAGTATACCAGCTAAAGCACACAATTTATGTTAAATAAAAGCGTTCATCCACCACCATATAAAACAACACATCTGTACGCGATACTTATGTTACTGAAAAGTACGCCTTTTACTGTTAGACATGAATAATCTCTACAAAGAGTCGAATTATCTCTACCCGAGTCAGAGTCTAGCAGGTCAAACAGAAAATAAAGTTAAAATTTGCCAGACACATATACATTGTTCTTCAGGAACGACTATTGTAATATAGTGTCAAAGACTATCGATTACCTCGTAGATGGCTTAGTCCAATGTTCAATTTTTTAGTTATCTGAAAAACAAGAAACTACATGCAACATCTACAATGTCTAGTATACTTTGACCACAATCTGTGCTCAATCAGTCTGTGATTTGTCTGAAAAATATGCTAACATCGCTTTCCCGCAAATATTTGTAACACTTCTTGAATTTCAACATTTATTTAAACATAAATATTCTTTGCCATAAGTTGCAGATGACTTTTGTGGCAGCAAATTAAGATTACCAATTCGAGTTTCTTCTCGAATTTCTTCAGGTTTAAAACTTTC
Organism: Mantis religiosa; assembly: GCA_030765055.1. Classification (NCBI taxonomy): domain Eukaryota; kingdom Metazoa; phylum Arthropoda; class Insecta; order Mantodea; family Mantidae; genus Mantis; species Mantis religiosa. The sequence goes on from CM060949.1 coordinate 159,816,690, forward strand.
GTCGCTTGAATCACTTATTTTGACATACAGTTTACCATTTGTTATTTTTTCATCACCATAGTTACGATTCCTCGCTATTCAAAGCCTCCAATATTATCTTACACCTAGTAAAAATACGGATTTTAAATCTTTTGTAAAGAAATTTTAAATATTTTGGTAATTCATAATTCAAGTCGATTTTTTCTTAGGTAACGGATAAAATTACGTATGGGACTAGCGAGGTTTGATGTTTATCATGCTGCTCGGCGCCAACGATTCGGCCGTTAAATTTCTTCAATCGATAGTAAACATCAACATAATTCGCATATCCCATAAACAGCCATTGTGGCAGTGACTATTTCCGAATATACGCTGCCGAGGTGCGGGCGCTGTGGACCCTTAGCACGCGTGGTACCTCTGATGTTACTAGAGGAACCTTGGGCCGAACTGCCGAGCCCCTCCCGTCGGGGAGTTGTTCGGATTGGGTTGGACTCGGGGGGCAGCGTGTTCCCGACACCCACGGGGAATTGGGTACCTCCGGCCAGGTTACGGCCACCCGGAGGGGGTAGAGGGTTGCCTAATAAGTCCCGGTTACTAGCCTGCAGAGCTAGTAGAAGGTGTGCTAGATCACCAGGCGGCCCCACCGAGGTTTTCGGTAGTCTTCCCTGTGGGGTTGACGCGCGTAAGTGGCGTATCCACTTCCATCCCGTCTTGACGTTGTGCTCAGCGGGGGGTTTAGACTCCAGATATTGCCCTACGGAAAGAGTCCCGGAGTATCCATCGCTCCCGGGTAGAAGGAAGCCCGAATCTTTGGTCCAATGGGTCCAGGACTAATAGGAGTAGAACCTCTGCACTTACTGGTTTGAATTACTATATACCTTATACTTATTCAATTATTCATCTTTATGTTAGATCATGGCCCTTAATAGATTTGAACCATCAATCCCCTATTCCCCATCTACTTCTAGAAGTGCTGAAAACTAATGAAGGTTACTCATTTGAGAAAACTATTAAATATTGAAAAATTCGAAAAATAAAACATGATATATTCTTATTGGTTAATTTCACATAAAATTTACTTAAATTTGTGCTTTAATGAGATGTTTTTTCTGTAGTAAAATGTTATCTATAGTTTAGATTTCATCAGTTTTGTAGGTCTTAAGAATGAACAGTGCATTAGAGGTTACTCCCAAAAAGTGAATCCCTTTTACATATTTAATCGAAGACTATGCGGTCAATATAGTCAAAAATAATCACTTTTTTAGTTTTTGTGCTGTGTTTTAAATTGGAATTTCCTATTTAATTTGATATATAAATAATAGTTCTAGTCTAATTAATAATATTTTAAATACATTTTACATATAGAGCTTACAGCCATTACTCATACTCTGTTCTGCATCACTTCAGAGAAACATTGTAACTGCTATATTTTCTGGAATACAACAGAAAATTTAGGCTCATCTTTTAGAGAAAATTATAGAATAAATCTTATGGACATGTAGAAGTAAAAAACTGGAATGTGTTGGACATATTCAAAAGAGAATGGGAAAATAGTTTAGGAAAGTCAAAGAGAGTTAACCAAAGCTTTACTGAGTTGAGAAAACTATAAAGGATCGACTAACAGATAGCACCAGTGATAAACACAAAACCTATTACGGGAAAGCTATTGGAGACAATGTGGGTAGTTTTAAAAGTATGATGTGAACATTCTGGAGTCAATAGACTCCAAACTACTACACAACATGTGCTTGGTCGATTGTTGCAAGTGCTTACAAGCTGAAGATTCAGGCATTATTACTATCATCACAAAAATGCAATAGACAAAGCCTTATGGCCAATAAGGCCATAAAGCAGGTATATGAAAAGCTATCCCATTTAAAGTTGTTGGTACAGTGTTTGCATAAGGCACACAATATAAATGAATATTTCAACAACTTCATAAAGTCTCGTGCAGCAAAAGGTACTTTTGTAGGGAGAAAAACTTTGTAATTAGGAGTGTATGATTCTGTATTAATCTTCAACAAAGGAAATATAAGCATGATTAGAGTACTAGAATATTTAGGAGTGAAAACGGGTAGAAACAGAGCTACCATGCTAGGAGAATTCAACTCTGAGGATGACAAAGACAGATTTGGGACTAAATTTCCTCTAATTAAAATTTTTTTTAGTATATATGACTCTGTTTCTCAGAAACTATATTACCTAGCCCATTGAAATTTTAGTATGATAATAAGAACACACTGATGCTGCTATGGAACTAGGATTATGTTAATAATATGGTTAGTTAACTTTAAAAATTATTATTTAATAATTTTCCAAACAATTTTGCATCTTCAAGAAAAATAGTATATCTTCCTTAAGAAACAAAATTAGACAATAATCCTATATTAGTAAGCTTATAACATATTTATCTACACCCAAGAAAAATTTCATCATGATAGCTTAAACAGTTTGAGATAGTGAGTCATTAAGTTAGCAAATTTAACATTGTCGAGAGATGGTTTTTAGTCTCCTCTTAAGTCGTCATTAAAATACGGTATTGTAATGAAAACCATAGCCATTTTAGGGAGGCAAATCTCCTTTTTCGTATAAAGGGTATTCTGATTTAATGATTTATTTTAAAAAAAGCTCTCGTGTTGCAACCTTGGGAGGTGATAAACGTAAAGTTGTATTAACCGACTTTTCGTTTATGAATATCGTATTCAATCACACAAAGCCACGTTTCATAAAATGCTTTCTTAATTCAGAGGCAGATATGCTTTGCAGTATCTGCGATGCGTGGTTGTGGACATATAGCACTGTTGCGCTGAGAGGGTCCACATCCCCATGCTGATGTGTTACAGCAGGTTGTCACGGCTCCCGTTTCCCCTGTGTGCTGACTCGGCTACTTCCCCCATACCGCTTCTGTGCAGCGGGTAGTCTAAACAAGGTCCGCAGGCGCTCTGTCCCTCAAACGTTTGTATACATACCTCTCCAGCATGAACAATAATCACTGGGAACTGTTACACGTGACTTGGTCATATTTTGGTTCATGCTTAATATGGCTTTAACTACGTCATCATATAGGAACGGTACTTTACATTCGTTGGTTCACCTAAATCACTACGTGCCAGAAAAATATCCTTCGTTGCTTAAATAGTTTAAAGATGTTCGCAGTCGCTTATTAATTGTTCTGCGTTATTTTCATTGTTTTATTTTTTTATTTTGGATTATATAACTGCAGGTTCTTTCGGCACACTGAAATTCTCATTCATATTTACATATGATTATCTCAAAAACTCCGTGTATTTTACAGCTCATGTAGTTTATACAACTGCATAAACTATCCCTAAAATATTTATTTTACCTACCTTATACTAATCAAGAAAAACCTGTTAATGCTAATTTTCTTGTAGGTACAAGGCTATTATAGGAATACTAGCAAAACTACTTTAAGGAATAATCAAATATTAGACTACCTTTTTTTTAAATTTACGTCCTCCATGATTAAGTCGTGTCGAACGATAAATGAAATGGGTGAAATAATGTTCGGTTGAGCCTAGGGTCCAAAGAGCTTACAGTTACCAGACATTTATCTTTCAGGATAAAAGAAAACCTTCAAACTAAAGTCATGTCGGACGATAAATGAAATGATGTCCAAATAAGTACAGGATACATAGAGCTCCGGGTTACCAGACATTCATATTTCAGTGTAAGGGAAAACCTCCAAGCAACAATAACCTTCTATAACACTACCAGTAATATATAATGTCCTTAACTTCGTGTGGTCGCAATACGATTGATTAAGTACATTAAATAATTAAAAGTAAAAGAAGCTAAATTAAATAGTGTTAAGCTATTGAGTATTTGACACCTCCGAACACAAAGAAGCTCAAACAATAAAGTAACAAGTATATACATTGCAGTTTAAATATTATTTTCTTTTAGAGAAAACAAGCTCTAAGATCTAGAGAAACAAAACTAGCTATTAGGAGTTGGTTCAGTTTTATTGATTTTCAATGGAAATTAAAGTCAAATTCTGTGAAATTCATCGCCATTTACCAATTCTAGATCATGATTGTACAATATAACGCATGTTTTAAACGAAAATATTGTAATAATCAATTTAGAGGTATTGGATTCTTATTAAATAAGCTGAACTTAAGTTTCAATATATGTTTTACTTTATAATTTAATATCGCTTTTAAACAAATATTATTGTTTCTAATGTAATATGTGCTGAAATTATTGAAAATTTTACACACTTTTGTTATATGGATTAAATAAAAATAGCATTCGTATACTAGGTCGTTTGATAAGTCTGGTTAAAAACCAAGAGTAACTCTTTTTTTCGTGAACATCTTTCTTATTTCTCGACATAGTCTCCATTATTGATAGCATACACTTGGTCTAGCGATGTTACAGCTTTTTCATTCCGTCGGAAAAAGAGGTTCCGCAAGGTCTGCAGAATACTCGTTGACGGTGACTATCACTTGTTTATTAAGATGGAAATTTCTAACCACCAAGCCAAATTTTCAAGTTTGGGAACAGGAAGAATTCATTTGGAGCTAATTATGATAAATAAGGTGAATGGGGAAACAATTCAAAGCCCCACTTTTTGTGTTTTAATCTCGGGCTCTATGCAGTCAACTCAAGTTGCAAACGATCCAACAGTGAATCATAATTGGTTCCAGTAATGGTTCTGCCTCTTTCCATGTAGTCTAAGATGATTATTCCTTGAGAATCAAAACCAAAACAGTGACGATCACTTTACCACCTGACAAAATGGTCCTTGTCTTCTTTGGTGCACTTTCACCAACCTTTGTCAATTGTTTTGACTGCTGTTTTGACTCTGGTGTGTAATGATGGATCCAAGTTTCATCCACGTTCACAAATCTACATAAACACTCTTGTGGATTTCGATTAAACATCGCTAGACACTCGATAGAAGTGTTCTTCCGCATGCGCTTTTGGTCGACTGTGGGCAATCGCGGCACCCATCTTGCACACGACTTTTTCACTGTCAATTTTTCAAGCAGGATATTGTGCACTCACTCAGTTCCGATGCCTACAGTCTCAGAAATCTCGCGAATTTTGAATCGGCGGTCTTGCATAACCAGATCGTGCATTTTAATGGTGTCCTGTGTGGTGACCTCGATTGGGTGACCAGAGGGTGTTTCATCTTCGGTACTTCTACAACCACGTTTAAATTCATTGATCCCAAAGTAAATGTTCTTCAATGTTGGTGCAGAGTCCGCATGAACTTCATCCAATTCAGTTTTGTCTTGTGTGGTAGTCCAGCGCTTCAAATGAAAATGTTTAATAACAGCACAAAATTTTGTTTTTTCCATTTTCAATCGCAACTATCACACTGACCAGCTAAGATGGCTATCAACAATGAACTGTATATCTTAACACATTAAAATTTTCTGTACAATCCTTTGAATAATCACGCTTACCACCAACGAAGTTTCAACAACAAATTTCCATCTCTTCAGGGAAATTTACCAAACTTATCAAACGACCCTCGTACATGTGCTAGTGTATAACAGAATTTCGGAAACAGAAACTCACTACTTCTTCTTCTTCTCCCATTTTCAAGCGTCAACTCAATTTGTTATAAACAACTTACCACCCTTATATAATAATAATAGGACTTAATGTTTATTTTATATTTTAATGTATTACATATTATTTCTGTACCACTTGCCTATGTTAAATAAACTCTCTATTCTGTCCACTAATTCTCTATCAGAAGTTTATGTAAATACTGTTTTTTTGTTTAAAAAGTAATTTTTAAAAAGTTCTGCGGACGTGTTAGTATGCGCGCAATATTTTTCTAATGCACACCATGGTATTTAAATGAAATGTACTTCGGGGTTGTGATAGGAAAGTTTTGGAAAAAAAAAATCCTACTGCAAACAACTCATTACTCGGAATATTTTTTGTTGTTTTCGTGTTGTTCAATGACTAATAATTTTGAATAAAATAATAAATGCCAATGTTTATATTAAAATGAAACAAATATTAGAAATAGCGCTTGTAAAATATTCGTCATTACGATAAATCCTTTTATAATTTTTAAGCTGTAAGAAACAGATAAAACTACTAGACCAAAACTCAGACCTCATTACACACAGTTTAAGCCAACTTTTCTGACATTAACTACTTCCAATATTCTTTATTGTTGGTTTTAATTGTCATATACTTTTGCTTTTTCCGACTGTAACACGCTATTTTCTCTCTCGTATTCTCTTTTTAGCTCCCTTATGCAACGAGATTGATATTCCAAAGTTTTATGATATCCTACCAATATTTACATTGACGGTTCCAGCTTACCGAACACTGGTGGTACTGGCGCTATAACAATATGCTACATATCTTCCCATAAAATATTAAGTTTAAATTCCATAAATTTATGCAGAAATTTCGGTAATCCTTTAGAGCATACAAAATCTTTTATAAATTTGAAATAGTTGTAATATTATCTTACTCTAGGGGCGCCGGGGTAGCGCGGTGGTTTCGTTCGCGGCTCCCGTTCTAAGGGTCCCGAGTTCGATTCCCGGCTCTGGGGTTGGCGATTTTAAGTCGGCCCTATCCACGCCTTCACCTCTGTCTAGCACACGTGAAGTATCCCCTATGCCCAACGTGGTTCGGAGTCCACGGTAAAAACTGTAGGTCCTCTCACCTCACCGCCATCTTCACTATCACCCTATCATCGGAGGTAATGGACACCGCCCTCTGGGTGCCTCCACCTGAGAAATGGGTCCGGTCATCACTTGGTGGGGTGAGGTTACCCCGAAGGCCAAGGTTGCCATGTGGGGAGTGTTAGTAACTAACTAACTTATCTTACTCTAGCGCAGCTATAATATTTCTAAAATCTGATATAACAATTAAAACCTAATTATTTCAGAATTCTGTAAAATTATAAAACAGTTAATTAATTTAAATGAAAGATCGTGTGTATCAGCACATTGCGAAATACATGGTAATGAAACAGTTGACTTTCTAGCCAAGAAAGGCCGTAAAATTAGTTAAAATTGTTTTGAGCTACTATTTTATCACTCTATTGTAACAGTTGTTTTGATTTAGGCCCCGAGAGTTGAAAAATGTTTAAATATGTAGTTTAAGAATCGATATGGACATGTTAAAATGAATAAGAAATGAAATTTTTAAAATTCAGTAGGTCATGAGACGATATGATGAGAATGCTTTATGATTAGTAGTTTTAAAAATGAGATTATGTAATGTGCGACGTGGACCAGTAAAACTTAAGTTCTATTGGTAGCGATGGTAACTGGAGAAGGAAAATTCAGTAATTTTTTTATAATAGCTAGGAAAGAACGCGTCGTTTTATGAAAGAACGTTATGTGAACAGACGAAAATTCAGTGCTGCGAAAGAGTAAAAGAGTTGTAAAAGAGTTATTATCAGTTTTCCATTAATTGTAATCAAGGTATACAATACTGTTGTCAAGTTTCATACGAAAAATTGTATAAATAATATAAATTAAATTGAAGATCTTGATATTTTAAAAGTAAAAAGAGCTTATTGGTATCGAAGTTTATTTAGAAAATGGATCATTTTCACTCGCGACCACGTCTGATATGTAAGAGTTCTCATAGCTGAAGCAGATTTTATACACATAGATACATCAGAGTGCCAGATTGGTACAAGAAGAATTAGCAGCTCATGGCTTCATCAACAGTTGAGCCCAGAGGTTCTACCCCCATTAGCCTTGAACCCGTAGGAACAAGACCCGGGCCTCTTTCAACCAGGGAGTATCCGAGCTGCCCCAAAGGGCGCTCGGCATCCTCCGTGGGACTTTCCGTAGGGCAAGACCTAGTTACCTAACAAGCCCCCCCATCTGGTCCTATGGACACAAGACGGGATGGAAGTGGATACGCCACTTACGCGCGTCAACACTCAAGGTGAAGACTACCGATATGACCTCGGTGGGGCCGCCTAGTGATCTAGCACAACTTCTACTAGCTTTGCAGGCTAGTACCCGGAAACTTAATGGCTTCCCTCAACCCCGTCCGAAGACGTACACGATTCCCACGGTATCGGGAACACACTGCCCCCTCGAAGCCATCCCAATCCGAACAACTCCCGAAGGAGGGGCTCAGATGTTCGGCCCGAGGTTCCTCTAGTAACGTCAGAGGTACCACGAGTGCTGAGGGTCCGCAGCGCCCGCACTTTGGCAGCTGAAGGGGACGGATCCCCTCCCCTACGGGAGGCATCATCAACACCATCCAGGAGGGCTGAATACAACCCACAACCCTAGCCACAACGTGGGACGAAATCAGGTGAGAATAATCCTCCTACACTTGGTCGCCCCAACCTGGAGCTTCTATACTGTCGTCTTTAGACATCGCATTTCGTAGAAAATAATTGCTGCTATATATGGCTTCCCAACCTGGGGCTTCGGCATAGTCAACGTGGCGCACATTAGCACCACATTCCTGCTACTCTATCAAAACAGTATTTATATTAGCATATAATTAAAAACTTAAAGAAGACAATATATTACAAACAAAATAAAAAGTATGGTAAAATTTATATAACAGCACGACTAGAATCACTACACCACCAAGAAAATTCTCTGTAGCAACATTTAGACCTCTAAGAGGCCATGACTGTCTCAATAAACATTTATACAGGATTGGTATAGTGAGATCTGCTCTGTGTCCCTTCTGTAAACTTAAAGAAGATATGGGTGGAAACGACCTACCCAAACTTTAGTCAACCTACCAACATAACGTCAATATACTGGAGTGCAAGAGAGCGAATGGCTTCATTGCCAACTGCTTAACAGTACATACCAACCAACCAGTTATCACAATGCTTCTCGTTTTAAAATATACTTTCCTATTACAAATAATGTATTTTCCTTACAACGAAATGCTTAATCAAAACTTCTATGCAAATATTTACGTCCATTAACAGGTAAGATTACAATGGAATAATTACGTAGAGTAAGTGATGTGAATGTAATATATAAGACTATCTTACTGTAAATTTCACAAAATACTCTGTTTTGAGTTACGTTTTGGAACGATAGAAGATCCGAAAATTCAGTTTACATACGACATTACATTTTCCATTGACGATCGCAGCTTAATAATAAACACGTTAAACTGAAGACGGTGCTAATTGTGATGATCACAATGCGAACGTTGTGATCCCGATTATTGTAATCACCGTTTCCGAACAATACGATTGCCGCAATGAATGGACAGAGAGGAACAATTATTCTCTTCCCTTTGTGTGCATGATGGATTACACAGATCTGATACAATGCCTGTGGCTTACCTGGGAACACCAGTAAAATCATAATACCTCATTTATCCTCAGTAACAAAAAACATCCCCATCTATTTTGTCGAGCAGAACGGAACTTTATAATAAAATCTAATATGTTACATTTATATGACTTGATTACTCGCACATTATTATGCAAAGTGAGATATCTGCATAATTAATTTGTAACAAGAATCGCATAATATTGAATGTTTAGAATTATTAAGCGTTTCTAATTATCTCAACCGGTCAAATTATATTACTACCAGAGTAAGCCTCAATTATTTTATACTTAATAATTATATATATTTAATCCTCAATATCTATATCAACGACCGGTCTGGTGGGGCTGTTTCTGGACCGCAGTCGTGAGCTGCCGGTTGTGCTGGCCTACGGGAGGGGGGCGAGGGTTTCCGACTGGCAATGTGCAAGGACAGTGCCTTCAGCAATGTCGTGGCTCCTTGGGTTGGCGGCCCTGTCTCCTCTCGCCTCATCCTTCCTCTCAGTGATGCTTCACTTGGGGCAAAGGTGCAATAGACCCCAGGTGGCGAATCTCGGCCGTAGCGTAATCCAATCTAAATTATAAATCCTTAATTGCACAATCTACATGCGCTAGGTAAATAAGTTCAAGAAATTGTCTTTGTTCTCTCAATGCTGAAAAGTATAGAAAACTTGGTCGTATCAATTTCAATTTTAGTATTGCAAAATAATAAAAAAGTATTAAAGAAAAATACGTTTTAAAATTTGAGAAAAATTAAAATACATGCGCACAAACTTCTAAATTACGAATTACCTTATGCCATAGATGAAATTTTGAAAAGAGGAGTATAAACTATAAACATATAACACTAACCATTTGAAAATAGAATATGTTGCTAATTTTTCTAGTAACCTCATTAATGGTTTCCTTTGAAATATGATACTTCGAGCAAAATTATAAGAGCCATTTTGGAGGAAATTACAGTCCAAAATACATCCACGTGAAACCTTTATTTGCTTGGGGTAATTTGTTAAAAGTCAAATGTCGCATTTTTGAACGTACTGAACATAAATTTAAAATTTTGTATCTATCCTACGTATATTATTTTCAATTTTGCAGTTTAAATGTCAATAGGATCTCAAAATTGTATTTCTTTGTGAAAAATGGGCATTAAACCTTTTAGTGGAAAGGCAAGTAACAAAAGATGGGTTAAATCAAAAACTGATTAAATAATTTTAAGAACCTAATTTGGATACTTTTTTCATGCCTAAGTTGTTAAAACATACAATGCCCATTTTTTCCTGAACTCAGACATATTCAGACTTTCCTTGTTATTGCGATCTGGTATTGTAGTGTATCTGAAATGGAGAGAGACTTTCAAAGCTTCTTTTTGCCTCTTCTGATCTAATACAAGGCTTTCTACTTTCATTTTCTCTATTAATTATGCCGTCGTCTTTGTCTTGGCCATTACCTAATTAATTAGTTTCAAAAACAGTTGCTGTTGATGGAGATTGCACGTATTTTCATTTAATTTCATAAATAGCAAACAATATTGCCTACGGCTGAGAGTAAAACATCACAAGGAAGATATTGTTTACGTTATTATAAAGAACCTCTAATTAGTGCGCTCGTTTTTTACTTTCTGGGCAACAAATTACTGGAAATTCTCCTGTGCACTTCTTATATTATCTCTTGGTTTCAATATTATCAATCAAATTTAACATTATAAACAATTATGTATCATGTAAATATCTTAACTATATAGTATTTAAATAATAAAGATCACGAAAAATCAGTAATAGAGAAAACATTTTAATGGAAAGGGAAAAAACCCACACATACACACATATGCCGCTGCTCTGAGTCTAAGACTCGTACGTTATTTCACTTGGTTTCTCTATGCTGAAAGGGAATAACAAAACAAAGTCCATCTTAAGCGCCAGTCAAATCTATTAAGAACTTGCCGTTATGTGATGGCTTCGAAACACCGTTATTTTACCACGACCTCCAGAGAAAACACTAAAATAACTTTATCTGGCAATTCAAACAAGCAATAAGGCATATCAGGAAATTGCTAATGCTACACAAACTTTCATTTTGCGTGTATAATTTTTGATTAGTAATATTTATCTTTTGGGGTTTAACAATTATACGAGTAGCTTAGAAAGATTAGAATTTCTAAGGATAATGTTACAGAATTCAAAACATTCTTTTTATTTCTTAAAGGCATTTTAAATATATGTTTCAACCAAAAGGGTTAAATCGATTTTGAAAAAATGAGTAAAGTATAGAAATATTGTCATGTAAGGGTAGTTTATGGTAGGGAACATTTTTAATTTCGTGCTGTTTAAGATACCAAAATTATCATTTATTCGACTTTATATTTGAGTATTACTGGCCCTAAAGACTTACAGAAACCTTTTATAAAAACTGATTTTGCAATTCCAAAGCATGTAAGTTTGGTTAAATCAGAGTGCTAAGCCATATACAGTTCCTCTACCTATAAGGTACGCGGCAGAGAAAGTAATATAAAAGCAGCACGTCAGCGGGGGCTACATTTTCTTTAACATTAAACCCCGAGGAAGTAAAGTCACAAAATGACCCAGAAATGGTACGCCGCCGCTGCAGAAAGTAGTAATAACTCATCGGGCGACGAAGAAAATGAGAGCTGGTGGTGCCGCCTGGTGGGTAATTGGTCAGCGAGTATGATTTAGGGGTGGTATCAGATGTTACAGTCCGTACGTACGGTTGCCACACTAATTAACCACCCCACACCATCAGGTGACCAGCCTCATGTTCTTACTGAGATATTTAATGTAATACACAAGTTATAAAACGCGTTTACTTATATGAGAATGGAGCAGATATAATGTTAAGGCTTAGAAATATTTAAATCCAACAAGTCTACATAATTCAAGCGAAAAAAATGGAGAACAATTTACAGCATACACAAAAAGTACATGGATTTTACACATGTTATTATTAATATATATTTCACAGATACGATCGTATATCAAAAATAAAAAAGATGTTTTCTACCCAAAAAATACCAATAAATTAGATACGTAGATAATATTTCAGCTATATTTCCTAATGAAACACATAACTGATGCTTTAAAACTAATAAATTTACAAGATAACGCTATAAAATTTGTAATCGTTGTTTTGGTTCACGCCCCGAGAGTTAGAAAAATGTTTAAATATGTGGCTTGAGGATCGATAAGAAAAGAAAGTGTTAGATTCAGTGCGTCATGAGATGATGCAATATGTATCCAAGATGATGTGATCATCTTAATTTCTTCTCGGGCAGCCAGCCAGGTGAAAAGATGATTAGATATTAACGTTTCGGGAGTGTGCATCTCTCCCATCATCAGGACATTTATAGAATGTTATAACCACAAATGAAATACTGGATATAACACAACTATAAACAAAGACAAAACACTATCAAAATTCGCATTACTGAACAAAAGACTGTCTTCAGTAAATTAAATGCCAGGTCAGGAGATGGCGTGAGTATAAAAAATTGTGTCAAAGAAACGTAACTACTTAACTTGATTGTCAAGCTGTATTGATATTTGCTTCTTAATTCGACGGATTTCCATTTTAAGGCCGGTTTCCAAGAGGAGCTGAGCTGAAATCCAGCATCACGATTAAGCGTGCTCCTTTCAGAGGAAATAGGCAGAGCCTCCCTGATTCTCAGCTCCCAGTAACTGTTGCATTTTGCCAACATGGTCGTCTCCCAAAAATTGGCTCTATGGTCGTTATTAAAACAATGCTCTGCCAGCCCAGACTTCTCTGGTTGCATTAAACGAATGCTCCATTCATGTTCGATTATTCTAGTAGCGATGGTCTTTCCGGTTTGCCCTATATACTGTGTCCCACATTCACAGGAAATGCAGTACACTCCCGGAACTTGGAAGTCCAGTTTGTCTTTCACTGGTCTCAACAGATGGTTAATCTTCGGAGGTGGCTTGCGGATGGTCCTAAAGTTGTATCTGGCGAGAATTCTGCTGATTCTGCCGGATAGATTACCGGTAAACGGAATGCAGGCTGTAGCGGTAGGCTTATCTGACGCTTGCTCTATTACAGGTTTCCCTTTCCTAGCTTTGGTGATCGAGGCTTCAACGTCACTTTCTGTCAAAACGGCTACTCGGAATATGACGTTGAATCCTCCATCACCAAAGCTAGGCGGAGAACATCGACAAACGACCACTACAAATAACGTCTCAACGTGGTGCAGAGTCACATCATCGCTTCATCACCATCGCGCAACGGCTACAAATGGCTTCCCAAACTGGGGCTTCCAAATAGTCAACTTCCCCACCGCATACACATTTTTAGTAAGAGTGGTACAAGCCCACGTTAGAATTTAAAAATAGTGGTTTTCTCCTTTTTCTGTGTCTAAAGATAATAAAAGTTACAATAAATTAAACTTCGGCATTTATAGAAAATCACTCGCACTAATAATTACATAATGCTTTTTCACAAATAATGATATGTTTTTTTTTTTTTTTAGTTTAATTTACACGCTAGTAAATATGCCCTTAAGTACGCAGAAATTTAACATAAAATATAAATATATTATTAATATAACTTTAATTAATGGTTTTAATAAACATTTTATACATAAAGAGATTGAACAATTTAAATATCAAAAAGTGTAAGGCATTTTCTGCCCTTAAAAATATTAAAGATGATTATAATTTTAAAACATTTCTTATCTTTTTTGGACTACTCACAATTTGAAAGGGTTTTCAAGAATTTGGTGTAACCCTGGCCCCTCAAAAAATATAGTAAAAAGTTTATTAAATTTTTCTAAAAAGATAACATTTCAAATAACAAAAAAAAATCTGGCATTTATAAACTTAGGTTGTAATCAGGTTTACATCAGAAGGACCAAATGTAATTTGGAAACCAGAATGAAGAAACATTTTAGAAATTTTAGGTATAAAGAGACTGATAAGTCAGCTGTGATAGTTCATTTTGGTCATTTAAACTTGAAATAAATCCAGAAGTTAAATTATTAAAGCCATTAAATGGTCCAATAGATTTAATGATTTGGGAGAAAATATTTATCTCAAAAAATAAAACCGCGTATTTGAAATACTTCCGATCGATTCTGTAAATAAATTTATTTTACTTTCAGAGATTGGTTATAAAAGTAGACAAGACGTGAAGAGTTTATAATTTTTCAAACAGATAGTTGGAGTTTGTCACAATTATTATATTTTATTGTAATGAAATAAATCATCTTCTTAGCACGACAGTAGTGTTGCTGGGAGAACCAGGTTTAATTACCGGTGCTGGGATTTTCTCCCACTGAGAGAGCTGGTCCGGGCAGTTTACAAGTACGATAAGATCCTAACGAGCTATTTGATTGACAATTGGCTGCCCCTAGTTGAAAAGACCGCATATACTTGGGGTGATCAAGGTACTGACCGGATCTGAGGCATGACCGCAGATAGCTGGCTGGCATGGCTTCAACGTGCACAGAATAGAGGACTATGGTCCATATATTCTGTGGGTCGCTATTTTCCTACCAGGTTGCTTCATGAAGCCTCGGGTCTTCCTTACGTTGAGGATGAAATTAAGCGTCGGGCATCAAAATTCTACGATACTTCACCTAGACACAGAATCGCCCTTGTTAGATCATTGGGAGATTATGACCCCACTAGACGCCGTTCCAGGCTGTTCCGGGTACCCCGCATGGCTTACGGGCACCCGAGATAACCCAGGAGCTAATGCTAACAGCAGCAAAAGCTGAGCTCCACATAATTCTTCTAAGCTCTTTGGCATCAAAATTTTCAACCTAAAACAAAAACAAAAATTAGAACACCAGGGTGAAAGGTTTCGCATCCATCCCTACAACGTGAGGTACATAAAATTGTTACCTCGAAATAATCTCTACCTAAAAGCCCACAACCCATCGTACAACATTCCGAAAAGAAAAATCCTACCTGCGGTAAAATCCTTAACTGGTGAGCCCTCAGCAAAACCCTTCTGGCTTTATACAGCCAGCCAGCACTTCGGTCGGTCCGTCGGTCAGTACCGACCACGTCTCACCCTCCAATACTACATCCTACTCATGATGCCTGTAATTGGCAGAGGTGGAGGACCTAGGTTCGAGTTGTAGCTTTTAGTGCGGAGAGGGCTGTTGCGCTACAAGGGGTGGGCGACACTGGAGTAAGCAATTCTTCTCCGTGACATACTGGTCACATTCTTAATGGTATAGTAGCATATGTAAGTATTTTAAATACCGTGTGTTCGTGGAGTTTTCATACAAAAATAAAAAATTATAGGTTTACTCCCGATAACTTGAAGGTATTTAAAGATTCGATTAGGAATGAAGACATAATACACGTCAGCACGTGCCATCAGCTACATCGATCCCGATGTAAACATATGAGAAAGGAAAGTTTACAGTATTGTTTTTCTCTGGGCGATGCAAAGAACACACAATTTTAAATAATGTTATATACAAACTCAAATCCATAACTAATATATTTAGAAAAGTCATAAATATCTTAAACTTCCGATATTTTAATAAACAATTACTAGTCACAAGTGCATTTTTTTCATGTAAATGGTTCTTTAGGGTGGTGGTTGTTCTTAAGAATCTTCTGGTCCCACTCTTAGAGGACGTTGAACCTAAATGCCAAGTTTGGTATTTAATTTACCGTTTTCTAAAAAGGTTTTCATACAGTGGTTGTCTAAACTAATGCAAAAATTCAGGGTGTCCCACATAAAACCAGTATGTTTCATGGTCCCACTGCAAAATAATGTTGGCTACATTGCGTGATCCATTGTTGGAGTAGTATCTTTTAGTCTGACTTCAAGTTGTCGTGAATATCGTGGAATATTGGTAGAGAAATGGTGCAGCTCTCAATTGAAAAAGAATTGATATAGTGGAATTTTAAATAAGAACAGACTCCATTAATGAGTCTAAGAAATGTTTAGGGATAAATACGCTCAAGACAATATACCCACAACCATCAAAATTCAAGATTTGTACAATAAATGGAGGGCTAAAAGTTCCATCGTGAATATGAAGAAGAACAAGCGTCCGGTAGCAAGAACTTCGCCTGTAGTCGACAGAACTCGATAGAGCATAGAAAAAACCCAACAAATCGATAAGGAAATTGTCTCAGGAAGTTTCTGTATCTCGTACAACATTCCATCGTGTGGTAACGAAAGATCTCAAATACCTTCCATTTTGTATCAGTATAGTGCATGAGTTACAAGAACATGACAAAGAAAACAAGCTTGTCAGGAAATCCTGTGGCCTCCGCGATCGCCGGATTTAACATGCTGCTATTTTTATTTATGGGGAGGTCTGAAAAACAGTTTAAGCAAACAACCCTCGGACGACAGATCAACTTAAAGAGAACTTACTAGTGAGATAAACATCTCGGCTCAACAATTACAACGTGTCAACTAGAACATTGTCGTAAGGACGCAACGATGCCTGGATTTCGGTGAAGGGCACTTTCAACTCTTGTTACAACCCCTAATTAGCCTATGCCAAATTTATTCAATATTTGCATAGGAATTTGCTTGGTTGAGGAATTAATATAATGTAATGAATGCAGTGAGACATACCGGTTTTTATGTGGGACACCTTGTGTTAGAACAAGTGAAAACATATTTTAAAGTGTTTGTATTAAACCAACAATGAAAAAATGTATTAGGCAGAACGCATAAGGAAATAAGGAACTAAGGAAATGAAACAGAAGAATAACGGAATATGTTAGGCATGGTATCACTGGAGTAGCCGCCACTGACGTGTAAAAACCCCATAAGCACTTCTAATCGCTGCTAATGGAGCGTGTATAAAGCTAGGGACGAGGGTTTCTCATTGTTTTTGAAGGTGTAATTTTTTTCGCCCCCTGGAACTGCAATCTGTATTGAGTGCGAAGCTATGTAGCAGGGAAGCCTGACAGTTGTCCAGCCTGCAAAGTCACAGCTTTGATTGTTTTTGTAGTGACTAATTGTTTGGCGGCCATTAGGTGAAATTAACTGGAAGCGAATCCTCTTTAAGAACGGGGTGCACTAGATGGATGGGCTCCGCTTAAAACAAGAGAATGATGTATCATTACATTTCTTTTGTCACACACAAAGGGAGGTAATGTTTCCGCGTGTGCCTAAAAGGATATCGTCATCAATAATACCAGACCATGAAAGCTGCTTTCTAAAAGAGTTTTATGTTCCTTTTTTCCTTCTGATAACACAACTGTGTTATATTAATGTCGACCACTGTAATGTTTGGAGAAGGAAATAAATTTTGAGGTTATGTTTCGTAGAACCGCCTAGAAATACAATTCTTCCTGGCCATTAAATATTGTTGTCATACTAATACTAAAAATAAGTTCACATATAAAAATCTGACATCGAAATATAGTGTTACTTGCTAAAACTTAATTAAACGTTTAAAACTATTAAAATGAAAAGTAACATAGGTACGTGCACATATTAAACTGAGTTTTATTTTAAATTTACCTTCTCCAATATTAATTCATATCAGACAATTAATGAAATTGTGTTCAAATAAGCCAAGATCCAAGGAACTTAGAGTTAACTGACGTTCATATTTCACGTTAAGGGAAACCCTCCAACGTTAAGCCATAATGGACGATGAATGAAATTGTATACAAATGATTCCAGGATACATAGAGGTTTGAGATACCAGACATTTATCTTTCAGAATAATAAAAGGCCTCCCACGTTGTCATATCGGACGATAAATGAAATGAAGTTCAGATGAGTCCAGGTCACTTAGAGCTTAGTTACCCGGCATTCATCTTTCAGAACAAGGGAATACTCCAGGGGGGAAAAAACTTATTCATATAACTCACCCTAAGATTCGAGCTTGGAACCTCATGAACGTGAGGCAGACACGCTACTACCTACGCTACAGATGTGTACAGCTGAATTTACTTTACTCATAACATAGTAATGCCTCTACATTCTTTAACAAAGCTTTCTCAGTTTCTTAAAGTACACTATTTGGAAACGATTTCCTCTTTGGTTTTATGATTAGAATATCTCATAAATCCAGAGGGCACAAGTTTCAAAAGCATAGGAACCTTTATTACAAAGATTACTTCTCGTCATTCCTAAGTCATGTTTTGAAATGTCAACCTGTTTGTGAACTTAATGTTCATAGAGAAAAGCCCAACATAAACCAAACCACACAGTAAGAGGATATTAAATAAGCGATAATTGCCCATTTGCATTTGTCTCAAACATAAGTCACCGACATTACTTCAGATAATAAAGGTAGAAATAATTATGATTCGGCGTCAGTTTCCAAATAATTGCGAATCGGGTACAAACTGGACTCCTAGCCCGCGAAGTAAACATCCTCAATAAGCGTGGAAAACTATACAAATATATTTATTTCCTTTAAATGACTGTCGACTCATTATACAAAAGTGGGTTTATTTTTCTATTTGAAGTAAACGTTAGCAGAAATGTCTCATTACGTATTTCGTTGCGTGAACAAAAGAGATACAGAAGACAGAAATGAGAGCTATATCATAAAATTGTTTGCTTGATGCTCTCTTTTGAAACTATTCTTTGTCTGACATGGCACTGCACCAAAGAATGACGACTTGATCTTTGAAAGTGTACGAGGGCTGTTCAATAAAGAATGATCATGATTTTTACGGTCATAATTTTTTGCACTAAAATTCAATCTTATTATATTCTGTTAGCTTAATGTGAAACAAACACGCCGTAGTAGTTTCATTGTTGGTAGTCCTGGTTCCCGCCTGTGAGAACCGGGCAAGTTCAGACATGTTCAGTATCGCCTACCGCTGCAGTGGAGGTAACATTCAGTTAAAGTTGATGTTAGAGGAAGATCGGGAGTTTCTTTCATACGTAATCACTGCTGATGAAACTTGGCTACATCATTTTGATCCTAAGAGCAAACAGCAAATCTCAGTGTGGAAATTTCCTTCATCACCAACCCCCAAAAAAGCAAAAGTGGTTGCTTCTACTGGAAAAGCTATGGTCATCTCATTCTTTGATATTCACGGAATGGTTTATCATCATGTTGTACCGGCACACACATCAGTAACTGGACAATACTACAGGGATGTCCTGAACACCTTGCAAGTCCATATCAGGCGCAAAAGACTGCATTTCCATGAAGAAGGCTGGATACTGCACCACGATAATGCGCGGCTCCATATTGTCAATGTTGTTGCTGACTATCTTCCAAAAATCAATGTGAAGTACATCCCTCACCCTCCCTATAGTCTGGATTTAGCGCTGTGTGACATTTTTCTATTCCCTTGCTTGAAGAAACGCCTTCGTGGGAGGCATTATCCATCATCAGAAGCAGTGGTGAAGACTGCGGAGGCGATTTTGAAGGATCTCTCAAAAAATAGTTTCCAACATGTCTTTGAACACTGGCAGAAACGCTGGGACAAATACATTACATTCAGGGGAGGCTATTTTGAGAACGGCCATCAAAATTATGAGGATGAGTAAAGGTACATTGTCAAAAAAAAAATTGTAATCCTTCTTTAACAGCCCTCGTATAAAGAATTACAAAATACAAATCACTAAGAGTGAATATTTCGAAAAAGGTAATATCATAATAATATTTGATCAATTATTGTGTATTTGTGTACTCCTTATAGCTCTACTGTATACCAGTCATATAAATTATATAAAATCCTTTCGGAATGAAGAGGCCCACATAACGTAAGCACGGCTGATTCGGATTGGTGAGCGAGTCGGATTAGTTTTCAGAATCTACTTACTACGAGACGGTAGTGTATTGTTGTCCTGGAACGACCTTGTGGGCGAAGAAGTTAACTGCCTGAGACATTTAAGTGTGTAATATGATAGTGTTTCTTCAGTCTTAGTGCCAAATCGAGCTTCTTTCCGGAAAGAAGGTATGTAATTGCTCCATTTTTGGCATTGTGTTACTTTTTTTAAGTTTTTTAAAGATAGGTTTATAATGAATGTGCATTGAAAGTGCTCCAGAAAATTGTACAATACGAAAATCGAACTTTCATACATTCATAATCCTCCTTGTTCTTACGATAGTTACTTAATCAGTACCGCAGACGAGCAAAAATACAACAGCGGGCGAAGCGGATTAAGGCAAGGATTCAATATGTTTAAGCCCTCCTACGTTAAGTGATAATGGACGAAGAATTAAATGGGTGAAATATTGCTCAAATAAGCCTAAAAGATGGAGAATTGTACCACGAAATCTGTGTAGGCGCTGTAGAAAAGAAGCAATTCATATGTGGAAAATGTATGTGAGATACATAAATATATGAATATTGTGACTTTGTGGGTTCGTGAAATTAAAACTCCAATTACACAAACTCAAAATGTTCTTTATTTACACCGAATTACAGTTGGAACACTTGCCGATTACACAGAATTACGTAGCGCAAACAATTACAATTCGCCAGTTTGTCTGTCACAGGTCCACTCTACACTCACAATTACGTAAAACTCCTCTGATACACGTACACAGTCTTGCGGTCCGTTCACTCACTCGGCGCTCCTCACGGCTGCTCGTCAAGAACTGACTGACTCGTCCACTGCAGGCCTTATATAGGGAAGATCGCCGTTTCTGGAAGTCTCGCGGTTCAGTGAATCTTCCCGACTGTTCCAGCCGGAAGGGAGAGGGGAAGGAAATGGCTGGTGATGTTTTCCAAGCCTCCCCTCGTTAGCGCTACAAGATAAATTGATAGGCGTGACCGAATGCTTCCCGTCACTCATTCAGTCGTAAGTTGGTCGTGCCTTCCGATAATTGGGTGACAATATACACGTGTAAAAATGTGTTATCTTGTTCTAATGATTACATTATGTCCTGAAATTGAATGTTCCACAATTTTTTCCAGTTCTAATTTGTCTACTATGTCAATCCCATTCATACTCCAGTTGCAGACGATTAGGATTAACTTCCGCTCGGAATAAAAATTAAAACGGAAGTATACGGAAAATTCTTCACCGATAAACTTAGCATTTAACATAATCTAGAATGTCAAGGCTTTAATATAAGGTAAAATCTTTCATATTTAGGTGAGAAATAGGGCTTTGCGAAAGACTTAAAATACTGATCCGAATCCCCCGCGATAATCTTGGGCTATCTTAGGCTATCCGCATACATTTTCAGAGGAAAAAAGGAACAAAATAAAAAGGTGTTCAAATCAATAACAAAGGATAGATATCAAAAGCGTCTGTTGCCACTAAAGAATTATTTGGTGATAAATTGTGGTTCTAATGATATTTTAATCTTCTGTACGGTGCATTTTTGTACGTCTTATATTTAGTAGTTATATAGCATTATACAAATTTATTTGTGGATAAAAGTGAATTAACTAGGTATTCCAAAAAGGTTAAAGTTTATTACTCATTTATTTTGTCACGTTAAATGGCATTAATAAAACCGTATTCCTTTATGCAAAGGATACGTGACGCAGATAAAGGCAGTGATGCCTCGAACACGGTATCTGTAGTTAAGAAAGCCGTAACATGGGAAGTGACAGTTTATAAAATGGTTGTCACGGTGGTGTAGGACGATAAATCCAAGTTAACACAACCACTCACGTCGTGTTGGTGTGGCACTGATTTATTGAAACGGATTTTGAATGTAATCGAGAGTGCTTTGCTGAAAGAAGAAGTAGTAGCGTCGCGGCGCCCTCCGTCTAGGTGGTAATTAATTCCGCTCTCAAACTATTGCTGCTCCAGGAAGAAGGGCGATGTCTCTCCCCTGCAACACAGATACAAGCATAGTTCTTACTTCGTTATAGATCGCATTGTGTTCCATCTTGATACCCAACCGGCCCTTATTTCGAAGATGTTTCTTTACTTTTCTACTCCCAAATGTAGATATAACGACTTTGATTAAATCTTTATGAGCGATATGACTCAGGCGGCTTGGTCTGTGGCCATTCCGTAAGTCCTGGTTCAATTCCCTTGGACGGTCTGCCTGACCCATGGGTTTTGTTCGGGGTTTTCGCCAGGCGAATGCTGGGTAGCTAATTACATCCCCCGAATCCCCTGTCCCTCAGTTTCATCTCTATTATCGTTTCCCAACATCTCTCATCTGGTGGTCTGTTTTAGGGTAGTAAGTGCTACATGGCAGGTGACATGCTCCTGTTAATGACTTCCTCCTCCGGTAGGACGGTCTCCCGTCTCCGGGCCGGCCAGTAGACTACTTCAAGACCATTATCGGTGGCCTTAAATCCATGGCAAGTAGGAAACGGTGCTTATCTGGTTATTTCCAGTAGACCAACAGCTATTATAACACCCCCCCCCCAATTACAGGTTGGAGGCGTATGTGCCACTTACGCGCGTCAGCTCCGCAGGGAAGAATACCAGAGGACCTCAGTGGGGGCGCCGGTGACCTAGAACACCAGCTACTAGCTCTGAAGGTCAGTACCCAGGAATTTTAGGCAACCTTCTGCCCGTCCGGGCAGCCCACGCCCGGCCGAACATACCCAATTCCCCGTGGATGGTCGGAACTACTGCTCCCTCGAGTCCAACCCAATACGAACAACTCCCTTTCAGGACAGGCTCGAATGTTCGGCGTGAGCTATTTCTAGTAAGGTTAGAAGTACCACGAGTGCTAGGCCCTTCCTGGGAGCTTCGTGGATGGTGGGAATTACTGCTCCCTCGAGTCCAGCCCACTGCGAACAACCACTCTCAGGACGGTCTCGAATGTTCAGCGTGAGCTATTTCTAGTAAGGTTAGAAGTACCACGAGTACTAGGCCCTGCCGGGGAGCTTCGTGGATGGTGGGAACTACTGCTCCCTCGAGTCCAACCCAATGCGAACAACTCACTCTCAGGACAGGCTCGAATGTTCGGCGTGAGCTATTTCTATTAGGGTTAGAAGTACCACGAGTGATAGGCCCTGCCGGGGAGCTTCGTGAATGGTACGAACTGCTGCTCCCTAGATTCCAACCCAGTGCGAACAACTCCCTTTCTGGACATGCTCGAATGTTCAGCGCGAGCTGTTTCTATTAGGGTTAGAAGTACCACAAGTTCCCAGCCGGGGAACTTCCAACAGGTCAAAAGTAGGGACCTTGTCCTCAGCACCGTCGTGACTCATTGGCTCACCCCCCTCTGTCTCCTCTTGCATCAACATCCTTCCTCCCGGTGATGTCCTAGAGATAAAGCCTTGATGACGTACCGAATCCACTCCTTACGATTCTATCCTATGATGGATTTTGTACTGCAAAGCAACTGTATTCAAAGTTTTCACTGTTTCAGTTGAATTAAGATCAGGGGGGACCTAATTGGATCTTTTGTATACCCAGCCCCGGAGAAATACTACAGGTAAAGGGATCACTGTAGGACCGGACGACGTAAATGGCAGAGAGGTGCAAAAGAGTTCCCTGACAATTACTGGACGGGAGTTGCTCAGTTATCAAACCTTCAACAGAGGCTCAGATGAAAAATATAACTCTGTATAGAGCTGAGATTTGGCATCAAAAAAGAAAAATCATAAATACAATTTGGATGGATTGAAAGGCAGAATAAGGTATTAAATAAACAACCCAGTGGAAGGAGCATGCTCGATAACAAGCGCTTTAGAGTCTAGCACTTCAGTGGCAAAGAGAATGCTCGAAAATACTGAAGTGACAGTCACCACGACGAAGAGAAAGAACAGGTCTAAGTTGGGAAAAATACATTCAGGAAGCAATGGAAGATAAAAACTCAATATTATTCAATCCTTTAAAAAACACTTCATAATGTTTAATTGACATTCTCTAACGTTAAGTCCTATCGGACGATGAATGAAGTGATACTCGTGTGAGTCCAAGCCTCATAGAGCTTACAGTAACCAGACATTCATCTTTCAGGATTAGAGAAGACATCCAACGTTAAAATATATCGGACGATAAATCAAATAATGTTCAAATGAGTACAGGGTACATATAGCTTAGAGTTACCAGACATTCATCTTTCAGGATAAGGTAAAACTTCCAACGTTAAGTCATATCGGACGATGAATGAAGTGATATTCAAATGAGTCCAGGGTACATAAAGCTTAGAGTTACTAGACATTCATCTTTCAGAATAAGGGAAATCCTCAACGTTAAAACATATGGGACAATAAATTAAATAATGCTCAAATGAGTCCAGGATACATAGAGCTCAGAGTAACCAGACATTCATCTTTCAGAATAAGGGGAAACCTCCAACATTAAGTTATACCGGGCGATGAATGAAATGATGTTCAAATGAGTCCAGGGTCCACCCGACATTCATCTTTCAGGATAAGGAAAAACACCAGAAAGAAAATCTTATCATCTTGACCGAGATTAGAACTCGGGATGTCTTGAATGTGAGACGGCTACGCTACCCAATATGCTACAGAGGTGGTCTTCTATACTACTTGTAGTAAATAGGGGATGTTTGGCAGTAGAACTAAAAATTCCATATGAGATTTCACCAAAAATACAAATTCTGGGATCCCCTAAAACTAAAACACTATTTTTAGAAAAAAAAATCGTGCATGTCTGTGAACGGTATAATTCTAAAACGTGTATCATTTATGTCACATCCACTGGAGATATTCAGAGATATTCTTTATCATTTGTCTGAATTTTTCAACACAATTAAGGTTGATCATATTCCCATATTCCCCTTGTACTTGCAAGAAAGTTAGCAACAAGATTATGTTTATGTTGAATGAGATAGGGAAGTGTCTGTAAGACAAGTTTTTACAAGAGTAGAGAAAGTTATGTGACTGCAACAACTTGAATTGACATAAACACATCTCCTTAGAAAACACTAGACGATCTGCTACTTTAATTGTGAGCAAACAAAAACAACTGAACAACTGACACTAAAGAATAATACGTGAGTAGAGTGCACGCAACGGCGATTGATTTTGTCAGAGTGAATGAGTGAGTGAGTGTGATGGATTCCCCTTGTCACTCCCCACCAAAAGCAGTTTTGGGGTGGTGTACGTGCGTGGATTTGGCCTGCCACGCACAAATATGGCCGCCACAGGATGTCCGGTTAACCCCACCTGCTCGCCCATTGTTTTCACAAATATAACATGGGGCTTAACAGTTGAATGTACCTCTATAATGCTTCAAAACGTATCTCATTTATTTCCCCCTGAAATTGCAGAAATTAGGAGGAAAAATGTCAACCATTCACAACTTTACTAAACCAATGATTAAAGCACACATAATCATATCATATTTATTATGCATTCATATAATAAGCGATTCTTTTATCTTATGACATAACTCATAACTTTTGAATGTTATGAATATGTTATATGTATATGTAATATACACACAAGTATGTATATCTATATTATATGTATATACCAGGTGAGTCAGCTTCCCCTTATTCTCGAGTTTTATGTAATCCGCATTTTATACTCCAACATGAAAACATCGACTCCATTACTAGGATCTACCCGCGTATTTAACATTGATGTTATACACTCAATGAAATTAGTACTAATATAGATGTTATGGCATTGCCTGTAGTACACTCGTAATTAGAAAGCTGACGTTAGCATACTGCAAATGTACACTGGAACCAGTGAATACTGTGTTAAACGGGATGTTTGCCTCACACATTAATAGATAGCTCAGTTAGAACGAGCACAAAACTGCTATGTCATTTGTCTACTGTGAAGGTGGTTCAAATCACCTGCATAGGTATACTAATCTTTTTACCACGTAATACTCACAAATTACAAGCATTATTCTGAAAATTGTTATTATTCTTATTTTTAATTGTTTTAGTTATATTTTATGTTATTGTTTGATGTTTCTTTATTGATGAACTACAAGTAGGTAGTTGTTTAAACACACCTATATGTAAGTGCAATTGAAATAAGGATCATTTATACAAATTAATTGTTCTTTCACACTAGCCGTGTGTAGGACGCACTATGAAAGGGTAGAGCCAGACTTAAAAATTCAATGCCATAGCCGGGATTTGAAACACGAATCTTGCCGCTCTAACCATTTGAGCTACTATGGCCAACGTGCCAACATGACATTAACTTCTCCAACTGAGTCGTATTTTTTCCGATAAACCATTAGGGGTTCTCCTAAACACATGAGACAGCTATCTTAATGGCGACTTAGTATGCTGTAAGTACTTTAAGGCCCGGGCTTTATAGTTCGGACCACTATTAGGTACAATTAATGGAAATTAATTGTTCTTTTACACTAGCCGTGTGTAGGACGCACTATGAAAGGGTAAGCCAGACTGAAAAATTGAATGCCATAATCGGAATTTGAACCACGGATCTTTTGGTTTCCTACCAACCGCTCTAACCATTTGAGCTGCTATGGCCAACGTGCCAACATGACATTAAATCCTCCAACCTTAAAGTACTTACAGTATAGTAAGTCGCCATTAAGGTGGTTGTCTCATGTGTCTATGAGAACTTCTAGTGGTTTACCGGGAGAAACACGGGTCAGTTGGAGAATTTAATGTCATGTTGGCACGTTGGCCATAGTAGTTCAAATGGTTAGAGCGGCTGGACGGAAACCAGAAGATCCGTGGTTCAAATCCCGGCTATGGAACTGAATTTTGCAGTGTGGCTGTACCCTTTCATCATTTATATACATCTGAAAACAGAAAACAAGGAAATTACAGTATTAGAGTTTAACGTAGAAGTTAAACACAATTTTGCAGACACATAATTATTGTGCTCTTAAAAATTTTGTTCCAAATTGGTATGTTTTGTGGCGCTGGAATGACCCTTTTTCTATTCCTGGAACATGACTCCTCTAACGAAGCAAGTGCTTGAACTGATGACCTTCTTGCCCTCAGAAACTTTATAATTAAATTATTGTGAATTCGGTTTCCAAGTTTTGATGAACATAAAGAAAGGGTATTTAGAATGCTGAGACTCGAACCTGTGCCATTGAGGGTTAAAGCACAGGGCAGGTCATAATCCCATTGAGCTATTTCTAGACTTGCCTGAAAGCACGTTCTGGGTTCAGTAGTACGACTTGTATGCCAGGTGCTATACCTTTACCACCTCGCGAGATCTCGCGCTTGATTTAGCCTTTTAAGACACTTTTAATGATTTTCAGGGTGCTTTAATATTTTTACATAAATGGCAACAGCTCTTGTGCATGTTAATTGAGTTGCACGAGACGTAGTTTAAGCAAAACTGTAAATAAACCTTTGTCTATTAGTATTAATATATGTCCGTTTTCACTGTACTCGTCCATAATGTATGAGGCGTGTCTCCTAATTCTTGGCAGCCAAACCCTCTAAGTACAAGAATCTGTCACTTTCCTTTTAGCTGGCGTTAGTGTTGTCATATGATAGGTCCATTTTTTTTAGGTATTTACTGAATTGCTTTGCCATGTAAACACTTATAAAAGTTTGTAAAATCACCTGTTAACCGGAATTTGCTGTCAGTAAAGGAGTCGTATGCTTTTGAGGTGTACTTTAGCGAGCAGTAAATTTTGTTCCTTAAGCCGTTTTTCTCACTGAACTTTGCTCATTCTTCTTCCTAAGAACATCAAGCAATACAGTTTAGTAAGCGCAAAACTGGACTAAGGTTCACATGCCGCTTGATGGGTGGCCCACCAAACGAATAAGACGCGACTGACTCACCATATATATAATGTCAAAGGCATTATACTTTAATCTCTTTGACTGTCAATTACCTCGCAGATGGCTTAGTCCGATGTTCAATTTTTCTTTACTTATCTAAAAAACAAGAAACCTATGGCATGTACAATGTACAGAAACATATTTTATGATTCTGGTTTCAATGCATAATTAATATTAATGGTAAAATTGTTAAAATTGAATACAGATCCAATAATGTAACCCGGAGGTGAATTACCCGACAAGCTACAATCGATCATTATGGCAGTTAAGATTAGCAGTTGGAGCTTCTTCTCGAATTTCTTCAGGTGTAAAAATATCTTCACCTTAAGCATTCATTTTGGCATACAGTTTACTATTTGTTATCTTTGCATCACCACAGTTACCATTCTTCGCAGTTCAAAGCCTCCGATATCATCTTACACCTAGTAAAAACATCGATTCTAAATGTTTTGTAAAACAATTTTTATACTATTATAACTTATAATTCAAATCAATTTTTTCTTGGATAACGGATAAAATTACGTATGGGACTAGCGAGTTTTGACGTTTATCATGCTTTCGGCGCTAAAGCCTTGGGCGTTAAATTTCTTCACTTACCAATAAGCATGAACTTACCTCGCAAGTCACATAAATAATTATTACTGTATCATATGTTCGTCCATTCTAGGTCTATAACAGCATTTGGAAGTTGATTTTAAAATTCTAAAATTTAATTTCGTAAGCTACAGTACAGGGGAAGACATGTAGTGTTGGCGTGACGTCAGCTCCGTCAGCTCTAACCGCCAAATATGCTCCCGAACGAAAGACAGGTTAGCGTGTGACGTCACCGCACTGATTTCTGCTGCCCAAGAGGAAGGAAATAGTTTGATGTGTAGGGATTCTGACAGCGTAGGAAAGATAGGAAACGTATCGGGTATTAATAATATGTACAACTTACATTTTGGATGTTGCACGAGGCATGTTTTTTAAGTCAGTACCGTGTTGGAATTTAAAAAATGCGTGCATAGATATCGCAATAATTTTATTTTTACATGAAAGCCTGTACCTTAATATACTTTTCTACATAATTTCCGTGAATATTGAGGCACTTTTCATAACGTGGCACCAGTTTTTTAATACCCTCCTCATAAAATTCTGCCGCCTGACGTGTTAACCACTGCATCAAAACTGTTTTGACTTCGTTATCGTCTTGAAGACGCTGACCGCCCAGATGCTTCTTCAAGTGCAGGAACAAATGGTAGTCGTTGGGAGCCAGATCAGGGCTGTATGGAGGATGATCTAGAGTTTCCCATTGAAAAGATTTGATGAGATCTTTGGTCCGATTAGCCACATGTGGACGGGCATTGTCATGCAGCAAAACCATACCCTTACTCAACTTTCCACGTCTTTTGTTGTGGATTGCACGGCGCAGATTGTTCAATGTCTCACAATAAGGCGCTGCATTGATTGTCTCATTACGAGACAGAAACTCCACTAGTAATACTCCTTTTCTGTCCCAAAAAACTGTGCACATGATTTTCCGGGCAGAAATTGTTTGCTTAAACTTCACTTTTGTGGGTGATGATGAATGTCGCCATTCCATGGATTGTTGTTTCGATTCTGGTGTGACGTAGGCCACCCATGTTTCGTCGCCTGTAACAATTTGCTCTAAAAAATCTTCACATTCATTGTGGTACCGCTCAAGCAAAGCCAATGCACTGCATAAACGTTGGGTTTTGTGCAAATCCGTCAACATTTTCGGAACCCAACGTGAACACAATTTCCGGTACTTCAAGTTCTCGGTCACAATTCGATACAAAACACTACGAGAATATTGAGGAATATAGTCCACTTTCTGCACCAAATCTTCAGTAACGACTGAAGGACGCCCACTCCGTTCTTCATCATGCACACGTGTGCGGCCATCTTTAAATGCTCTCACCCATTTCCTTACCATTCCATCACTCATAATGTTTGTCCGTAAACTTCACAGATCTCACGATGAATATCGATCGGTTTTACGCCTTTGGCACTAATAAATCGTATAACAGCCCGTACTTCACAATCGGCGGGACTCACGATTGTCGAAGGCATCTTAAACACTCAGTAACCAACGTATACAATGAAGAATCAGACTGTAATGGCGTTAGTGCGAAGACAAGAGATGTAGGTAACAAGCGCGCATGCGCAGAACGCCAACCGTAGCGCTGCGGCGGCGGAATCCCAAAACGCTACTGACTTAAAAAATATGCCTCGTAATATTAATGCTGATTGCTTTATTGGCACAATTGGTCACAGTTTATAAACAATTACATTTAGCTCTGTGCTATGAGAAAATATATAAAACTTCAACTCCTAGTTTATCTGAAGGTCAGGCATGTAATAAAGTAAATAAACTAAAACAAAGTTATTTTCTCTGCAAATTAGGGGAGACCCATTCAAAACAGAATTACGTGAACATTTTCCGCCACTTTCTGTTTCGTTTTTCTTGAACTAGTTTATCTATGTCAGGACGTAACCTCTGGAAAATTTGTAATCGAAGGTTCCATGTTAGATTGTGATCCGATACGGTACTTCAGAGTTTGAACTTGGCTATTTTCATAACAGAAAAAATTGTTCGCACACATATGTCAAGCTAAACATAAACAATGTCCGTGAGGTGAGTGAATACATCCTCGGAAATTTGGTTTAGGGGACATTCTTGTAAAAATCAGTCAAGTCTATTTTGTGTGTATATTTGTCCTTCAATAAACCGTCACATTGTAAATTTATCAGTTCCATTAGGTACGTGGCAGTTATATTGTTGTCATCCAGTGTGCTACATCTGACTGAACCCTCAGATTCTGTACACACAGCGCCATTTATATAGGCAACTTGGTACTTCACGGCTCTTGCCTGACGTCGCACGCACTGCAGGCCTCGCTCCCGGCTGAAATACATCATAGCTCTCAGAGCTGTCTTTCTTTGCTACAGGAGAATATCATTCACAAAACAATTGTTCAAAGCATAATTGAAGAAAACGAAAATAATCGCGTGTAAGAACTGTATGAACGTTACCGCAGATATCGACATGCATTCTACTTGCACTACCCCATCATTGCATTGGAATCTAAAGTGTGGTTGTGATTCTTTATCATTTTTTGCTTTAGCGTGTACTTTAAACATGCATATACCATCAATAGCCAACGCTCTAAGTGTAGATGACAGGAGGGTATTAAGGAATAAGGAATTTACATTTCTAAAAATAACTTAGCTGGTTTTAAATGAAGATCGCCAAATTATCATGAGCAGATACTATAACTAATTGTGATGAATTGTTACTCGTAAGAAACACTGCTGTTCATTTATTTTGCTAAAAAGACAATGTATTTAAAATCCTACAAATGGAGGTTAATATTATATTGTTGGTTATTATGTATTAGGTGGTTTAAAAGATTCAAAAGTAATTTGATTTTATAAAACATTAAATATGATTTGTTTAAAATAAACATCTATAAGCAACTGTTTATAGGCTTAGACCAAGTGTAGAACAACATAAAAGGTAAGTTTGTATTTCAATGAACTTAATTTTTTAAATATACTTCGCATTTAAATTAGGTTATATTTCTATTTATATAAATATTCTTTGTTTAGCTACTAATTTTATACTCAAAACACATTTTAATGTTTTTTCTATTCAGTATAAGAGGGGGAACACAAAAGAAACCGGATTGTTGTCATGAAAAATTTATTGATGATCCTTTTTACAAAATTACTTCAGTCACCTTCAAAGTACTCTCCATTTCATGCGATGCACTTGTCAAGTCTCTTTTCCCGCTTTTGGAAGCATGTTTGGAACTCTTTAAGTTAGATATTGTCCAGTGCCCTTTGCGAAGCTGTTTTTACCACCTCCACGTCGTCATAACGCTCCCCTTTTAGAGTTCCTTTTTCATTCGTGGAAATAGGAAAAGGTCGCACGGGGCTAGGTCCGGCGAATACGGAGAGTGGGGAACGAGACCACCTCTGAGATCCCAAACAGTGGGTCACTCGTAAGGCCGTGTGTGCTGGAGCATTGTCGTGATGCAGAAACCAGTCACCTGATCACCAAAGTTCCGGGCGTTTCCTCCTCACGTCATTTCGCAGATGCCTTGAAACATCCAAGTAAAAGAGCTGGTTAACAGTCTGGCCAGGGCGTACGAATTCCCGATGCACAATTCCACGAACATCAAAAAAGACAATAATCACCGTCTTCACATTTGACCTCACTTGCCTTGCTTTTTTTGGTCTGGGAGAGTTGGGAGTCCTCCACTGGCTTGAAGCTTGCTTGGTTTCTGGGTCATACCCGTAACACCAACTCTAATCCTCTGTAATGACTTTGTTCAAGATGTTTGGATCACGTGCAATCTCTGTTTTCAAGTGCTGACACACATTCATGAGGATGGTTTTGTGCTCCTGTGTGAGAACGCGCGGAACAAATTTAGCAGCAACACCTCTCATGTGCAAATCCTCCCTCAAAATCCGCTGGCACGAGCTTTAACTCATTCCTGTTGTTGATGAAATTTGGTCGATCGTTTGGCGACGATCCTCGTTGATCTTTTGGCGGACCTTTTCAATGTTCTCCTCATTTCGCGATGTTGAAGGTCGTCCAGAACCAGCGTGGTCTTCAACACACATCTCACCACGTTTAAAGCGTCCAAAACACTCGAAAACCTACGTGCGGCTCATAGCGTCCTCCTGTAAAGCTTCCTGAAGCATTTGGTATATCTGAGTTGCAGTTTTTTAAGCAGGAAACAAAATTTCTCACACATTCTTTGCTCTTTTAAAGTTGCCGTAACGACTTCGCAGAGGTAACCCGCCAACAGTCAGAGAAACACAATCCCACACTTGCACGTTCAGCTCTACACTGACGACGTCTGCACAGCTGTTTCATGAAGGTCTCTACTAACACCATCTAGCGTGAGAACCCTGCACTACGTCTACGAGTGGTAGCGCCCTCGGAGTCCGGTTTCTTTTGGGTCCCCCTCGTGTTTTCTACGGATATATGAAACATTATATTTTTCACCCGGTATTAAGAAGTACCCGACATGGCACATTAGACAAGAACGTTTAAAGAAATGAACAGAACATTGCCAGCTAAGAAAGGACCTCAAAATATAATTATTTTAGTTTATCTTATGCTTAACATCAATGTTCAAGTTACAAGCGATTTAGATGGTTAAAATGCTTGAAAATTTGTCTGAAAATTTTTTTAAATATTACAAGAGACACTTTATTCTGTAACGAGTGAAATGACAAAAATAAGTTGCCAACTCTCAATGCAGTTCATTATGAGAGTCTTTCTTGACTACTTCATGGCACTCCCACATGATAACACCAGAAACAGAGGACAAATCTTGATATTCCATATTTCCCGACTATTCCGTAACAGCCTCCTTTCCTCTATGTATAAAAACTTATAATAATTTGACATAAATAACGTTAAGCTATCCACTTAATTCCTCTACTGTAGACTACAGTTTGAGTCCACGTTTTCTATCATCTTATGCGTGAGTGGAACCATAATGCTCCTTTAATGAATTATTACGGATGAACTATTGGTAGCACTAAGTGATTTGCGGGCCAAACAGGCAATGTTGATAATAAATTTAATGTGTGTATCCATTACCGCTAATATTCAGAAACGCATAAATAAGAACGTTTGGTTTACGACCTGCAGCTTAAATGGTAGAGGCGACCTACATGGAGCGAAGATCGATGAATTTACAGCATCGCCCTGCCTAAATCGTAGACACGTAGTCTATACGAAAAGCAGCTCCACTGTCATTTTTCTTACTTACTTTTTAAACTATCTGTAATACCGAACTGTATGCTTCAAGAGGAGCTACTTTGGTTTTTTATCTTGAGTAGATACGTGTTTGCTTTTTCTATCGCTTGTCTATTTTTATAAGCAAAAGCATTTTGCCAAATATTCGTTAATAAAGTATCATGAAACCATATGTTTTGAATTCCAACAGATACAAGTATCAAAATGCTTTAAACAAAATAGTTACAAACCGTTTCGGTAGCTCATATAGACAAAAAGGTTATATGTTTAAAAGATAGTTTGAGGTGGACTTATTTTATGAACACGCTGCATCACAGCTTTGAAAGAAGTTGAAATTACATATCAATTAGACGTAAGCAAATTACTTTACTGTTTACACAGCAGAGAAAACAATATAATTGTAAGTTAAAAATTAATTAGAAAAACTACTTTCTATACGAGGTTTTCATCGTTTACGTTCTCCAACACTATGTCACATCGGACGATGAATGAAATGCTGTTCAAATGAGTACAGGGTACATAGAGCTTAGAGTTACCAGACGTTCATCTTTCAGAATAAGAGAAAACCTTCAAAGTTAATTCATTTCGGACGATGAATGAAATGATGTTCAAATGAGTACAGGGTACATAGAGCTTAGAGTTATCATTCATCTTTCGGAATAAGGGAAAACTCCAACGTTAAGTCATATCGGATGATGAATGAAATCATGTTCAAATGAGTACAGGTTGCATAGAGCTTAGAGTTACCAGACATTCATCTTTCAGGATAAGGGACAACCTCCAGAGTTGTCATATCGGATGATGAATGAAATGATGCTCAAATTAGCCCAGGGTACATAAAGCTTAGAGTTACCAGACATTCATCTTTCAGGATAAGGAAAAACCTCCAGAGTTGTCATATCGGATGATGAATGAAATGATGCTCAAATTAGTCCAGGGTACATAAAGCTTAGAGTTACCAGACATTCATCTTTCAGGATAAGGAAAAACCTCCAGAGTTGTCATATCGGATGATGAATGAAATGATGTCCAAATGAATCCAGAGTATATAGAGCTTGAAGTTACCAGACGTTTGTCTTTCAGGATAAGGGAAAACATCCGGAGTTGCCATATCATATGATGAATGAAATGATGTTCAAATGAGTCCTGGGTCATAGAGTTTAGAGTTATCATTCATCTTTTGGGATAAGGGAAAAACTCCAACGTTAGGTCATATAGGATGATGAATGAAGTGATGTTCAAATGAGTACAAGGTACATAGAGCTTAGAGTTACCATATATTCATCTTTAAGGATAAGGGAAACCTCCAACGTTAATATCGGAAGGTGAACGAAATGATGTTCAAATGAGTACAGGGTACATAGAGCTTAGATTTACCATATATTCATCGTTTAGGATAAGGAAAAGACGCGATTGCGCTGGGCCTGCCCGTAATTCGAATTCGGGATCACTTGAACGTGCGTCAGTCACGCTACCCCCTACGCAACAGAGGCTGGCCCGGCAATAATAGACGCCTACTAAGTAAAAGATGATAGTTTTCATTAAAATATACAATTTGTCAAAATTGTTTACAGCATTGGCATTTTCGAGGTATTTCTTATTTTAGAAATGTTTAAATTGCCTGATACACTTTAAATGTTAAGTAATAAGGACTATTTTGCCAATCAGATGTATATATTAATTCAATTAATGTATTAGTGATATATTATTTATTAGAAAGTGGAGTATTGGTCTAATGCAGTAATTCAGGCTTTCTAAGGATATACTACGGTGCAGTTATAAACCGCGTGTGAATTGTCCAGAGCCTTGTAGTTTAGATAATGCACGCAGTTGCTGTGATTCAGCAAACAGCCTTTGAAACATTTTGGGGTGAATT
This sequence comes from Mantis religiosa, assembly GCA_030765055.1. Classification (NCBI taxonomy): domain Eukaryota; kingdom Metazoa; phylum Arthropoda; class Insecta; order Mantodea; family Mantidae; genus Mantis; species Mantis religiosa. The sequence continues at coordinate 159,852,178 of CM060949.1, forward strand.
TGCAACTGGTGTAACACAAATCATAAATTCGGTGGCGTTCTTCAATTCGATTTCTGTTCAGCGCTGTTAGACCACGTCATTCATCTGTCAAATTTGTCCTAACATCCAATTAATGTAAATGGAATTTTAATCACCCGGCGCTTGAAAATGTTTTGGGTTATAGGAAATAAACCAGAGCGGAACATATACTGGACTTGACATGTGACAATTTGCGGCTCCGACACTGCATACAAACATTTTACACGCAATCGTTAATGGACAGGGCTGTTGCCACTGAATTAAGTAATATCACACACGCTGTTCACCAACGGCCGTTCTTAATGTCGGCTTTACATCGGGGTTTGCCTTTAAACGATCCCACCTGCAAGACGCAACGTGAAGTGGGTACGGTTTCTTCCCTATACAAGGTGTTAGCGGTATGAGTGCGAAGTCTTCAGCGGCAAATTCCTGAATTTGAGCTGAAAAATAGCTTCCTGTAAAATGTTCCTCAACCGAGTGGGATGCCTCAAGAGGTTTCGTCTGTGGCCCGCATTCGAGAGGCCCGGGTTCTACAAGGGGCGTCCAGAAAGTAAGTTCTGTTTCAATTTATCTCCACTGCAGCGCTGCGATCGCAGTTCCGCATATGCATGGTAGACTTTCTATATCAAGGAGAAGAAACGTGCACCATTGTGAGTTCGCTGTCAGCCACGTACGCCATGTTGTGCTTGTTTACAATGTCGGTGTTGATTGAAAATCCCGCCGCTTGTGAAATCAGATCTGTGATTCCTTTTCTGAATGCTAGGAAAGTGAAAACAATTGAAATTTACTGGCAAATTTGCGATGTCAAAAGGTGTTGTGTTTCTTCACGACAATGCACGGCCACACACTGCAAATACGACGAAAAACATCCTATAGGGATTTGGCTGGTGAGTGTTTGACCACCCGCCGCACAGTCCTGACCTCGCTGCTAGCGACTTTCATCTGTTTTAGCATCTCAAATCTTTCCTTGGCGGTCAACACTTCAACAATGACGAAGAGGAGAAAGAAAATGTTTCCAACTGGTTGAAGACACAGGCGGCAAACTTCTATGAAGAATATATACTAAACCTTGTGCCTCGCTATGACAAATGCCTGCAAAACTTAGGCAGTTATGTGGAAAAGTAGTTTAAGAGTTGTAGAATTTAGTGCAATAAATAATTTTTCTTTATCTATACACAATTTAATTTTATTTCCAAACGGAACTTACTTTCTGGACGTAACTCGTATTCTGGTCGACCTATCTGAACCATGGCTATTTTCGAAGGTTTTCCTGGGTCTCCAGGTGAATGCTGGGTAGCTTAATTATATCCGCTGAATTTATTGTCCCTTCATTTCATCTCCACTATCCATATTCCATCTGGTGGTCTCTTTCGGGATATAAGTGTCGGTGGGATTCAAGATACTGCATGGCAGGATGATATGCTCTGGGTAAACATTTCCTCCTTCGATTTCCGAATCACAGTGGGTGGCATGCAGGTTGTACTTGACTGCCGGGGGAGCTTCCAACTGGCAAAGAGCAAGGACGCTGCCCTCTGCACTGTCACGACTCCTTGGGTCAGTCGTCCTTTGCCTGCTCTGGCCTCATCCTTTCTCCCGCAGATGCCCACTTGGGGCTTGGATACAATAAACTACAGGTTTAGGTTCCGAATCCCGCCCCCGTAGTTAACCAAATCCTACGCGTACATTTTCAACTTAAGTGTTCTACTCACATGACCTTCTCTACTCTCGTACAAACTGTCTAATGTACTTCGTGTGACATTGTGGTGTACCACCGCAGTCAAATCTTATTTTTACAAAGACACTTACTAGCCACACATTTTTATATAATTTCAATATTTCAATACACAACTTGGATTGAACACTTCCAAACTTCTGCTACTTAGATTAAAATGAAACTTACATTTCAGTGATTCATTGTGATTACAGTAATATGAACGGGTAATTTTTAAAAGTGGTCACAAAATCACAACTGATAAACTTTGGAAAAATTAAATGGACATTTAATTCTTGCAATGTATTTTACTTCAACAACATTCAAGAATATTCCTTAAACATTTTACGGCACTAAAAATTCTTAAATTGTAACCAAAATTTACTTAAACACTTTTGACAATCTTCAAGAGGAAAAATCCTGAACTTAGGTGATTATGAAAAGGCTTTTACACTGATATTTTAAATTTTGTATTTTGGATTGTTCTTATCAGAATAGCTTCAATAGGTTTTAAGAAAAATGTCAATAAATTCAAGATATTCTCTGGAAAAAAGCGAGGTGAAAAGACGATTAGAATGAAGTGTAAATACGTTTGGAAATGATCAAATGTTCAATAAATGTTCAACTGCATTTATGCAGATGTGTGTAACTGCAGAACATCCTAGCGGACCCCTCTAATGAAATGAAGCAACTAACACACTTAATTGTACAGATATATCACATGCACCATTTTAAACGGAAAGATGTCACTGTATTATGACGCACTCATAGGGGAGGGGATCTGTCCCCTTCAGCTGCCGTGATGCGGGTGCTGCGGACCCCTAGCACTCGTGGTACCTCTGACGTTACTAGAGGAACCTCGGGCCGAATATTCGAGCCCCTCCCTGATAGGGAGTTGTTCGGATTGGGTTGGACTCGAGGGGGCAGTGGTTCCCGATACCCGTGGGTGATCGGGTACGTCTCCGGACGGGGTTGAGGGAAGCCATTAATATTCCCGCGTACTAGCCAGCATAGCTAGTAGAAGGTGTGCTAGATCACCAGCCGGCCCCACCGAGGTCATATCGGTAGCCTTCCCATTTTGGTGTTGGCGCGCGTAAGTGGCGTATCCACTTCCATTCCTTCTTGAGTCCATAGGACCAGATGGGGGCACTTGTTAGCTTCTAGGAAAGCCCCACGGAGGCGGCGGGCGCCCTTTCGGGACAGCTCGGTAACTCCCTGGTCGAATGAGGCCCGGGTCCTTGATCCTACAGGTCCAGGACTAATGGGAGTAGAACCTCTGGCATTAACTAACTTAACTGTATTATGACCCCAAAGAAAGAGTCTATTTGGTCCCTTTATAAAAACCTTATACTCGTGCAGCAGAAATCTGGCACTCGTTTTCGAATTCTCTGAGTATATGGGAATTGGCTGCAGAAACATAAAGCATCAACACAATATATAACGCCAGGAGTTTACAATAGGAAGAGATAACTATTCGATCATCATAAACGATTCTTTTGGACTTGATTCGACGACCCTCTCTACCTCGTAACATTTTTCTGTTTTCCGTTTCATTTTGTCTAATACAGATCCAATCTGTTAAAATGCCTCTAACATCCTATAAATTATGTATTTGTTAAGAGCGGTGACACCAGTAAATTTGCGTACAGTTTCAAATTGACAGTTTACACGCGATCCTGTTCAGACAAAACGTAACACAACAAATACACGCTGCTTTGTAGCATTCCCATGACACTACATAAATGTTATTCCATCCTGGCAAACAACCTTACATTGAACTATACATAAATATGAGCTAGAGTGACGTCATTGTAACCTATATAGACGCAATCGTGTAACTATACTACTGTTATTGTTATTGCTGTTATCATCATCATCATCATCATCATCATCATCATCATCATCATCATCATCATCATCATCATCATCATCATCATCATCATCATTATTATTATTATTATTATTATTATTATTATTATTATTATTATTATTATTATTATTATTATTATTATTATTATTATTCTTATTCTTATTCTTATTCTTATTCTTATTATTATTCTTATTATTATTATTCTTATTATTATTATTATTATTATTATTATTATTATTATTATTATTATTATTATTATTATTATTATTATTATTATTATTATTATTATTATTATTATTATTATTATTATTATTATTATTATTATTATTATTATTATTATTATTATTATTATTATTATTATTATTATTATTATTATTATTATTATTATTATTATTATTATTATTATTATTATTATTATTATTATTATTATTATTATTATTATTATTATTATTATTATTATTATTATTATTATTATTATTATTATTATTATTATTATTATTATTATTATTATTATTATTATTATTATTATTATTATTATTATTATTATTATTATTATTATTATTATTATTATTATTATTATTATTATTATTATTATTATTATTATTATTATTATTATTATTATTATTATTATTATTATTATTATTATTATTATTATTATTATTATTATTATTATTATTATTATTATTATTATTATTATTATTATTATTATTATTATTATTATTATTATTATTATTATTATTATTATTATTATTATTATTATTATTATTATTATTATTATTATTATTATTATTATTATTATTATTATTATTATTATTATTATTATTATTATTATTATTATTATTATTATTATTATTATTATTATTATTATTATTATTATTATTATTATTATTATTATTATTATTGTTATTATTATTGTTGTTATTATTGTTGCTATTGCTGTTGCTATTGCTGTTGCTATTGCTGTTGCTATTGTTATTCTTATTGTTATTATTATTATTATTGTTATTATTATTGTTATTATTATTATTGTTATTATTATTGTTATTATTATTATTATTATTATTATTGTTATTATTATTATTATTATTATTATTATTATTATTATTATTATTATTATTATTATTATTATTATTATTATTATTATTATTATTATTATTATTATTATTATTATTATTATTATTATTATTATTATTATTATTATTATTATTATTATTATTATTATTATTATTATTATTATTATTATTATTATTATTATTATTATTATTATTATTATTATTATTATTATTATTATTATTATTATTATTATTATTATTATTATTATTATTATTATTATTATTATTATTATTATTATTATTATTATTATTATTATTATTATTATTATTATTATTATTATTATTATTATTATTATTATTATTATTATTATTATTATTATTATTATTATTATTATTATTATTATTATTATTATTATTATTATTATTATTATTATTATTATTATTATTATTATTATTATTATTATTATTATTATTATTATTATTATTATTATTATTATTATTATTATTATTATTATTATTATTATTATTATTATTATTATTATTATTATTATTATTATTATTATTATTATTATTATTATGATTATTAAAGAAAATCTATTGTTACACTTGCTAAAGCTCCTGTATTATGACAGATGGAAGAACAATTGATTAACATTTCTACGAATAATTTGTAAGGAGGCCCTTACTTACTATGCTATTTAATACGACGGTGGGTCAAAAAGTAATGCCTCCTATTTTTTTCCCTTAAATAAGTAAGTTATGTGAAAACTTTGAATTTGGCGCAATTTATCAAACCTTCTTCTCCAATCCCCTGCAGTAGTAACTTCCTAAGTCAACAGGTAGCAGCACTGCATCCACTTGCAAAATGGCTGACATCGACATTTGTATTAGACAGCGTTCTGTGATTGAATTTTTGACTGCGGAAAGTGAAACGTCAATTCGCATTCACGAAAGGCTAAAAAATGTGTATGGTGATGCAACGGTGCATGTCAGCACTCTTAGACGATGTGTTCGTCGCTGTAACGAAGCTGAAGGGCAAACACCATTGGCAGATGAAAAGCGAGCGGCAGGCCGGTGACTGCAGTGACTCCATGCAAGATTCAGCGAGTCGATGACATCATTCGTGGTGATCGCCGGGTAACAACAGGTGAATTGTGTCGCATTACCTCCCTCAGTAAAGGCTGTGTGATGACGATTATTCAACAACTGGGTTACTCATAAGTTTGTTCACGTTGGGTACCAAGAATGTTAACCGCCCAAAACAAAGAGACAAAGAAAAGAATAGCCTCCGAATACTTGCAGCACTTCAATTTGGAGGGAGAGGAGTTTCTGGAAAAAATTGTTGAACGTGGGTTCCTTTTTTTGAACCTGAATCAAAGAGACAGTCAATGGAATGGCATCACACAACGTCACCGAAGAAAACAAAAATTCAAAACTCAGTGGTCGGCAGAGAAAGTTATGGCGACATTGTTTTGGGATGCAGAGGGTGTGCTTATGATTGATTTTTTGGAGCAGGGATGCACAATAAATTCTGTCCAATACGTCAGAACTCTCAAAAAGCTGAAAGCACTTTTTCACCGAGTTTGCCCAACAAAAACTATGGCGGATGTTTTTCTTTTTCATTACAATGTAAGACCACACTCCAGCCGTTACACCACTGCAGAAATTGAGAAATTGGGATGGCAAGTCTTACCTCACTGCCATACAGCCCTGACCTGGCACCATCAGACTTCCATCGGGCCACTAAAGGAAGCTCATCGTGGGATTCATTTTGAAGATGAGGATCTGTGAAAACGTCCGTGCGTCAATGGCTTAGGAAGCAAGGCCGTGTGTTTTACCACACTGGAATACATACCCTAGTTAAAAGGTGGATCAAAACTGTGCGAAAGGCCGGAGATTATATTGGATAGTGACAAATTAATCGTCAATGTTGTAGTTTTCAAGCTATGTAAATTGGATTCAATTTTCTTGACAATTAAAAGAGAGAAAAAATAGGAGGCATTACTTTTTGACCCACCCTCGTATCAACAAACACTGAACTTTAGTAATATGCATTTTCAAAATATGTTAACCCAATTACAAGAAAGTACAGCTTATCTATAATTAATTTCACTATAGCCAAAATCAAAAGTGACTTGAAATAATTTCCAACATGTAAAAGAACAGTTCACACAATACTTATTATTGATTGATATGGAATCGACGAAATTTTAATGTGCATTAAAATATCAAAGCATTCCAGAAATTTAACTAAAAATGGTGCTAAAAGATGCGACCAAGATCTTGAGTAAATTCCATAAATAATAAGCGAATCGAGAAGAAATAAAAGAGCGAGTTGTTCATGGAAATACGGCTTATTTCGTAACGATTAATTTAAGTATTAATCAAAATCAACAAATTAAAAGCCAATAATTCATAACATAAGAATAAATCATCAATTGTGACATATGGTCGTGAGACCTTTATGCTCCATGAATCTCAGTTGCAAATGATTTTAATATTTGAAACAACAATCCTAATAAGAAGTTCTGGAACAATTAAATAGAAATAATGAAGAACCATGCACCTAAAATATAAAAAACAGCAATAATAAATTTTATAAAAGCACTTAACCAAAATAGTTCCGGAATATATGCAAAAAATATCACACTAGAATTAAGAGAATACTTTGTCCACGTTCCACTATAATTGCATGATGCGACTACATGCAACAATGAAATGAAACACGTGTGAAGTTTGCTTCACTCAGGGAGTCCAACGTACGACTTATCGAATCTCTGGCAGTATGGACATTCTTTGAATGTCATAACGTCTATATATATATAGCCACAACATTTCTGAAGGAGTTCGCGGGAGGCAGGGGAAAAGGAATCTCCGAATGAATCTGGTTATCTCTCGATATCACTTCTGGTATTTAAGTTGGATGACAATATCGATATTGTCGCCTTACATACGATACGTGAGTCCCATAATATGTCAGAATATACATAATATCATTTTAATTTCGAGAACAACTAAGGAAGTGTATAAATGGATGTGACATCTATAGTAAGAGGGGGACCAAAATTTACTGGTAATCTAGTTGTGGAGCATACTAAGAATAATTTGTACAATAATTGGCAGAGAGTGTCATATAAATGGAATTCTTTAAGTTTTTCTTTATGGCCTGTTTACAATTACAAAGCTAGAGAAGGAAGGGTGGTATTTGCACAAGTAGTCAGGCAGAAGAAAATGACGTCTTTACGCTGCAAGTCGTGCACTTTTTAAGGCAAGGGAAAAGTACCAAATTCTGTAATAATTTATACGAAGATGATGTGGAGAGAAACATGGGGAGACTGTTTGAAGTGAAGTGCTGGAAAACCTCTCTTTCCGTTTTTCTTGAGCACTGAAGGTCGAGCAGTTTTCTTATTTAAATCCCGTTACATTTTCATGGCCCGAGGGAAGCGGTAGGATCAATGCTGGCAAAGCAAACACTGCAAGGAAGGAAGAGAGAGAGAAGTGTCGGTCGGTTGAGACGTACATACGTGAGACTCCCCCTTCTACCTTCCCTTTCAGTTTTTTACGTAAGAACTTTTTTATCTATAAAACAACGTATTTCCGAACAAGAAAGGGAATAATATTATCTGAGACGTGCAGAAGCTGTTTGGTGTATGTGAAACATTATTTGGTTAGTTTCAGTCCTTCAGCGAACTTATCCAGTCTTCTATAGTAGTAGGTATCATCTGACTTTCGGAACACCACTTCCCTGCGCAACTTCGTCATGTAACGCAATAAAAACTGATAAAAATGTTCTTTATATAACAGTGATAAGCTAGAGCATACTGAAAAGTATCTGCTACAGGTCACAGTTGTTTTTATAAATTTGTGCATATGAACTTCCGAATACCGAGAGACCCAAAAGCATCCTAACCAGCTGCGCGATGTTTTGCCTGTCCGCGACCTTGGCGCTCGTTGCCGTATACCGCTAACATAGAATGGCGTAGATGAAACAATGCAACATTTTGAAAACTACTTTTAAAAGCTTTACTTAACCATGTTATGCTGAAACTGGGCACCACTGTTGTCCATACCTATTTGGCAGCTGCATCAACGTCAATTCAGTAATTTCTCATTGGTTCACGTCATCTTTCATGAACTCACTTTACATTAAAACATTAGGTAATTTACATAATCTTTTGTTTAAATCATATTTAAACAATTTAACATTCAAATAACACTTTTTTATAATTTTAGATTACTATTATGGTCGTTAATCATAATACTATTCTTTTTCCTTCGTTGGTACCTATTGAATCACAAGTTTACCTTCAATTGTTTCTTAATCTCGTTCACTTTCCCCTTTCGTCAATTTTTCTTGGGTATTAATATTTTAAACTCTAAATGACATTATAAACTAAATAAATAATAATGATTTTCCGGGACCAAATTAAAACACCTGTTATAATTTATATAGTCATTATAAATAACAGTCTGAATCAATCCATATTTATTAAAAGATATATTTGTCTTGTATGGCTTTCCTTCATTTTTCTCATGCTGAAACCTAAGACATCGTCCGCGGCTGTAATTTTGCTTACGTTAACAATATATTTTCGAAATAGTCTAATTCACATTATTTTTAAAAACATTTTTAGTAGCTCCTTTCTTCAGTTTGTCGGATAAAATGTTGCAATCGAATTTAAAGTTATTTACCGAAGAGCTAGAGACTTGAAACTTTAAACAAAGCTCAGAACTGGACGACAGTAAATATTTACTCACTTTCAAGAAAATTGCCCCAACACAAACTTACATTAAATAATTGTTTTAAAATTGAATCTCTAAAAACTAATCTAACGATGTTGATTGAAATACGACCATGCGTTTAAGATATTTTTGACACACGAGAAATATAGTCTGAATTTTAGAGGAATGCTCTCTGAATTTTTCTTCATTTTTAATAGTTTTGCTTAGTTGGACACAATAAAAAATAACCTTGTTAAAGCACAATTTTAACTTTTAAATAATTAGTTCTATAAAAATAATTTTATTATACCAAGATTTTAAATCAGACTAAAACTATAAACTTCTCCTTTCTCCGTACATTATATTAATTCAGTTATTAGACACTATATCAACACTTCGTTTATTTATTGGGATCACGTGCTGTTCTTAGCAAAGTGGGGCTAATGTCAGAATGTAAAACCCAAGCGAGGGAGTGCTGGTAAACAAATGACTGACAATGTCAACAGCACTAACGTCAGCCGTTATAACAGCTGATACAGCAGCCCCCTCTCTTCATTAGAGGACTGCGAAGTGACGGTTGTGGTTGATAGGTGGTTAATTTGAGCAAGGCCTCACTGGGTAATGCTCCGGAGACTGTCCAGCAAAAAGTAACACTCCAAACTGACCGTGTTAGCTACAGGCTTAACCAAAAGGTTGTGTCCTCTTGTGTAGGGAATATAAACACGCTTCTCTGTTACAGGACCTCTTATAACATTTACACTTTACTTCTGTTAAATAGCATTATAGTTCTTGTGTGGCAATCACACCTTTGCATAACTTCAGGAAAACAACAATATCTGGATATTTGTTTATTGTTTTAAATATAATTGTGAACAATAATAATGAAACAGTTTTGTAAATATTTCCATACTTCTCAAACAATGTCCAATGCCTTATGTGCATGATATTCCCTTTATTTATATTTGGTATCACAAATTCGTTTCTGAAACTGTTTCTTTAAAATTTTTCTTCAGGGATGACAGATCAGCAACGTAAACAAACTAATTAAAATTATAACTAATTATAATTATAATAATAGTACACATATTATGAGGCTCATGAATCCAAAATCCTAACTTCCACCCAAACCTAGATAGAAATGTTTTGCTTTTTTTTTTTAACGTCTCTAATGATTTCAACTAAAATATTTCAAGCTTGATATATTTCCATGATTATATGTATATTGAACCTTTTATGAACTGCATATAAACATCTCTTCATTCTAATTATTTTTGTATAACTAGGAAATCATAAAAACAGTTTTAATTTATAGACTGATAACATTAAAGTATCATTGGATTGGATTGTTCGGAGGGGATTCGGCGCGTTGACCATACTGGCCTTGTGCACCTATTCCCCAAGTGAGGCGCTTCTAGGAGGGAGGATGAGGTGAGAGCACATAGAGGGCGGCCCACCCCAAGGAGACACTACATTACAGAGGGCGGGATCTCTACAATTTACTAGATATAAACTCCCCGGTGGACCAGGACAATCGTCATCCAACCTACCGTGGCCCCGAAAGAGGCACGAGGCTTTTATGGAGACCGGAGGCCGCCTCCCCCTGAGCAAGGAAGACTTCAGACAGGCACCAGACAACCGGCATCCCGCCAGCCGCTATCCAGTATCGGTCCATAAGCCGGCTAGAAGATCGGAGTGCGTCTCGCCGGAGGTGAAAGTGTTCTTTCAGAGCATATCATCCTGCCATGCAACGCCGAGGCACCCGCCAACACTTCTAACCTGAAACAAAACACGAGATGAGAGAGATGATATAAAATGATAATGGAGGTGAAATGGAGGAACAGGAAATTCAGGAGTTGTAATTAACCTACCCAGCATTCGCCTAGCGACCCGGGAAAACCTCCGAAATAACCCATGGGTCAGGTAGATGGAACTCGGAAATCGAACCCGCGCCTCCGAATTCGGGCCACAGACGAAACCACCTGAGCCATTTTGCTCGGTATTGTGTAATGTATGAAACTGCGCTAAATAACCTTTCGTAGCTTTACGAGACATTTGCTAATACTGATCATCATTTTTGCAGTATTTCAAAGTACTATCTTCTGAAATGTTATGCCTAGACTTCGTTAACTTCTGTCATACAAGCCATTGGAGAGGAGAGAGGTACCAGTCTCGTGTTCTACTTAGTTTGTGAATGGCCGACAGTGCTTCCAGAAGGTTGCTGCGGAAGGTTGCTGTGAAATAAGTGTGTACTTACTTTCCAACGAAACAATTACCCCATCCGAATACTAGTATGTCCTTTTTTTCTCATCAATCCATGCAAATAATATTTAAAAGATAAATTTCTGTATAAAAAGCAGGTATCTTTTTAAACATGCATGCAAAAAAAAATATAGATAAATAAACTACAACCTTATAAATACTTTGCAGAATATATATATATATATATATATATATATATATATATATATATATATATGAAAGTGTCTTACAATAAGTGTAAAATTCGTTACATTTCGAATGTCCCAGTATGAAACAAATATTTTTCCAAATAAACCGTTCTAAAATAAAAGTCATGTACCTATGTCCACAAGTGTCCACGCAGAACCATAAAAGTGGATCTTCACTGCCTCAAAAATACAGATCCGTCCTAATCCCTCCCAAAAATAAGGTATTGATTACCTCCCAAAAAGTTACAGCTATTTTCCCTCCCAATTTTATATTATTCAAATAAAGTGTATTCCGAATCCATCCAAGGCTTAACCGCACGGTTTTCTGTCACACTTTACACAGGCTTCATACTGTCAGGGATATTAACTGAAATAACCAATTCCTTTCATTATGCACTGGACAGTAAGAAAATGTCATTGTTCTTGGCTTCCCTTTTTTGAAGGAGTTTCCATGGATGTTCACTTGTATCTTCAACTGCTTTTCCTTTAATATTATTTATGATGATTTGTTTAACTTTGCATTATTTTCACAATCATGATTATGTTGCACGTTTTGTTCCATTATCACTTCCTCGTTCGAATTAGTTTTTATAATTTTACAGGTTTTTAATACACAGATCCATCTCGTAACGCCATCCTTGAATACTCCCGGAAGCTAAATTCATAGTTCCCTAGTGGAGTCACTCCCTTGCCCCTTCCGCTTATTATTTTTTCCAGGTTTGCCGTTGTATAAACCAACATTCGTCTACACTCCAGTGCACTGCTATGTTGAATGAACAAGCCTGCCAAGGACATGCTAAAGATTACTGTCTTTACTATCGACTTGGTATTACTAATATAAAACTAAGGACAAAGTCGACGTGCAGGAGGAAATCGGAATATTTAATTGCAGCAGTACATTTCGGCACGGAGAGAATCAAGGAAAAAGCTAACCGCGGGAGGCAGTCGGTAGTAACCCCATAAATCAACTAAGCATTTCTATTTAAGACATTTTTACCAATATATCTCACATATTATGTCATATCACATATCTTGGCTAAACAAAACCAGCTGTGAAAAACATGTATTCGGCTGACTTCGTGTAGAACCGAGTAATTTCGGTAAAACATGATATAGACAACCGCCCATGCGTATTGTTTTGAACGAGAAAAATGAAGTGAACAAAAGAAAAATATTCACACAGTGAATGACATTAATGGCCCGCCTCTGTAGCTTAGGTAGTAGTCTATCTGCCTCAAATTCAAAAGGTCTTGAGTTCGAATCTCGGTTGCGGTCAGTTATCTGGATAACATTTTCTGGGGTTTTTCCTTATCCTGAAATACGAATGTCTGATAACTCTAATCTCTGTGGACCCTGGGCTCATTTAAGCTTCATTTCACACATTTTATGTTTTGCACATGTTTTTGAAATTGTTTATGTAGTGTATATCCGTCTTAATGCTGGTCCGGATTGTCCAGTGGCACGACGATTCTGCCCTCGAATGTATGTTCAGCCATACACATGAGAGTTTGTTACATACTCTTAAAGTGCCCGCCTCGGTAGCGACATTGTAGCGTGTCTGCATCACGTTCAAGAGGTCCCGAGTTCGAATCTCGGTCAGGGTGAGTTACCTGGATAAGGTTTTTCCAGGGTTTTCCCTTATCCTGACAGACGAATGTTGGGTAACTCTAACCTCTATGGACCCTGGGCTCATTTAAGCATCATTTCACCCATTCCATTCATCGTTCTATATGACTTAACGTTGGAGGACGTAAAATTCAAAAAAAAAAATACTCTTAAAGTACGTATATCCTGCAGACGTTTGCTAAAACCTGAAGGTCCTGGGTAGATTATGAAAACTAGGTGTGTTCTGAAACAAGTGAAAGTACACGTCCAGCCGCGCTTCTTCTGAAATGAGGGACTTTGGTTACATAATACTGCTCCCTTAGCTCAGTTAAAGAACCTTACTTCGTAGCAGTTTTATGTGTCTAAGAAATTAATTATAAATATAATTGAAGCTATTTGACGCAATCATCTTAATGGACACTTCCGCTATTGGGATTTGAAAGCTGGTACGATTCCAGGGTCTCTCACATCACAGTACGTACTTGTAATACAAAGCACTATCTACATTCAAAGTGTCAGTTTTGAATCTAATTATAAAAATTCTTGAACAAACGCCTTTAAGAACTTATGTTGGAACTTTAGTTCTTTGTGGAACGATTTCTTCGTGGTAATCGTTTCAAAATTAGTTGCATTTAAATAATCGCCCTCACAAGCCGTGTGTAAGATAATTTACAAAATTAAAATTAGACTGAAAGCTGTAATGTCGCTGTTGTAACCATCTGAGCTGCCATAGTAACACTAAAAATTTCCAAATGATTTGTATTTTTCCATAAATCTCAAGAACCTCTCAACTTCATTTCTCAAATGGTCATTCATAATTCAGTTATCAAGTTTATATAACACAAAGTAACTAATATTGAGAACACGAGTATGACAGTTTTTCCTCATCTGCTGTCCCTACCATTCAGGATCTGCAGAAGTTATTACGCACCTTGCACAAGAGTAGGCAGTTGCCCCAAGCACAAAGTTACTGGAATCGACACAAGATGGCAGGAGTTTCTTACCCACAAAAATTACTGATACGGCACTTGCCTTGTTTCCACTGGTCCACACAATTCTCTAAGTACTTTACGGTGAAGTTCATTAAATAGTAAAATCATTGAGTTACATGTGTAACCTTATTTATTGGGATTTCTTATTTTAATTTGATTCATATGTTTAAATACAGAACTTGTATTTGAAATATATGTATATTTAAAAATACTGATGCTACATTCTTATACTATGAAATCTACACACGAATTCAAAATGCCCCCCTCTGCAGTGTAGGCAATAGCGTGTCGGCCTCACCTTCAAGAGGCCCCGAGTTCTAATATCGCTCAGGGTGATAAGGCCTTCCTCCGGGGTTTCCCCTTATCCTGAAGCATGAATGTCAGGTAACTCTAAGCTCTACGTACACTCTAATCATTTGAATTCATTTCATTCATCCTCCGATATGACTTAACGTTGGAGGTTTTTAATTTTAAGAAAATATTCCTATCTACTACACATTTTTAGAGGATTCTTTGTTTTGTTAATAAATTGGTTTCTTTCCTCACAATAAAGTTTGTTTTGTCTATTTAGACTCAGTTGATTTTTCTGAGAATTAAGTTTTCTGGTATAAGTGATCAGTTTTCTCAGATATTACTGAAGCCAATTAAATTAAAATTTATTATAATAAACGCAGCCTGCTATTGTGAACCCACTTTGGTGTCAATAATATTTTTGGCTAATTGTTTAAGTAATTTCTGATAATGTATAACCATCTTCTGGTATAATTAAGAAAATAATGTCATCTACCATAATAAACAAAGTCATTGTATGAACTCATGCACACATCTGCATCGTGTATACATTCCAAAGTTGGAGTTTCTAATATCATGGATAATAAATTTAGCAGATTTATCATTAGTGAAACCTGTAGGTTACCTTGTAGTACGTTAACCCAAACATTCGATGTGTTGCTCTTATATGACTTTCTCTACTCTTTTAAAAACACTTATTCCTCAATCTTCTTCAATATAAACATTATCTTATTGTTAATTTTCTTGTAGATGCAAGGAAGCACGGGAGTACAGTAGACTTTAAGCGATAGTCAAATGGTCGCTAAGTGATGGCTTTGAAATTATTCTCTTTTTGTGGTGAGGAGATAAATAAATGAATAACGACTTTCCTTGCTGTAAAATCTAAACAGATAACAATATTTCAGTCCAAAAGGAAAAATGAAAAATATTTGACAAAATTGTGTACTTCAAGGTACTGTGCGTATTTTTTTAAATGAGATTTTTTCTATGTCTTACAGTATCCGATATTTGCAAAAAAAAAAAATCATCCAGAATGAAGAGAAGGCTGAGGATTTTCCCAGAAAATTCAAGACATGCATTTCATTTGTCGGGGAAATATCTCAAATATGTGGTATATTGACCAAATTCGCTAGCGTCACTTTTCGGAAAGTTGAAACTTTCAAAAAATGTTAAACATAAAGGGTAGTTAATACCAAATACCAAGTTTCCTGCTTAACCAACTATTCTTTTTATTTATGGATGGGCCGTAACCAGTTTTTCTGGATACTCGATACTTCGATACCGTCATTTCTTCTTCCACTTTCAGTACAATGGAAGAACAGGGTAATGCCAATAAAATTAAATAGATATGCATATTTAGTGAGAAAAAACTTAAAACATCAGTGCTCTTATTTTTAAACTCTACATTAAACGTTTAAACGCAAAACCATCCACTTTTATAAGTTTTTATTTAAAAGTATTAGCATTTTCACTGTTTCGGGGTCAAGTCTACTTCTTTTTCTGTCACATATGAGTCCTGCTATGCTAAATAGTCTTTCAGAGAAAACTGCTACAGGTGGAATACACAATTCTTTAGCGGCTAATTATTTTCGTTTTATAGTTCTGGAAAGTTTGAATTTTTTCCAGTAATCCAGTACACTAAAAAGAGGAGTTGAGATATGCAGTGATTTTTTCATGGAAACTGGTAACTATCTGCCAGTGAATTGGATACACGATTATTTTCTTACATAATGTCACTGTCAGATTCACCCTCGAACTATCTAAAAAGTACCGAGTGAATTTTCTAAAGTATCGTTCGATGTCGATATCACGCAATTATCGTGAGTATCATAACACATCTCTAGTTATTTTTATTATAGTGATCACATACACATATTTTTTTAGATTTACGGACTTCAAAGCGTGTAATTCCACTGAAATCAGTGTATAGTATTTCTGGCTGGAACGTAAAGTTCCCAGTTTACTGTGGGGAAATTAATGAATCGGCTGGATAATTTAGTGTAATGCCGCGTGACGTGGTAGCTCAGTTGTTAGATCAGCAAATATACTAAGTTGTAGATCCGTGGTTTATATCCAGGCAGCTTAGCAACAGTTAAGGCTTTTTCTCCAGTGATCACCTCTACCACAGGACACTGATGAGGCGTTTACTAATACAAAGAACTATTTGTGGTTTCTTGGGCATGCAGTAGGCCAAGCGAACGCGCCTAGTAGGCAGGACGTCGTTCCCTCCTCGACCAAAATGACATCGGGGATTTGGAAATTGGATTTGTTTCTGCATGGCAGCGCCCCACCTGTCAGCCAATCAGGGCTGGCTTGTAACGCGAGAGCCTTTCTCCTTGTGCTAGAAGGTTAAAGCCGTTCATCTGGCACTAACTGGATTACGATTAATAAATTAGATATTGTTCGGTTCGGAGCCGCTACGTAACTGGTAAACACACTGCGGCCTGATTAAGATGAGCAGTCGATAACAAGATAAGAGGGGGAGGTAGCATCTCTCTTCTTTTGTTCTCTTTTATAGAAAACAGGCGTCGACACACAGTTCATTAAACTTTGATTCCAACCCTTGTTTCCAAAATGAGATTAAAATACTCTCGTTTCATTTAATATATCCTGTATATAACTTTTATTTTTTCCCGATTTTAGTATTTTACTAATATAACCCAGATTCTAGATACAATATAAACAGTTAATATATTTCTTTTCATCTATTAATCTGGCATATTTCATTTATAAATTTAATTTAAATGAATTAAAAACTGCTCTCTTTACAGGATAGTGGTAAGTATAAATACCACATAACATAACGTTGATTGAAAGCGCTACAATGTAAAGAATTTTATTTGGTGTTCTAAATGGATAGTGGTCACCTGCATCGTGATAATGTTGGCAGAACTGTGATTCTTCAAGGGGTACTCCTTCCTACCACTATCCATAGGAGGCGTGTTTTTCGCTCGTTTTTCGCAATAAATGGCTAGGTAACTCCTGGTTTGTTATTTCACATCAAAAGTTACATAATTGAAGGTATGCATCATATGTATTTATGTATATAAACCATTTTTACTTAACTTACATTAATAAATCAATAAAAACCAAAGAATAATGAATAAATCATGCATGCTTCTCCTTCTACGCAAGACATACCCAACACTTTTAGTGATATTGTATGAAAATATATATTTTTAAAGCAATATCTATATGTTTCAGTTAATTCTGGAGTTTATTCTATAATGAAAATGGCTTTTGGTGGCTTTTAAGTTAATTTGTTATGCGGTGGTGGACAACCATAACCTCAAAAACATTTCATATGTCATACAAATATCATACAAACAGCTTGGATCCATGAATGATAAAGAATTCCTTGCATTTTTAAATCCAATTGATGAAGATCAGGCTATTGATTCTGATTTAGGTGATGATGCATTATAATTCACGACAGCAAGCTATGTTGGGAACTCACACTGCTACAAATGTAAAATGTGGTCCACAGCTTCCGTTAAGCTTTTATATAAGAAATACAATTTTCCAGAAAAACCACAGCAAACCAGCCTTTGGCATATATGAAGGAAATGCAACTAGTCAAAGTAGGAATCCATTTGCTAGAGGACAGGACACCTAGAATATGCGTATTTTTCAAACAAGCAACAAAAGCGTAGCAGGCTAATGTATAAGGAATGTAGGGTTGCTCTCTATATTAAATTTTCTGCACCCTTTCATTTACAATAATGTAAAATGGGTTTGGATAGAAACACACACTGTACCAAATGTCACAATTCATATACTTTATAATAAGCTATTTTTTAAGAATGTTAGTAAGCTGTATCACATAATTATTCATATAAGCTTTGTTGTGTATCAAATAATAAATATAATAAAACCTCTTAATGTGTTAATTTAACAAAGTTATGATAAATCATTAAGTGATAGACCGCCATCACATAACGTTGTAAGTCAAAGGGAATAGATGGTGGAAGCTATAACTACCACCACATTTTGTACATTTAATCAACTATAAAAATGCAAGTTTACAGGGTAGAAACAATTCGCAAGGCTCGACGCCATCTGTCCGGCACGAGCCACGAGCCTCAGAGCACAGTCCTGAAAGATGATAAGAAAATGGAACGAAGGGAAATTGTTATCATCTTCATCAATATAAGTCAATTTGACCTGTTTAGGCTCAGAATTCATCCTTCCTTCAGCGTCGAGGTATTTCAACATCTTTACTTCCTTGGATTTTCATTGCATTGCCTGTTTTCCAGATGTTATTATGAATTCTGAATATGTGATCGTACCAATTTTGTTTGTAAGTCGAAATTTTATTGTTTAAGTTTAATATTTTGCATTGTTCTCTGCTAATTTCACATTTTATATGGGTACCGGGAATATCCTCCAGCATACCTAAGAAATCACCTTTCTACTGTTTTTATCATCCTTCTTTCCTTCCTATTAATGGTGTAATTCTCGAAGCCATAAGTCAGGATTGGACTGCCGTCGCCTTATAAAGTGTTAGCATAGTTTGTGTGTGTGTGTGTGTGTGTGTGTGTGTGTGTGTGTGTGTGTGTGTGTGTGTGTGTGTGTGTGTGTGTGTGTTCCTTTTTTTATTTATTCTTCAGTATTCTTTTAATAGTCCCACATATGTTTTGAAATTTATTAATTTTATCCTTCAAATCCTTGTCATGGTCAAAAAAATCATATCCTAAGTAACTGAAATGTTGAATCTGTTCTATTGCTTTATTATCGATACTTTCTTTGACATTTTTTTGGTATTTTCCCAGTGAAGTCATTTCTTCCGTTTTCGTTACCAATATATTTATCTTCTCCAGTTGAAGTGTTGTTGCTTGTAAAATAGTGTCGCGAAAACATTGTTGCGACTGGCGGCCAGCGCACCCAAAGGGACAGATAGTGCAGCGCGGAGATCAAAAGCTTGCCGAAACAGATAAAGATAGATAACTGGAAGGTACTGCGAGGAGATAAAAGGCTTGCCGAAACAGATAAAGATAGATAACTGGAAGGTACTGTGAGGAGATCAAAAGCTTGCCGAAACAGATAAAGATAGATAACTGGAAGGTACTGCGAGGAGATAAAAGGCTTGCCGAAACAGATAAAGATAGATAACTGGAAGGTACTGTGAGGAGATAAAAAGCTTGCCGAAACAGATAAAGATAGATAACTGGAAGGTACTGCGAGGAGATAAAAAGCTTGCCGAAACAGATAAAGATAGATAACTGGAAGGTACTGTGAGGAGATAAAAAGCTTGCCGCAACAGATAAAGATAGATAACTGGAAGGTACTGTGAGGAGATAAAAAGCTTGCCGAAACAGATAAAGATAGATAACTGGAAGGTACTGTGAGGAGGTAAAAAGCTTGCCGCAACAGATAAAGATAGATAACTGGAAGGTACTGTGAGGAGATAAAAAGCTTGCCGAAACAGATAAAGATAGATAACTGGAAGGTACTGTGAGGAGATAAAAAGCTTGCCGCAACAGATAAAGATAGATAACTGGAAGGTACTGTGAGGAGATAAAAAGCTTGCCGAAACAGATAAAGATAGATAACTGGAAGGTACTGTGAGGAGGTAAAAAGCTTGCCGCAACAGATAAAGATAGATAACTGGAAGATACAGCGAGGAGATAAAAAGCTTGCTGAAACAGATAAAGATAGATAACTGGAAGGTACTGTGGGGAGATAAAAAGCTTGCCGAAACAGATAAAGATAGATAACTGGAAGGCACTTTGAGGAGATAAAACGCTTGCCGAAACAGATAAAGATAGATAACTAGAAGGTACTGTGAGGAGATAAAAAGCTTGCCGAAACAGATAAAGATAGATAACTGGAAGGTACTGTGAGGAGATAAAAAGCATGCCGAAACAGATAAAGATAGATAACTGGAAGATACAGCGAGGAGATAAAAATCTTGCTGAAACAGATAAAGATAGATAACTGGAAGGTACTGTGAGGAGATAAAAAGCATGCCGAAACAGATAAAGATAGATAACTGGAAGGTACTGCGAGGAGATAAAAAGCTTGCCGAAACAGATAAAGATAGATAACTGGAAGGTACTGTGAGGAGATAAAAAGCTTGCCGAAACAGATAAAGATAGATAACTGGAAGGTACTGTGAGGAGATAAAAAGCTTGCCGAAACAGATAAAGATAGATAACTGGAAGGTACTGCGAGGAGATAAAAAGCTTGCCGAAACAGATAGAGGTAGATAACTGGAAGGTAGAGTAAGGAGATAAAAAGCTTGCCGAAACAGATAAAGATAGATAACTAGAAGGTACTGCGAGGAGATAAAAAGCTTGCCGAAACAGATAAAGATAGATAACTGGAAGGTACTGCGAGGAGATAAAAAGCTTGCCGAAACAGATAAAGATAGATAACTGGAAGGTACAGTGAGGAGATAAAAAGCTTGCTGAAACAGATAAAGACAGATAACTGGAAGGTACAGTGAGGAGATAAAAAGCATGCCGAAACAGATAAAGATAGATAACTGGAAGGTACTGCGAGGAGATAAAAAGCTTGCTGAAACAGATAAAGACAGATAACTGGAAGGTACAGTGAGGAGATAAAAAGCTTGCCGCAACAGATAAAGATAGATAACTGGAAGGTACTGCGAGGAGATAAAAAGCATGCCGAAACAGATAAAGATAGATAACTGGAAGGTACTGCGAGAGGAGATAAAAAGCTTGCCGAAACAGATAAAGATAGATAACTGGAAGGTACAGTGAGGAGATAAAAATCTTGCCGAAACAGATAAAGATAGATAACTGGAAGGTACTGCGAGGAGATAAAAAGCTTGCCGAAACAGATAGAGGTAGATAACTGGAAGGTAGAGTGAGGAGATAAAAAGCTCGCCGAAACAGATAAAGATAGATAACTAGAAGGTACTGCGAGGAGATAAAAAGCTCCGAAACAGATAAAGATAGATAACTGGAAGGTACTGCGAGGAGATAAAAAGCTTGCCGAAACAGATAGAGGTAGATAACTGGAAGGTAGAGTGAGGAGATAAAAAGCTTGCCGAAACAGATAAAGATAGATAACTGGAAGGTACAGTGAGGAGATAAAAATCTTGCCGAAGCAGATAAAGATAGATAACCGGAAGGTACTGCGAGGAGATAAAAAGCTTGCCGAAACAGATAGAGGTAGATAACTGGAAGGTAGAGTGAGGAGATAAAAAGCTTGCCAAAACAGATAAAGATAGATAACTGGAAGGTACAGTGAGGAGATAAAAATCTTGCCGAAGCAGATAAAGATAGATAACCGGAAGGTACTGCGAGGAGATAAAAAGCTTGCCGAAACAGATAGAGGTAGATAACTGGAAGGTAGAGTGAGGAGATAAAAAGCTTGCCAAAACAGATAAAGATAGATAACTGGAAGGTTCTAGTGCCATATTGTTTGTTACAGAAAATACCGGTAATTTCTCGAACTGTGAGCGGGGCTATAAAAGAAGTCGCGGATCGCCAGAGAGTGAGAGTGGTAATCGGAACTGATTCGTGTGTCTACAGCTGTGTTTTGAAGGTGAACTCTTTTGTTTGGGTGTGCAGAAGTGACGAAGATTGTATTTGTGTATGTTACGTAATTTTGCTACTGCAAGGGTTGTCCAAAGTGTGTTTCTACGGAAACAAAGAGCATTTTGAATTTCTACAAATTGGATGAAGTCACAATATTTCTCAATATTTTCATTTTGTCCCAGGATAACCTGATCATCAGCATACAGGGTAGTCTTAAAATTATTTTATTAATTACCATACGGGATCGCTGCGTCCACTAAATAGTGTCGGCCACATTTGACAGCCCATATTTACTAGCTTTTTATCCCGTATAAATGCTGGTGATTGTTTTTTCATACATATGTTCTTTATCATTTGAATAATATGTCTCGGATATCCTTGTTCTATCATTATTTCCCAAAGTTTTATACACCACAACTTATCAAATGCCTTTACACAAAGAAAATATGGTTTTCCAGACTGAATTTTCTACTTTTTTAAATAATTTGTCGTATTGTGAAAACACAATCCCAATACGGTCTGCCTCTTCTAAATCCATGCTGTTCCTCCTTTAATAATATTTCAGATATTTTATTGAAACGTCCAGCCCCTATAATTATTAACGTCATTTCTAACTCCTCTCTGAAATAAGTAAATTATTGAAAGGAAATTACGGCATAAAAGTAAGATCCGCAGCATTGGGCTGGTTTACAGAGGGAATCTATGAAAAATCCAAGTCAAAGTGTTAAGTATCGAGCCCGCTATATCCTAAACGCCAGACACACGTCACCGTGCCGACATCTCCTTTTAACATAATGCGGTTGTACCTTGCAGATACTCTCTGTAGAATTTTACAGGAAAATAAACATTTCGACTTCCCTGAATCCAAAAAATGAATTGCATTGTGTTAAAATTGTCTCTTTGTGACACTCACCCATACATACCCTTCAAGTAAAAACACCGGTTAGTAAAGGACCCTCCCCCCCCCCCATCTCTAAATTCATCACCTATCGTCTCGGTAATACGTGTTTAACCCTTCCGATTGAACTAATTGCGGTGAATGAATGCCTGCAAAGTTCACTGATCTGCCCTTACAGTATGTCTACAGAGCTCGTAACATTTATTACTTCGTCGGTAAAATAATAACAGTTACAGGTTTGGTATTTATCATTTAATAATCCTATGCGTGGTAGTATTAAACTTTCCAGAAGGAGCTCACGCATATTTTTGCTGTACCTATAGTTTTATACAATGTATCATCTAAAGAGGGGATTGGAGTGAAGCAGGTTTCAAGGAATTAAATAAATATGAAACCCCTGCCTGAGTCGATAGGTAACCATCGTTAATATTAGAAATCCTTCCTTTTCACTCAACATCAGACAGAATACTTATTAACAAATTACTTCAGATTCGATTCCATAAATCAATAAATCAACCAGTACTGTGACCAGTACCATCAACCTTGTTTCCATGGGTATAACCAAACGACACTCAAAACAAGGATATTTCCAAGGATATAAAAAGACAGTATATAAACTTAGAATAGTTAAATAATGGGGGAAAATAAAAAAGTTTTAATCCGTCAAACTTACTCTTGCATATGACTTTTCTTGTATTTGAAATTAATACATTGTCCAAAATTATTCATCTGATACTTTCCGAAACTGTAAAAGCGCCTGGAGTGTTATATTTAAAATAGCATTCCAGTCACATCCAATTAAACCAGAGTAGCAAAAACCGCAAGTAGCAAAGAGTCGTTATTTAATTTTTTAGTGACTCTGCATGAATATTGTGACTGTGGGTTCGTGAAATAACAAAACGAGGTTACAAAACACAAAAACTACACTTTATATTCCTAGCAATACACCGTTTACCATTACAAAATTGCTAGATCACCTCAAAAACTGTTTTTTTTTCAAACACACGCTCAACTGTCTCTCACTTCCGGTAACGATCGGCCCCGAAGTTTCCCGAATCTCCACCGGCCATCATTTATTCATCGGCTTCGCGAGTCTACCACCAGGGTCACACTGCTCCCTCCTCAAGGCTGGTCGTCCCGAACAGCGCCTTCGTAGTGGGCCAGGCGATCCAGTTGTACCACCAACATCTTTCCTCGGGGCACCTTCTGGATGCGGTAGACCACGTCGTTAATCCTCTTCGCCACACGGTACGGTCCTTGCCATGGCTGAAGCTTCGGGCAGCGTCCCTTGGTCCGGGTCGGGCGGTACAACCAGACCAGGTCACCTTGCTGGAACCCTTGGCTGGTGGCTTGCCTGTCGTATCGGGTTTTCATGCGGTCGCTCGCCTTCTGGATGTTCTGGCGAGCCATCTCGTGCATGTCGTGGAGGGGGTCCACCAGGTTCTCTACATCCCTCAAGAGTGGCCCCAAGTCTGCGTCCACCAGCTGCTCCCTCCTCAGGCCTGCGCTATCCCAGCCATCCGCATGCACTGCCGTGACTACTCGAACCGCTGCGGCACGCTCCTTCCCCTCCACTCTTGTGCATTGGCCGCACTCGTCTGGACAGAGTCTTCGGGACATAGCCTCCGCGTTACCGTGACTCTTCCCTCTGCGATGTTCCGAGGTGAAGTCGTACTCCTGCTGCCTCTGGACCCAACGTGCTGTCTGGCCTTCCGGTCGCGCCGTCACCATCACCTCGCTCCTCGCGGGGACAACCACGTCTTCGTTCAAGATGACCCTGCAAATTCCAAGGCGCTCTTCTGGTTGACGGAGTATAACCTCTTCTCCGTTGAGCCTCAGGACCTTCCTGCCGACGTCGACCGTCGTCTCGTGGCTCCTGAGGGCATCCAGTCCCAGAATCACCTCCTCAGGCACCTTCGCGACGAACACCCACAGACGCACGGCACTCCGTCCCAAGGTCAGCTCCAGCAGGGCCTCCTTCTCCACAGGCATGCTGTTGCCCGATGCCGTCACAAGCTCGTATGGTCGGCTCGGCTTCGTGGTCGGCAAACCCATCGCCACGTCAGGTCTGATGATGGTCACGGCCGTCCCGGTGTCCACCAGCACGCGGCACGACTTTCCTCTTATCCAGCCGTCCGCGATGAGGTTGTCATCCATCCGCCGGCTGACGGCGCGGATTGTCACTCGAGCGGATGGTGGTAATGGCGCCGACGTACCCCTCTCCACCCCAGGCCTTACTCGTTCTTCCCGCTGCCCTTATTTCTGTGGTCAATTCGGTCTTTATTTGCTTCAACTCCGCGACGAGGTTGTTATTTGCCGCTTCTGTTTTTGCAGCGAGGTTTTCATTTGCCGTTTTCATTTCTTCCATTTTCTCTAAAATCTTTGCCAATGCAGCTTCCATTGTCGTATGTTCCACTTCTGACACCAGTTGTGACTTTGTGGGTTCGTGAAATAACAAAACGAGGTTACAAAACACAAAAACTCACTTTATTTTCCTAGCAATACACCGTTTACCATTACAAAATTGCTAGATCACCTCAAAAACTGTTTTTTTTTTTTTCAAACATACGCTCAACTGTCTCTCACTTCCGGTAACGATCGGCCCCGAAGTTTCCCGAATCTCCACCTGCCATCATTTATTCATCGGCTTCGCGTGTGTACCGCCAGGATCACAATATCTTCGTACACAGCATCGATCCACGTGCTTAAAGAGTTATTTATGTGGTTCAGAAGGTTTAAATAATCCTGTGCATACAGAGTAAATATGCATTGAAGAGTAAATTCTAATTAATAAGATTTCACAAAAATGTAAAACTACCATTTCTGGCAATGCTCGACATATTTATTTCGCGAAATGTGCTACAAGTTTTACTTTAGAAAACTGATCTACAAATTGATTGCAGCTAACTCGCAGCCTGCCTCGGGAGCGTGGATGGTAGCGTGCCTGCCTCACGTTCAAGAGGTCCCGATTTCGAATCTCGGTTAGGGTGAGTTACTTGGATAAGGTTTTTCCGGGGTTGTCCCTTATCCTGAAAAACGAATGTCAGGTAGCTCTAAGCTCCATTGAACCTGGACTCATTTTAGCATCATTTCACACATTTCATAATTTAACAATTAAACTTTGTTTAACATTTATTTATAATAGCTATTTCCGTCAACGGTGTTATAGATAATGACACGAGTGTATATTTAGCGCTTGAGTGACGCCAAACGAAATGTTTTTGCAACATTTGCATTAAAATTTATTAAATATTCCAAACTTATATAATTACACTTTATTTAAGTTTAAGTAAAATGTTGGCATGGTATCATAGCAAGAAAATTAAACTTTCTAAGTTACAGCGAGAAACTTTTTCTTTTTATAATTTACATCCTTCAACGTCAAGTCATATCGGACGATAAATGAAATGGGTGAAATGATACACAAATGAGTCCAGGGCCCATGGAGCTTAGAGTTACCTGACATTTGTATGTCAGGATAAGGGAAAACCCCGGAAAACCCTTATCCAGTTATATGACCCTAACCGAGATTCGAACTCGGGACCTCTTGAACGTGAGGCAGACACGGTACCAAGGCGGCCAAACACGTTTTGTATACTTATAACATTAATGAAGTGAAAAATAATTGAATTTAAATATAACGTATTTCTTTTAACTTAAGATGAGGAAGCTGGAAATACTGAAGCAAATTCAATGCGATAGAAATCCAAATAATTGTATGAGATTTAACAACAAATTTTATGATTTAAGAAGAGCAAAACGAATACGATGCTTAACACCGACAACCCTTTCTCAGGTCCACCGACATGTAAAGAAACCCAGCATTGTGTACGTGCTGATATGACCTTCGCAATTTACAGTTATTTAGCAAGTAAAATATTATTTTTACATGAAGCTATGAACGTTTAAAATCAGTCCGTATAATCTTTGCTTGTGCTTAAAGTTTTCCGGTATCCATTCATTTTTATTTAATCAGCCAAGAACAAAAATTCAAAGTTAAATCAAGAGGTAACCCATAATAATGGCCATAATAAGTGTTGTAGTATTTAATGTAGGTTGGCATACATATAAAGCAGCTTTATATAAGGACTTTCAACAAGAGTGTCCTATATTTAACATGCGATAGCTGCCGTTAATAACAAGTCATTTTTTCATGTGGTTACAGTTGTTATTGACAAATAGACATGGAACGTCACAGCATTCAGCAACGCGTAGAAACTGTGAAAATGTATTATCAAAGTGGATCATCTTTTCGTCAAATATTCCAAGCATTGTGTGAAGTTTACGGTGTGCACAATCCGTCCCTGGAACAGAGCGATTCGGCGTTTGATCGATAAATTTGAAAGAAGTGCTTCTCTCAGAGATTAAAGAACGCCTGTAAGTAATTGACGTAAGCGTTCCAACGAAAATGTAGGTGCCGCTGCTGAGAGTGTACGTGAGAACGGAAGCATATCAACTGCTCGTCGAGCGCAACAACTGGTGCTTTCGCCGACCACAACTTGGCTAATTCTGCATCTGGACTTGAAGTTGGAGGCTTACAAAATAGTTTAAATTCAAGAACTTAAGTCCAAAGACCACAGGTTGCGCAGTGTATTCGCTAACTGGGCTATGCAGCAATTGGAAGCTACCCCGGATTTTTGTAGAAAAATCATCTTCAGCGACGAAGCCACTTTTTGATGGAAGGTTTTGTTAACAAACAAAATTTCCGCTATTGGAGCAATCAAAATCCAATGCAGATTAAAGAACGGCCAACTCATCCCAGAAAGGCTACTGCATGGTATGGATTTTGGAATGGTAGAATTATTGGTCCATAATTTTTCCAAGAGAAGATGGAGAAGTTCTAACTATCAATGGAGAAAGATACCGGGCTCTTGTAAGGTAATATTTTTGGCCTCAATTGTCAATGTTGGTATGGATCTCAGAAATATCTGTTTCCAGAAATATGGTGTCACATGTCATACTGCTCTCGAAACAATCGATCTTTTGAAGGAGAAGTTCAAGAGTTTCTTCATTTCCCGTGGTGGAGATGTTAACTGTCCCCCGAGATCATGTGATTTAACGCCGTTGATTACTTCTTGTGGGGTTATGATAAATCTCATTTTTATGCCAACAAGTCAGAAACAGCAAATGATTTTATGAATATCATCACGCGTGATATTTGTGAAGTTGGACCTAATTTACGTTCTACTGTCATTGAAAATTGGGTCAACCGTACACACGCAACCCAACAGAGTCGCGGTGGTCTCTTAACTGATGTTCTCCTTCACACGTAATGATATTAATTATGTTCCAAAATGAAAAATAAATAAACGTCTATCATTTATAGAATTTGTTTAAGTTCAAAGATGGGACACTCTTTTTTAAATATCCTATAGAAGTCTAAACAGATTTATTACGTCATTGTTACCACGCAACCATTATGACACCATGATAGGTCATTTCTCCGTGATAGAATCATGTTTCCTAAGCTAGGATTATATCAATTACTCCTTGAATACAAGATATACAAGCATTTATTTCAGCAATAATATAATGTAACTAGTTTATATAAACGGAAACATTTGCAACTTTTCCTTAAATATTTCCCACAACTGTGTTGAAAGGATGTTTTATTGTTTCTCAAAATTTCAGCACATTATGTCAATCTTCGCCATAGCCATTTAAAACTTTTGAGGAAATCTATACACATAATTTCTAGATTTCTGTTCTGAACTATAAATTATGGGCAGTCTTGTTACACAAAAGCACAGACGCCCTTAAAGGCACTAAGTGTATGTCATGCAAATTTTCTTGTAGAATTAACTGTTTAAGAGATATTCTTTCTGGTCAGCTTGCATGGTCAAATAATGGTAAATCTACATTGACATTAAGTAACCATGATAATAAGTACAGTAAAAATAATAATAAAATATTATATTAATAATGATAATAGTAAAAGGAATGTGATTATCTTAGAGTTACCTACCAGTTCCCCTAAAAGCAGACAAGTTACGGATAGTTATGTCTACAGTTAGATATTTACAAATCTCTTTTGTTCTGTGGTTTATAATTACTGCCTAAGCACACTCGGTACTTTCGAATCTCCTTTTCTTCTCTTTCTGAGTTCATCAGTTCTAATTTCAGAGCTGAAAGTTACCCCACTTAATCTCATTTGTGAGCAATTAATTCTGGTTTTATCATCCAACACTCGCAAAGTAGTGCGGGCCGCGGAATCTAATTTGAATCTCTTTTCTCATCTATCTACCAAAGTTTCTTATCTGTATTCCCTTTAATCTATCTTAATTTACTAAATGTTTTTCAACGTCTTGAGAATCAAGAATTTTACAATATGGCTTTCCAAATTACAGAAGTAACATTTAATACAAGATTCCGTTTCGCGATAAATGTACCAGTATCATTTATTTTTTTGTATAATTGTTATCAGTTATGTTAATTTGTTTGTAATTTTAGGACTAAGTAAATCGAGAATGATTAAAACAGAATAATTTTATCCTGGAAAATTTGTACAGATGTAATAAAATGCATTTAAAATTAACATACATTCGAAATGACACCAGGAAAATCAAGTCACATGCATTTTAAGTTAAATGGTTTGACTAAATAAATGTAATTATTTAATATTAAATGTTTTACTGTATAAAAACAAGAGGAAAATTAGTTTTATAAGCATAACTATATAAGTTGCCCTAAGTTCTTTGGCGTATCATGACGTTGCTGGTTCGTTCATTTGAGTCAGTGGATTTCCACTGGCTTCAGTGATGTAGTCGCGTTTCTGTTTCATCTACTCTTAGTGTACACAGGTAAGTCAGTACGATACTAGAAAAATAGCCATAAATACATAGTTACGTTCCTGAAAAGAACTGCTTGGATAACTTTTAGTTGCTAATCGCCTTCTGTATCATGCAATTTTTAGTTATTTATTACGCTATATGGATATAATACGACCCTTTAATGTATAATGTAGTTGATAAGCCACAAATTGGTTTTCCTCACATAGCCGTATCTCGTTACTGCATGTTGTATGTTGTACTCGTGTACTTGCACTTCTTGTCTGAACGCTTTAACTTCACGTTTGGTATCATTCTATGACGCAATAATATGTTCCTCTTAATTATCAAGTTATGAACTCCAGAAGTTAACTCCAAGTACCTTTCTATCTCCAGAAGCTTCTCGAAGAGGTAATCTGTGTATTTAATTACAACTTTCCATAACAAATTAAGTACTTTATTTGTTCAAAACTTTGCAAATTATTTGTAGCACTTTCTAAAGATTTATAAGATTTCCTTTTACGTCAGATGGCAACCTTCACCTTCTTCTTTCTCCTTTATCCTTCGAGAAAATGTTTTTCCCAGTTAGAAATATAATTTTTTACAATCGTGTTCCCAGTTACATATTACTAATGCATGAGCATTGCTATTAATGTTTCAGCAATTTATGATTCTCTGTATTTAAATAATGTATTTCAATACAGTGCTTTCTAAAGAAAATAATAATTAACTAAATCTGTTTGCAAAGGTTTTAAATGCTTAAAAATCACTTAACATTTATTTTGTTGATACGAGTTTGGAATAGAAACGTTTATAAATAAAAATGTAGTTACATAATAAATTCTTTGAGAGAAAGTCAGTTAGAATACAGTCTTAACTTAGCATCCTAAAGTTTCAAGAGACGACAGCACAATGTTGAAGTTATCCACTTTAAGCTACAGTGCATGAGTAATCAAATATGTGTAATAATCAAATATGTGTAAGCTATAGTGAAAGTTACTTCAGAAAAAAGGGCCAATGCCATAGTTTGTTTCTTTAAAATTCGTTTTATTTGTTTAATAAGATGGGCAAAGGATTTTTAAACTACGTTATGCTTTTCGAAAGTAAAATAGGGATCTATGGTGTGTTGTTTATCAGCTACAGAATCAATTTACTACACTTCAAAAGATAACCTAACAATGCATGGAAACGATGACAGGGAGCTACTTTTAAGGCACTATAAGTAACGCAGGTTGATGGAAATAACCTACAATTTACGTCTGGCGATTCTTTACATGGCAGAGCACATATTACAAATGATAGTTGTAATAGAAGCTATTATACCTTTCTGGTAACTGCAGTGAACATAAAACCTCTAAAGATTCGCATAGTAAAGCAGGAATACAGACACTTCAAGGTATATTTCTACAAGAAGTTTTTTTTTTTCCTTGAGAGGGATCTTATATACAGCAAAAATAATCTTAGCCCAACAGTTGCTTTTTCTGAGATGATATAAACAACTTACTAGCATCCATGTGATAATGACTGTTATACACAGTGATTACGTGGAGGGGTCATCGCAAATGAAGTCATCAAAATGACAATGTCGATGAATCAGTTTGAGTGGATAAGAAGGTATCCACTTTAATGATGACAGTAGAAGCTCTTCAAGATCAAGTGCATCATCAACTTCATGAGGACTAGATTTCAAGTACCTTTATTGAGGAATATATAATGAGCAGATGTGTTAAACAAACTTTGGAAACAACTTCATTATATCCTCTACAAGTATAAGTTATTTGTTCAAACAGGTGTTTTTTCTCCTAATTTACGTGCTCCAACGTTAAGTTATATCGTACGATGAATTAAATGATGCTCAAAGAAACCCAGGTTCCATAGAGCTTAGAGTTACACGACATTCGACTTTCATGATAAGGGAAAACCCTGAAAAAACCTTATTCACAGGTAGCTCACTCTGAGTCAGATTCAAACTCGGGACCTCTGAACGTGAGGGAGTCACGCTATCATCTAGGCTACCGAAGTGTGCTACAGGTGTTTCGGTGATACAGTTTGAAATAAGGATGAAAAATCGCTAGGGAAAATAATAGCTAGTGGAAATGATTCTGTTCGTCTCAGCAGAAGAGATAACTACTACACATCCTTGCCTCTTCCTGTACTCTTTATAAGGAATGCTATTTCTTGGTACGTAGAGAAGAAACAGTGTGATTGACTGTAAGTTTCTAGCTGAGAATGAACTGAAGAAACTGAAGCGAGGCACATCAACGGAAGATGTTGCAACTATAAATGGCGTTTCAACCTGCTTTCCACTCTCCAACCAAGAGTTGTTTGGCCTCCAAATTATCCTAACTTAATCTAAATTTAATCTACTTCATCGCCAGGGTGCTTTAGGCATAGCATCCTGTCTTCCTTCAGAGGAGTAATTTACTACTTCAAGTAATTCTTCTATCCTAAAACTTAAAATTCCATCCTTAGCCCATCCTAATAAAAGAAAATCCTTCCTGCGCTAAAACCCAAATATTGGCTGGGCACGCAGCAAAAATCTTCGGGCTGAACACAGCCTGTCAGTACCTTGTGTGTGTGTGTGTGTGTGTGTGTGTGTGTGTGTGTGTGTGTGTGTGTGTGTGTGTGTGTGTGTGTGTTTCACTCTGGCAGGAGTTGGTTGTAGATACGACAGAAAACTAAGCCACAAATAATAGTTCTCTGTTGAAACTTAATAAAATTTTATAACTAGCAAATGGAAAGCGTCGATTTGCTTACAGTATGGTGGGTAAGCACAAAATTGCTATTAAATCAAGACACCTTATGGATTGGATATTGTAAACACCAAAATTTTGCACAAACTAGAGCAGAAAACAAGAGCATCATAGCATCTGTGAAGCTTTCTAAATTTCCCTAGAGATCACTGATTGTTTGTCATATAGGTACAGCAGTAAAACGTGGCAAACAGGCAATGAATTAGAGCAGCATTTTAAGTCCAAAAGCACCAGGGAACTTACAGCACATGCTTCTCCGCGATATTTAAGGCATAACCAAGTGGGTCATTTACCACAATTTCATAAGATACGGCAGAGAAGCAAATTACCTAGCTGCAAAATACTTTCCTGACTGTAGGTGACACGTTTGTGATTCCTCTATGTTTCCACAAGAACAAGAACTGCTGCAGAAAATTTCAATACAATTACTCCTCAAAAATTATAAAATAAACGCCAAAGTGTGGTGTGTGTCATCGTCCTATGTGACTTAACATTGGAGGACGTAAATTAAAACACCTAAACAGTGGCAGTTTGTTAACTGCATTTGATTGAAGAATCCCTGTTTGTTTTAACAAAGTATTATAAGAAACGATTACTAAAACTTTATATAGTTCTTATAATATATTATTGTATTCTTATAACTATAATTCTCATTTTTATACTCTAGCAACTTTTTCATCACTTAGTGTCATTGAATATATTATCCTTTATATACAAATAATTGAAAACACAACATTCAAATAATTACGTAATTTGGTGTTAGGGATTTAATGTATCATTAATATTGTATTATACATATTTTCCATAGTAACGTCACACAAATATTCCTCTTTGTGTTTAATTTTGTGACGGATAAAATAGTAATGGGAAAAACTTAACCAATGCTTTGTTCTAATCCACAGCTCTGCTCAACTTATTGCGCTGAATATGTAGCTATTTTCACAGCCTCTTCTCCTTCCCTCTTCCTCTTTCTCAATCTCTGCCTCCAAGACGATTCTTTATCCCTCCGTTTTTTCTTACAGGTTTCCTCTGATACTTTGTCATTTAGCTCCTGCCGTATCGGCAACTTCTCTGCCGCTGCTGCACTGCGGGTCTGTCTACATTCTACCACAACAATGCCGGTAAGTTTGCCTAGAATGTCTTGTACAACGTACACCATGTTATATACACCTAGGGCAGAGAAGTTGCATACACAAGGGTTCAATTACGGATCTTATTTTCCAGTCAGCCTTTACTTTCAACATGATTTAATACGCTGATCTGAACCACACTGTGGATGACGTGGGCTGTCTTCAATATGGTGTTTTCACTTTCTTTACTACGAAATACAGGAGGCATTGTGTTTCTTCCATAAATTCAATGTCGAGAGTGCCCAAACTTCATGTTTTGATGCCCCTGAATCGTGTCTCAAAACCATAGATTCAAAAAACCATCCGGATAAATACAATCTGACGTACTGTATTCACTTTTACTCAATCTTTATTAGTAGGTAAACAAACTATTACAAATTACTCCTAAAGTTTGTTTTATATTAATTCCATTTAATTAAATATGTCTGTGTTTTCGCAAGAAAAATACAAGAATCGAAGTAACTACAAAACATTATTGACAAATTTGAACCATTAATAACGCATATCTTGGAAACAGCCTATAAACTGAAAAACAAAATGAGATTTACTTTATTTTCTGAATGCATTCATTGCTTAAGTAGACGAGCAATGTAAGGTAATATAACAATTAATTATCTCCGGGCTGTTTTGCCATGTTCTGTTGGCTTAAGAAACTGTCTCCGAGGAAACTTCAACAACGCCACCGAAGATGTCCACCGCAGTTGTGGACGAAACATTTGGACGTTCTTACGCCAACAGACCACAGCAAAACATTCTGAAAATAATTAATTTTAATATTGACTCCTGCCGTGAAAGTGTATGTTCTCTCAATGTAACGTAACATAAAATGAATTTCAAATAAATATAATTATACAATGCATTTTAAAAATGAAGCATATACGTTGTTATTAATAATGTAAGTACCT
The DNA here is from genome assembly GCA_030765055.1 of Mantis religiosa. Classification (NCBI taxonomy): domain Eukaryota; kingdom Metazoa; phylum Arthropoda; class Insecta; order Mantodea; family Mantidae; genus Mantis; species Mantis religiosa. The sequence goes on from CM060949.1 coordinate 159,886,847, forward strand.
CTACCACATGATATAATAAAAATAATTACAGCCATGTTATAGAAAATCAAACTTTCAAAGTGTTACATGGAAATGGTAGCTAGGGACAAAGGATATTCCATAAACTCCTAGCGCTGTATCTTTGAAATGTACTAAACATAAATAGCAGTTTGATATTTTTTCGAGAATTTATTCTTTGAATTATGGCATTAACAGGAAAATGCGCACATATTCCACAATGGCTTTTAAAATTGGTATTTAGGAATCACAGGATCCTAGAAGGTATTCGGATTAAATCTTCGTATGGAGTTGGAGGGGTTTAATTTACGTCCTCCAACATTAAGTCATATTGGACGATAAAATAGGTTCAAAGTGCAGGTTCCATGGAGCTTAGAGTTACCAGACATACATCTTTCAGGATAACAGAAAATATCCAACGTTAAGTCATATCGGACGATGAATGAATAGATGTTCAAATGAGTGCAGGGTAAATAGAGCTAAGAGTTACCAGACATTCATCTTTCAGGACAATGGAAAACCTGCGTGGGCTGTTCAATAAAAAATGACCATAACTTTTATGGTCATAATTTTTCGCATTAAAACTCAATCGTTAATTGTTAGCTTAATGTGAAACAAACACGCCATAGTATTTTCATTGTTGGTACTCCTGGTTTCCTCCTGTGAGAACCAGGCACGTTCAGATATGTTCAGTATTGACTACCGCTGCAATGGAGGTAACGCGCGTGGAACAATATGCGGCTTTAAATTCTGCTTTCGTCTCAACAAATCTTCAGTTGAGGCATATACAATGTTACAGCATGCCTATGGAGAGTCTGCTCTTTCCTACAGCATAGCTCGAAGGTGGTTTAAAATGTTTAAAGAGGGGAGACAATCAATTTCAAAGGAAGGTGGGCCCGGTGGTCTAGTTACTGCTCTTACGGAAGAAAACATCAACACAACTGCTGCCATTGTGAGAGAGGATCGACGAATTACCTTAAGATCACTTTCTGAAATACTGAACATTTCATTGGGTGCCACCCACACGTTGGTGACAGAAACATTGCACATGAGACGTGTTTGTGCGCGATGGGTTCCAAGACTTTTGATTTCCCAACAAAAGGACATTCGCATGCAGTTCTGCATGCAGTTAAAGTTTATGTTAGAGGAACATCGAAGTTTCTTTCAAACGTAATTACTGCTGATGAAACTTGGCTACATCATTTTGATCCTGAGAGCAAACAGCAAAGCTCAGTGTGTAAATCTCCTTCATCACAACCCCCCAAAAAGCAAAAGAGGTTGCTTCTCCTGGGTAAGTTATGGTCATTTCGTTCTTTGATATTCATGGAATGATTCATCAGCAAGTTATACCTGCACACACATCAGTAACTGGACAATACAACAGGGATGTTCCAAAAACATTGCAAGTCCATATCAGGCACAAAAGACCACATTTCCTTGAAGCAGGCTGGATGCTGCACCACGATAATGCGCGGCTGCATATTCCAAATTCTGTTGCTGCATATCTTGTAAAAATCAACGTGAAGTGCATCCCTCACCCTCCCTATATATAGCCTGCCTTGGCAGCGTGGTGGTAGTATGTCTGCCTCACGTTCAAGAGGTCCTGAGTTCGAATCTCAGTCAGGGTGAGTTACCTGTATAAGGTTTTTTCCGTGCTTTCCCCTAATCCTGTAAGACGAATGTCGGGTAACTCTAAGCTTCATGGACCCCGGACTCATTTGAGCATCATTTCATCCATTCCATTCATCGTCCGATATGACTTAACTTTGGAGGACGTAAATTACAAACAAGAAAAAAAACCTCCCTATAGTCCGTATTTAGCCCCATGTGACCTTTTTCTATTCCCTAACTTGAAGAAACGCGTTCTGGGAGGCATTATCCATCATCAGAAGCAGTGGTGAAGGCTGCGGAGGTGATTTTGAAGAATCTCTCAAAAATGGTTTCCAGCATGTCTTTGAAGCCTGACAGAAACTCTGGGACAAGTGCATCGCATTTAGGGGAGACAATTTTGAGAAGGACCATCAAAATTATGAGGATGAGTAATGGTACGTTGTCAAAAAATTGTTATCATCCTTTATTGAACAGCCCTTGTACAAAGTCATATCGGACGATGAATGAAATGATGTTAAAATGAGCACAGGGTACATAGAGTTTACAGTTACCAGACATTCATCTTTCAGGATAATGGAAAGCCTATAACGTTAAGTCATATCGGACGGTGAATGAAATAACGCTGAAATGACTCCAGGGCCCATAGAGGTTAGAGTTACCAGACATTCGTCTTTCAGGATAAAGGAAAATCAACTTTAAGTAACGATGACTGGACTGATGCTCAACATACGCAGGGTCCATGAGAGTTACCCTTCATCTTTTATGGCAAGGAAAACACCGGAAAGAAGCTTATCCAGGTAACTTACCCTGACCTAGTTTCGAAATCCGGACCTCTTGAACGTGAGGTAGACAAACTACTATCTATGGCACCGATGCGGGAAATTTTGTGGTGGAATGCAGTACTTTCTCTGCCTACTATGTCCGTAGTAGGGATAGTCGCAAATTTTCGTAAAGGTTATTTGTGGAAGCTATATGAATGATAGTACGTGGAGTAACATCAGAGTTTTTTCAAGATTGTTTTGAATGCTTCAGCAGGATATTAATTCATTACCTTTGCGACGTATAAGTGGTATGACTATTATGTAAATGTAACCCGATAGTTTAACTAGGCACATCTAAGCCACCAAGTTACCGGTACTGGAGTAAAAGTGGCGCGTTGTACAAACACAAAGCCAAATAAATTATTACCGCCCGCCGCTGTCTCTTTACCTAAAAACGGCGGCGGCGGAGGCTTTGTAGCATTAATTCTACAATGTGGGGGGCCAGTTAAATCACAAAAACCGTTCTTCCGAGTCTTGTTTTTGACCTTCTACTTGCCGACCTCGTTATAAGTTGCACATACATTGTTATGACGTCACGCGGCACTCGTATGATTTATTAACAAGGCTTAGGGGCGGCCATGTAATCCTCCAGGGGGCCGTGGCTTATCAGAAATATGTAGAGAAGCCTGCCTGGACCTCGAAGGAAAATGACCACACTCCCTGAATATTGTGATTGTAGATATCACCACCTCTGTTCCATTACAGAGTGACCATAAATAAAATAACAATATTGCACTAATAGTATGGTTGTACACTGTCTAAGAAAACTTGGACAGGAAATATAAAATCAAACTAATACGTGGCTCAAATCTGAAAATGATTAATTTGATCCACGTTAGGATTTTGCTGTGATGGCGATTTACGATGATTAATTTTCGTAATTTTTATTATAATCTTCAATATATAGAACGATGATTAGATATTAAAAATTTTGTGAATAACTTATTTATAACAAGTCGAATTTCCTTTGTCCCAGCTTAGACCCAGTCGGTGCTTGAAAATTCTAATCTCAAGATCATGGTGTTCGTTTAATGCATTCTTTTAGAATTAATTTGCTAAAATGATGACGCAGATGTCTTTCTGTAGATAGTAATAATTTGCTTTAAAACACTTTAACACAAAATCTTCTACAACCATCTCTCCTACGCATTCACTCTCGTACCTACAAAACTTATTTTTCCAAACCTTCTTTCAAAATATTGTTTCCTTCGTCTCCTTGGTAACCGTTCGTTTCTACACACATTCAACATCCATAGCCTACTACGTATTTTCTTTATCTTTCACTCACTCACTATACACTGCCACTTATACAATACAAACATTTTAACACATTTTAACTACACTATAAAATAATATAAATAATATCACAAAATCTACAAGTAATAATGTTCGCGGACAAACAAAAACAACTAAAAACCCTCACCTTTATCATTCAACTTTTTGTTTTAAACTATCTGTCCAACGTTGGCTTACATATAACATACGAAAAAACAGAATGATAAAAAAATTAGCAAAACTTCTTTATTTAGCAATAACACGGTTTTTTCTATAACATATATTTATTTTTATGACTGTTATGTGTATTGGTTACCTAATACAAAAGTTAGTACTTTAATGTATAATCTTACTGAAGAATGAATGCAGACGGACAAGAGTGGAAGCTTGCATGAAAACAGATAAGCGGTATTACGTCACCAATAGTTGAGTCTCTTACAGTGGGCGGATTCAAATCAAGTTCAAATGCAAACACCTTCATACGCTCACAAAGTAGAAAATGAATATTCAATGTGTTACAGTTTTGTAAACAATAGAAACGTAAAGGGCTAATTATTCCGTTAACTTGTATTTATATTTCGTCCAACGTTAAGTCATATAGGACGATGAATGAAATGATGTTCAAATGAGTCCAGGATATATAGAGCTTGGAGTTGCCAGACATTCGTCTTTCAGGATAAGGGAAAACCTCCAACGTTAAGTCATATCGGACGATGAAGGTAACGATGTTCAAATGAGTACAGGGTATATAGAGCTTAGAGTTATCAAACAATCATCTTTCAGAATAAGGTAAAACCTCTAACGTTAAATCATATTGGATGATGAAGGTAAATATGTTCAAATGAGTACATGGTACATAAAGCTTTGAGTTACCAGACATTCATCTTTCAGGATAGGAGCAAACTCCCAAAGTTAAGTCATATCGGATGATGAAAGAAATGATGTTCAAATGCGTACAGGGTTCAAAGAACTTAGAGTTACCTAATATTCATCTTTCAGGATAAGAGAAAAATGTTATCCAGTTAACTCACTCTCACCAAGATTCGAACTCGGGAACTCTTGAACAAGAGGCAGGTACACCACCACTTACGTAACAAAGGAGAGCAAACAAATATTTAATTGGAAAAAGGCGTTTTATGCCTCAAAAACATTTTTGAAAGAGATCGGTATATGCGTTTATGTGTGTCTCTGAACAGCATAATTAAAAAAGGCTGTTTAAATGCTACTAAATTCAGCATCTTCAAAGAATACCACGGGAAAATTTTCAAATGAAAGGTCTCTTCTCACATTGTCCTTAATATGGAACATTCTTCGACTGTGCGTTCTCCTATTCTCATTAGAGTAACTATTTTAAGAGATATTTGCACAAGAGTAGAGAAACTAATGTGAGTGTACAAATCAAACTAATTAGTTTTGGATTCGAGTAATACAAAAGCATGCCTTTTCACTGAAATCCTTCTATCATCTTTCTATGTACATTTTATAGAAAACAGTAAGAGCATTTGTATACCACTAATTTGATTCCAACAATATAGGAGAGTAATATTTACCCCCCATGACTTCAATTTAAAAGTAGTTTTATAAGTGCTGTGGTAGTGCACGTCTCTATTGACAGCACAGTTTTAATTGGAGAGGTTCTGTGGATTGGAAGCCAACCCATTATTTTATCATGCTTCCTTTTCCCTGGTATACAAAACACGCAAAACCCATCAGTTTTCAAAACACCCTCTTAATTACCGACTTTTTCATGCAATTCTTGTGTTTCTCTCTTCTGTAATGTCCTTTAGTTTTAATTCTTGTTTATACCAACCAGTTCAGATTATGATGTGTGTGAAATAAGTTCGAAGAGATTAATCCTGGAGAGGAAAATAAATAATTTCAAAAATACATAAGAGGAAACATCTGTTTAGTTTGGGAATAGTTGTAGTTCAAAACATAATGAAATTCAAACAAATTAAAAATTTAATACCTAAGATATGTCTTGTTTAAAGCAATACGTCTGTAAAACTGAATAAAAATATGGAGATAACTCCACTTTTACCATTTTTGTCTTCTATTGTATTTACACTCTATATGGCGGCATTGATTTACCAAAATCTAAAATATTATTCCGAGTAACTTTAAAATAGTGTCAAACATAGCTCTGTTATGTGCATGTCAATGTTTCAATGTCTTTGTTTATACGCAAAATAATGTATTTAAATGTTCCATGTGGCAAATCTTTGGTTATATTGTTATACGTGACTTTTGTTCGACCGTCGCTGCCACTTTTCTGGAAAAATCGAGGTCGAAAATGTTCTACTTAAGCGAATCGGGAGACCGACTAAGAGAAACTTTTGGAACATTTCTTACGTGACTCGGGGACTTATAAAAGGAATTACAAACAGTCTACAAATCGTCCGAAAGACAAAATCAGCCTGCCAGGAGGTAACAAGGACGTCTGCCCACATCCAAAGCCTTGGTCCTAGGCAGAGGACCGATCAGGAACTGCCGCAGCAGCAGGTTGAACCACAAATACCCATGCTCTCTCAAATAGTGTAACAGCATCCGCATGCTCGAGGCTGGCTAGCGATAAAACACTCACGCAAAAAGTTACACTGTTAACAGTTCCCCAGCAACCCGCTCTAGGCAGCTCCTCCGGAAAGAAGAGGCGCAAAAGTCCGCCTCGACACCAGAGGCTGCGGAGAGGCGTGGAGCACTCATGCTAAAACTTCAGCTGCGGGACGAAAGTGTGGACGAAGATTCGGACATCCTCCTTCGCCCTTACACCAAATCTATCTCCAAAACTGCGGCTTCGACTTCAATGGGGTGCTGAGGTGGCTAGAGCAACGCAGCTAGGTGCTGCACACCCACCGGATAACCAATATTTGAGCTCGTGGCCAGATTCATCTCCACCGACCAGGCTCACAAAATACGGCTCCCCTATTGACGGCATTCATTCTACGAACACAGGATTGCACCTTATTTATATTTGTGTCCTGAATGCACCCGGTCAGTTTGTGCCAGTTGATGTATTTTACGTACACCTGTGCTCTAGACGTCATTTTAATAAGTATACAATCCATGTAAAGAAATATGTTTCCGGATACCAGGGTAGACCTGCGACAGCACGAATTGTCAGGGTCTTCTTTATGGCGCCTCAGGTGTTTCCTTCAAGCAGAACATGGTTCACCGCGCTCTCCAGTTCCCATCTTAGAGTCCACGGCAGATTATTAGGAACTCAGCGGAGTGAAGGGTTTCTGTTCAATTCATACCTTTCATCTTTGACCTACATTCCAATGCCTTCATGGTTGACAACTTCAACGCCAAACATCACCGTATGCATTGCGGTCGTCGCACGTGCACCAAAAGCAATGCACTCATTCGCTTTATTGAAGTGGACCTCAACTTCAAGTGTGGATTCCCTGGCAATCTACACATCATACGCAAAATGGAGGACTGCCTTCGGTTATCAAATTCGCGATCACCCATCGTTTTCCATTTCATCTCACCCCCCTTCATGCAATTCACTCTATTTCATACACAACCTTGCATTGACCGAGATCAACACCAGTGTTTCCGGTCATAACACATCGCTTCAAAAGCGAATGATCCATTGGGAAGGCGTACAAACTGCCTTGACGCTTCCATTGCGCCAACTTCCAGAATGAGCATATCCCATCCCCATAGCTGTGTTTTCTTCCTTTGCTTCCACTGTGACAGGAACTTTCAACAATTTGATAATACATGTCCTAGCTTTCCTCCACCCGGAAGTCTGACACTTGGACCTAACTTTCCTTATGCAGTATAACCTTGTTTACCCGCATCAACTGGGACCAGGGTGGATCAGATTTAACGAAAATCCAAGTTATCCATAGAATCAGGGGATACGATAAAAAAACGTGTGGAACATCACCTATTACCACAGTTTCACCTAAAAACACTTACACTGTATGTACTGTAATAGCCTATATATTTGCACTGTACACAATATAGCTACAAACTAATCGGTAGCAAAAAAGACAGCGAACCTCTACTGTCTCAGTAAAGTGTATCGCTTAGGAGCAGCGTGATCTCGCATCCTCTTTAATATTAGAAGTTTATTTTGTAACGTTTTGGCTTGACTCTCAAAATAAAGCATCAATTTCTCTATGTGTGCGACTACTTGTGCGTGGGTCATATCCACAGCTGGTTCATCAACACTGTCTGAATTTAAATACTCTTCATTTTCGGTAACATTGCATGCTGCAAAAATACCTTCCTCTGTAGTTGATTTATAACCTCCGTCATTGTGGACATGCAACCAATTGTCAATGTCTTCATCAACATCGGAACAGCCATTCATATTTTTAAAATGTCCATAAACCCTTCATCCATACTTATTTTTTCTTATTATTTAATCTTGTTTTCTGGCAAGTCAAACACACCAGACCAAAACTTTTTCCATCGCTTTATCAAAGTTTCTCTTTCAACCTGATCTCAAGCTGCTGGGGTGAGTGAAGTGAATTCGCTCGCTGGCGAGAGAACTCGAGTGATGTATCCACTGAGAAATGCAATATCTCGTATGTAAAACAAGTCTTCATTTACTACGTTAAATAATATAGTTTTATTTATTTTGTTTCCAAAACTCGTCCAGGTTAAAGAAGTTCGAGTTTACGAGGTTTCACTGTACGCTGCTTGTGGTTGGCACGTAGATTCTACCAGCAACACCGTACGCTACGTAATTTCGATGTTGGCAGTGAGCTCCAAGCGTAAGCATGGGAGAATAAGATGACCAGATTGCGAATCAAGAGTGGTGACGTGTAGCAAAACTCTCCCCATGCCACACAAGGCATAGCCCAGAATGTTCAAGAAAGGCATTTATGTTGCCCAATTACCTTGAACGTACTATGTGTCTAAGAGAAGACCCCCAGAAAGACATTTTTTCAATCTTTTTCGTCGGAATGGCGTTAGTTTCGATGCATCACTCGACGTAGTACAGCTTCTGGTGATCGATTTGTGAACATTGCTTTACCAATAACTTGGAACATATAATTAAGGTAATTTAGTATACACTTTTTGGGTCCTTTAAATATGAAAACACATTTCTAGTTCAAACTGTGTTGATAAATACTATATATTTGTGTTTTGGTACACTTCTGCTGAGGAAAAAGTAAATAAAGACCATAAAAGTGAACCTCTTCTGCCAATCCACCTCTGCCTGTTAAGCTTGGATGCCCCGATACCGTAATTACACGTCTAAAGAAGGTGAACCAAGATGAAATAATAACAAAGATACGGCACCTGTGGAGTAACAGCATAGTATGTTACCTGGCTAGACTGATCGAAAATCGATCTGACACCTCGATACGAATGACGTGCTGGTTTTCATCTGACCAGTGCTGTGTTGTGAAAATTGACAGTTCCATTTGGCGTGAAGCAACCACACGAACCGCCATGGACCACCTGTTGTAATGCTGGCTTAATATTGCCAATCTTCTTTTTGTGTTACACTCTGTTTCCAAAATGTGTATCCTCTTCTTTAATTAATTAGATTTTCCCATTATTCTTAAAGCAAGTTTAACACTTTCCAAGAAGCTTTTGGGAGGCACAGCATATTCGAAAGGTTTTTTTAGGTGATATCCAGATCGTATATACATTCAAAGTAGATTACATAAAAACAAAATGTCCGTCTTGAATTTTGGAATTCTCAATATTCTGAAGTAATTCTCTATAGCGGGTAAACCATGAGATATGTACCAACAATTGCTTTTCAAACAAACAATTAATTTACGTGACTCTTTTGTGAAATATGCAATTTCCAAGATATTCACTATTATTGACTCAAATTTCTAACTTTTAAATATTTAAGTGATCATAATTCAGTTTTCATCACGGTGGCATGCAAACAGAATGAAATTTAAGGCAAAAAACATTTTACTAATGCTTTGGTTTCCTATCTGCCCTTTTATATTCCATCCCATTTAGATGACCAAGAAATACGAATAATGGCACTATAAGTATAGGTATTTGACCAAACACACTTTTCAAATGCCTACCTCTATAGCGTAGGTACTGTAAGCCCATGAGAAAAAGGTTAGAGGGGTATGAAGGGCATATGAGTTTGAACTGTTGATCTGCTCCGTTATCGGATCTGTTTACTAGGAAAGGAGTGCATGAGAGTGCATATGAGTCACCCATGCTGCAAGATCTAACGTTTGTTGCTGCGATAGGTATTATGTATAGGTGAGCTAGGTGACAACACTTGTGTATTTTAAGCGAGCCATCCATCCTTGTCTTTCTCGGAAGGCGAGCATACACCCCGAGGAGACAGCAAAAGTGATTACGTTGCACATTCCTCTAGCTTACCTTCTTGTCCTGGGCAATCAGTAGTAGCATGACTGCTTCACGTTCAAGACCTTCTGAGTTCGAATCTCGGTCAAGGCGACAAGTGGATAACGTTTTTCCTTGGTTTTCCCTTATCCTAAAAGATGAACGTCTGGTAATTCTAAGCTCTATGGACTCTGGGCTCATTTGAACATCATTTCACTCTTCGTTTGATATCACTTAACGTTGGAGATTCCCTTACCCTCAAAGATGAATGTCTAATAACTCTGAGCTCTATGTACCCTGGGTTCATTTCAACATCTCATTCATCATGCGATATGACTTAACGTTGGAGGTTTTCCTTTATCCTGAAAGACGAATGTCCGGTAACTCATAGCTCTATTGTTCATTTCACTCACTGACTCATTTGAACATCATTTCATTCATCGTCCGATATGACTTAACTTTGGAGGTTTTACCTTATTCTGAAAGATGAATATGAGGTAACTAAGCTCTATGTAGCCTGGTCTCATTTGGACATCATTTTATTCATTGTTTGATATGACTTAAAGTTGAGGTTTTTCGTTGTTCTGAAAGATAAATGTCTGGTAACTCTAAGGTCTATGTACCTTGGATTCATTTGAACATCATTTCATTCATCGTCCGACTATGACTTAATTGAAGGTGTCCTCTTATACTGAAAGATGAATTTCAGCTAACTCTAAGCTCTATGAACCCTGGACTCATTTGAACATAATTTCATTCATTGTCCCATATAACTTAACGTTGAATGATTTTCCATATCCTGAAAGATGAATATCCGGTAACTCTAAGGTCTATGTACCTTGTGCTCATTGAGCATCATCTCAATCATCATGTGATATGGCTTAAATTATTTTTAAAGAAAAGAACATTTTTCAAAACTAAATTAAGAACAAAGAATATATTGCAAATGGTTAACATCACAAAAAATTAAGAATAAAGGACTTCATAATCTATTCTCTGGAAATTCAATATCCGATTTTATTTACAATTAAAATATCTTCAGAAAGATGTTATCTTAATATAAATTATTAGAGCCATTTTCAACAAAATCATAAATAACAAAAACATTCTTCAATATCTCGTGTCACAATCCTTGGTACCAACTTTACCTTCTTAGATATGCTGTTCAAACAACACCACACGCGCGCAAGCCCACCTATTTCTATATAGAATTGTTGGTTTCAGGGGTATCCCTTGAAATCTGTTTAGAGTTGTTTAGAGTAATACAGTGTTTCCTTTACCTGTGTAACTGTAGAGTAGAAACGGCAATATGTTTTTGTAAGAACAGTTATGGAAGTTCGTGTATAGAATAAATCACACGTCATATGTTTATTTCTGGTATGGTTAATTGCTTGAATCTAATTTTGGCCAGAATTGGATATATTTGTCCGGCCAAACTCTCGGCTGTACGAATCATGGGTAGCCTTCCAAGTTTATATAGCTAGGAAGTTAATATACTTGATTTGTTCTTGTATTTTGTCCAATAAATTTAAAAAAGTGTCGCTTGTTCACACTTTCTCTAATATGTGGCTTGTATACCAATTCCAAACATTACTGTAATGTATGTTACGTAAGTGATAAGTGGGTAGCAACTCAAACGTAATAAATCGGCGAATGGAAACAAAAGAAACCACAAATGTGCTATTATTTTTCCTTGCTGTAATTAAGGAAGTCTTTGTGGAAACGTCAAAGAATTATTGTGCACACATCGATTATTGTTGTTTCCAAGAGAGAGATAGAGCTGTTTTGGGTCACGTAAATACAATATTATTAAGGGTAGTGTACCATGAAATATTAACTGTACTTAAAATTTGGAATATAAATTAGTGTTAAAATTGTAATTATCTTATCAGGTTTTCCTTTATTATTTATATCCTATTATCCATTTCTTTTCTCCTTTGTATATATAAAGTAGTCAGAATATTCCATCTAAATGCCAGTATCAGCAATACACATTTGGTGATCCTGAATCCATGAAGCTTATTCAAAATAGCGTGTACGTGCGTTGTGTGTATGTGTGTAACTTATTGAAAAAGGAAAAACTTGATGAACAGGGAACTTAAATTACATGTCTTCCAAACATGGCTCGTGAACATTTTCTCGAAGATATGTGAAAAAATATATTTTCTCTTTATCTACATTGTGTTTCTTTGTTAGTGTACCTTTTCATTCCAATCTATGACATCACTCTTTTTAATGCATCTACCGTTACCACAAAATGCACATCCCCTTGGTGTCATCTAACGACGTATAATCGCAACTGAATCGGTGGTTGTGTCCCATCAGTTTGCTACAGTTTTTTAATTACAGCTGCTGCCAAGTATCTAAAGAATTTACAAGACTGTACTATGAGGACGTCCTTCAAAACCGTCCGCATAGTGCTAAGCGCGGGTGATTCCGATTGGAGGCAGGCTCGGATTAGTTTTTCAAAAGCTGCTCCCTAGGGAACGGTAGTATATTGTTTTGATGGAACGACCTTTGTGGGCGAAGAAGTTAACTACCTGAGACAGTTAAGTGTGTAATACGATTGTGTTTCTTCAGTGTAAGTGAGAAATTGACCTTCTTTCCCGGAAAGGAGGTATGTAATTCCTCCATTTGTGGTATTTTGTTATTTTAAGTTCGTTTAAGACAGATGTATAACGAATGTACATTGAAATTGCTCCATAAACTTGTGCAATAAGAAAACACAGACTTTCTTACGTTCATAATCCTCCTTGTTGATATGATAATTATTTAATCAGTGCTGCAAACGGGCGAGAATAAATAGCAGATTTATCATTTGATTTATTGTCCGATATGACTTAACGTTAGAGTACTTCGCTTATTCTGATATATGAATTTCAGGTAGGTAACTCTAAGCTCTATGTAGCCTGTTCTCATTTTGACATCATTTATTGTCCGATACGACTTAACTTTGGAACTTTTCATTTATTCTAATATATGAATGTCAAGTAACTCTAAGCTGCATGTAGCCCACCTTGCTAGCGTAGATGGCAGCAGTCTGCCTAACGTTCAAGAGGTCCCGAGTTTTTTTTTTTTTTTTTAATTTACTCCTCCAACATTTAGTCATATCGGATGATGAATGAAATTGGTGAAATGATGCTCATTGCGTCCAGGATACATGGAGCTTAGAGTTACCCGACATTCGTCTTTCAGAATAAGGGAAAACCCCGGAAAAATCTTATCCAGGTAACTTACCCTGACCCAGATTCGAACTCGGGGCCTGTTAAACGTGAGGCAGACATGCTATCATCCACGCTACCGAGGCGTGCGTAGATCCCGAGTTCGAATCTCGGTTAGGGTGAGTTACTTGGATAAGGATTTTGCCGGGGTTTTCTCTTATCCTGATAGACGAATGTCGGGTAACTCTAAGATCCATGGACCCCGGACTCATTTTAGTATCACTTCACCAATTTCATTCATCGTCCGATATGACTTAACGTTGGAGGCGTAAATTACAACAACAAAAAGGCAAAAGCTGTATGTACCCTGTAGTCATTAGAACATGATTCATTCATCGTCCGATATGGCAACGTTGTAAGTTTTCCCTTATTGAAGGATGAATGCGTAGTAGCTCTAAGCTTCATGGACCCTGGACTCACTTGAACATCATTTCATTCATCAGCTAATGTGACTTAATATTCCATATTTTTCCTTACTAAAGAATGTATGCCCAATAACTCTAAGTTCTATGGGCCCTTGACTCATCTGATCATCATTTCAATCATCAATATGACAACTTTGGAGGTTTTCCCTTATCCTGAAATATGAATGTCAGGTAATAATAAGCTCTATGGACCCTGGGCTCAATTGAGCATCATTTCATTCATCGTTCGATATGACTTAATGTTGGAAGACGTAAATTAAAAAAAGGAACCTCTGCCTTGCGTATATAGCCGTGACCCCGGCAGTCGGGTTGGCAAGCTTGGTTCCGAACACGAGCTGTTCGCCTTGTAAAGTAGAAGAACAAGAGAATTTTATTGGACCAGCAGCAGAATATGGTTTCTAGGTCCATAATGAGAATCACCCGACCCGATTAATATATTTTGCGCCAACCGTGAAACCGTAAATATGTACATATGTGTGAGGGTAGGCTTTGTCTTTTTGTAATGCTTGTATAGAAAACTGTGATTCTATTCTACTAAATAATTGTAGTTTTGCCCTATTACATTACATAGCAGGTTCATATTCTACATTTTACTTTATTAAAAGTTGTTTATTTACTATATTATTTTAATCAACAATAATTATAGTTGTTTAATATTTATAATTCATAACATTTTATTTTCAATTATCAAATATTATTATTTTTCTGTTATAAAAACAATTTATATTTTCCAAAAAGTAAGTTCAGTTCATATTCGTTTATATTTTCTTTTCCAAATATATAATTAATGTTTCCCGTGCCTAAATTCTAAAATAAGTTCAGATAAACAGAATCCTTGACATAAGTCTATGATAATTTTAAAGTTTGTTCACAATTTCTTTTTAACTTTCGCTTCTGTAAAGATGTTGTGACTTTATAGGTTCGTAGAAGTAAAAGTCTTGTTTGCAGAAATTTAAACTGCTCTTTATTTCAGTTAAAAGAAGCTTTTTAGAACCCTTACAGCAGCAAAATGACGTAACATACACCAACGCAGTCTTTAAGGTAGTCTCGTTCCACTGCCACACGTAAACAAAAGAGTGCACTGCGGTACACTTCAAATGTACACACGGCTGCATGCTCAATTAACAACTCACTAGCGAACTGACTCCGCCGTAACACTTGCGGGCTTTTATACCTCCAGTCCTTTTTTAGATTGTAATCGATCGTTAGATAACGAAACTACCTCTGTTTCTTTCTCTGTCTCGGCAAGCGTCCAGCGCGTCCTGTCTCTTTCTTTCCCACCCACTCGTTACCGGCACTGGCTTGTCGCAGCTCTAACGAAACAATGCGATCTGTGAGAATATCATATTAGGGATGAGTCCTTGATACTTGTGATAACTGTGCTCTCACAATACTTGCATGGTATCGATACGCTTGATACTTCGCTGGTGATTCTGCAATTTGTGTTTTATTTTATGTAAAATCACAAAATATCATTGCTGCAACCAGAACATTGCAAAGCCCGAGAAATTGCCAGGAATGTGGTACTTGAACAGTAATGTTATTTAAGAAAATAGTCATGTGTCAAATTCAGTGATTGATTGTTTGTATATAAGGGCGCTCAACTGCATGGTCATCAGCACCCTTATAAAAAACTAATTGGTGGCAATAGGTAAATATAAATTATTCAAAATTTAAAAAACAGATCAAAACATAAAATAAATAAGCCCAATTGGTTAAAACATAATAAAAAGCTATAATCACCAATAAAATATCAAAAGGCATAAAGAATTACTACTTTTAATATCAACTTTCCATGACAAAAGCTACCTGCCCAGTGGTGGTCGAATCAATTTGTTCTTTTTCTTTGGGGCTGGGCTACCACTTTCAGCAGGTTTCTCCTGCCTTTTCCTCACTGTCGTTTGGGCAGTGAGGACAGGACCCACCCGCTCCACATCATCAATGGAAGAGAACTGCTTCCGCACTGATAACTTCGAATCCAGTCTCTCGAAAGGATCGGAAACTGCGACCGGCGAAGATGGAAGTCGCCGATCGGCGTCCTCTCCAGATGATTCCTCAGATGTTGTTGACGGAGGAGATGTTCGCGGACTTTTGTGCTGGCTAGCTTTCCTTTCACTGGTCTTACTATTTTTCTTGGGGAAGTCAGATTTGTCATACGTGGTCTTAAATTTCCTTACCGATACATTATATATTACTGGTTCACATGTTCTTGAAGTAGATGCTTTCGGCAGTAACTTGGCTGAATCCTTCTTCTTAGGACTGGTCTTGGTCGGCGCGCTCAATGTTGTTCGTCCTGGTGTTTGTTGCTTTGGCTGTGATCTTGGTGTAGTTGATCTTTCAGATTATACTGCCCCGTTTATATCGCTGGTTTGTGTTGCGATTTCACATCAAGGTACCGGCTTAGCTGCAGCTGCACTATAAGTAACGGTCCTAGGGAGAAAAGGCTGACGAATACGCAAGAGTTTCCGGGCTTACAAGAAGGACACTCTCTTTCTCTGTCTCTCTCTCTCTCTCTCTCTCTCTCTCTCTCTCTCTCTCTCTCTCTCTCTCTCTCTCTCTCTCTCTCTCTCTCTCTCTCTCTCTCTCTCTCTCTCTCTCTCTCTCTCTCTCTCTCTCTCTCTCTCTCTCTCTCTCTCTCTCTCTCTCTCTCTCTCTCTCTCTCTCTCTCTTCTCTCTCTCTCTCTCTCTCTCTCTCTCTCTCTCTCTCTCTCTCTCCTCTCTCTCACTCTCCTCTCTCTCTCTCTCATCTCTCTCTCTCTCTCTCTCTCTCTCTCTCTCTCTCTCTCTCTCTCTCTCATCTCTCTCTCTCTCTCTCTCTCTCTCTCTCTCTCTCTTACCCGGATCTCTTGGATCGCCTTCTCCTCCATAAAACGCGGACATTCTATGGAATTAGATGAATGATTAACACTGTAGTTAACACATCTTGCAGGTGAAGTACACGCATTATCATGTTTGACTTCCCCGCAGTCAACGCAAGTGGCAACTCCATTACAAGAATCACTCGTGTGGCCAAAGCGCTGGCATTTATAACACCGTAGTGGATTGGGTATATACTGCCTCACTTCAATAGCTTCTTACCCTGCCTTAATCCTTTGCGGGAGATCTACCCGATCAAAGGTAAGAAACAGGGTACGAGTGGGCACTAGTTCACCTCGTTCTTTGCGGTGAACTCGATATGCATTAGTCACACCTTGTTCTGCCAAGTTTTCCTGAATATCCTCACTGGACATACTATCCAAAGCGGTGGTGTTTACAACACCACGCAAGGAGTTCAGAGTCCTATGCAATTCAACGCGCACCGGATAGCTCGCAAAAATATTGGCTTTCAAGATTTTTGCAGCTTGTGTGCGTGAGAAATTGCTTCGATCAGGAGCGTGCCATTGCGAGATCGAGTACATGACTTTGCAGGACCAGCAATACCATCTAAACCCTTCTGAATAATGAACGGGTTCACGGTAGTAAACTTTCGACCTTCCTCGGTTCTACAAATAACTAAATAGCGAGGACCACAAGGTTCAGTTATTTCTTTTCCACGTTTAATTTTAGCGTTTGCCATAAGAAATTGAATGTGTTTCATCACCAAGTGCTCCCCACTCACCACGGAGCACAACAAGGGGTCAGCCCACTGGGATGACAGGGCTACACAGGGGAAATAGCGGGCTCGCCGTCCCACTCACCCTGGAGTTCGGTACAGTACCTAGTCCTGGCCGATTGATTAGGAGAGAGATAGTCCCTAATCTCCCGTTTAGGTGAAGCATAAACCAAAGTAGTGTAATTGAAATGCGCACCCTCCCCGAATTCAGAAGAAGACTGGAACGAGCTCAGATGCGCATTCCTCGACCACCAGGACAAACCTTTCCACCGACACGGGTCTCCACGCACGGCCTACTCGTGGGTGGGTGTTTTGTCTAACCCCTCACCACTAAGAGGAACCCACATCGAGGGTGTCAGGTTGGCTCGGGACCCCGGGATCGTCAGTTCCCGTACCTACCGCAGTAGACCCCTGGGGGTCAAATTCAGTGCCGGATACCAGTTCCCAAGAAGAAATTACTGCATATCTCAACGGTGATTTTTCACCTCCTATTTCTAGTGCACTGGATTATTGGAAAACGAATGGAAAGCTTCCAGAACTTTAAAAACAATAACTCGCTGGTAATATATGTATTCCGCCTGCAATAGGTTTCTCTAAAACACTATTTAGTACAGTTGGGTTCATATGTGAGAGAAAAATAAGTAAACTTTACCCCGAAAGAGTTAAAATGCTAGTATTTTTAACAAAAACGTATAAAAGAGGACTGTTTTTATTTTAAATGTCTAATGTAGAGTTTAAAAATAAAAACACTGATGGTTTTAAGTTTTATCTCACAGACCTCCCAATATTCTATTTGGTATTGAAACTTGAAGCAAAAATGGCATTTTTGAGCATCGAAGTATTGGGTATCGTGGAAAGTATCGTGTATCGATGTCGGGAATCGAGTATCGAGAAAAGTGGTGTCGACGCATTCGTAATATATATTTTGTATTGCCCTAAACAGATAATTTTAAATCATTTTATCTCCAGCATACAATATTTTAATAAAAATAACAAAAAATAAAGAGATAACAAAAAATTATGCTGAGAGGAATTGGAAATTTCATCTTGAACTATTAAATCCGCACAGGACTTAAATAGCAATTTCGTATTAATCCGATTAATTTGTTATGAAATTCGCATACATTGATAAATTTTGAATCATTGTGGGTTATTAAAGTTCCCTATATATAAAAAGGGATGCTAAAGTGTTCAGATATACCAAAACCTTTTCGCTCGTAAGATAATATTTTCTGTGTAGTTGCTCCTTAATTTACAGACATCCTGTAATGTTTGGAATAAAACGGTAATGGCTACTGACAGGTAAAAGTAATTTTAATTACGTTGGAAACGCGGGTTAGTGTTCAAAGTTGCTAAGGCTAATTAGTCTGCCACTATGAGCCGTGAATTTGGTTTTACCGAGCAAGGTGGCAACAACGTTTTACATTTCCATTTGTGAACTTGTTTACAGATCTGTCACATTCAGGCGGGTATTTTGTGTTGTTATAAAGCAAAGGGTGCGGCATTTCGTGGCCTGCCACGTTTAATGTGACTTTGTTGTACACAGACATCATTATTATAAACAAATTTATTCAACGCTAACGTCATGACCTCGATCCCGTAAACAGAAATAATGTAATTATACTGTTATTAAGAACCAAGGGCCTTAAATGTACATATATTGTAAACCTTTTTTATTTCTTAAAATATGATAATTCATTTAACGAACAACTGCCAAGAAATATTTTGTAAACTTTATCAATTCAACAATACAAATTAAATACATTATGCATTAATATCAATTTTTACCCAAAGGAAAAAACGTTTAGTGTGAGTGTGTGGTGTTTAAGGGCCCGTCGACAACAAGGTCATTTGGGCCCGAAAAAACGTTTAGAAACAAAAAGTAACCTTATTACATGTGACTTCATTATGCATGTCATTTATGTTGCCAGTTGATTGCTTTTAATGGCTGGAATTATATTATACATTCATTATTATATCCAATGGGATATGAATACAAAAGCCCGAACAGCTGAATAAACTGAATCCAGTTCACATTTCGTTCCAAGCAACAAGGAGTCAGCTGGCGCTGAAGCCACGCCCTGCTCAAGGCAGTTAACTGTCACAATATGGCCAAATGAAGTTTTGGTTGAGGTAAAACGAAAATAGCAGGAATATCTCCCTTTGCTCGAAATGGACAATGTATTTTCTCAACGGTGTAAAAGCTGTTAAAACTTAAAGAATAACAATGAACACCGCCAGAAAAAAATGTTATTGTTGAATGTGCATTTTAAACTTGCGCCTTGAATCTATTAGACGCATGTGATTGTTAGAAGGCTCAAATCATTATATGT
Organism: Mantis religiosa; assembly: GCA_030765055.1. Taxonomy (NCBI): domain Eukaryota; kingdom Metazoa; phylum Arthropoda; class Insecta; order Mantodea; family Mantidae; genus Mantis; species Mantis religiosa. The sequence continues at coordinate 159,906,413 of CM060949.1, forward strand.
ATTAAAAGGGGAAACACACTTTTAAATGCATGTTCTTTTTAAATAATAAAGGAATATCTAAAAATAGCAAAGAGTAAAGAAAATCATGTGAAACCATGGGAGTCCAACTTTGTCTACCAACACTCATAATATTGTCGCAAAGCCGTTATCTACAATAGCGGGGATAGTGTACACAAAGAGCCGGCAGATAACGATAGCGCCGATAAATAACAGACGGATAGTATATCACGAAGGTAAAGCACTTGCCAGCATAGATTAAGTTACCCTTCTGGAAGGTGATAGAATATTCGGGTTCTTTATTATTCCGGAAATATCTAGAATTATGAATGAGATATATAAAATATTATGACACGCCAGCAGTCAGTTGTAAAACGAGAGTGAGCCGCGAGAGGTAAGCAGAGAACAGATGAGAGTATTGTTGTAACGAGAGCTGATGTTGTAAACTGAACGCTGTTTGTTATTGTCATCGACCTTGGAAGATTGCGTTGTATATGTGATGTAATGTTGTTACGTGAGAATTGAACAGTGTATTTCTACGTAAATAAAGAACATTTAGAATTTCGGGAAAGTGGACTTTTAATTCTACGAACCCACGAAGTCACAATATTTATGAGGAAGTACTCTATTCTCCCCTAAAAATGTGATAATGAGATTTCTAGAAAATACACATTTTGTTCTCCACTGGATCCAAAAGAAATACTTTTTAAATCTTCATTTTGTGTGTGAACAGTATAACTTAAAAGTAAAAGTAGGATGATAGTCAAATTTTGTATCTGAGTTCAGCATTTTAAAGATATAACTCAAGATGTTAAATATCCCACATCAAACTACGCTTTATGTGGAACACTTTTCTTTGTTTATTCTCTCAAAAGAGTTCTGACGATTAAAATACAATTTTTAATTTGAGATCAGAAATAAAATGTGGAATAGCTGTGGGAGTACACTTATTAATTTGTGTTTTTGTCTTTAAGCTAGAGGAAGATATATTAAGTTATTCCAGATGAAGATATGTATGTTTGTTTCTTGTTTTTCAGATAACTAAAGCAAAATTGAACATCGGAGTAAGCCAGGTACGAGGTAATCGATAGTCAAAGATATTATAATATAATATAATGTCTTTGACACTATATTAGAAAAGGCGTTCCTGATGAATAATGTGCTTTTGTCTGGCAAATTTTATCTTCATTCTTCTGCTTGATTTGCTATATTGACTCTGGTAGAGATAATTCATCTCTTTGCCGAGATTATTCACGACTAATAGTGAATGGCCTACTTGTCAGTAATAAAAGTAACGCGTAATGATGTGCTTTTTTCCTTATGGTAGCGGATAAAAAGAGTTTAAGGGGAACTTCGCCTCGTCTTTTGTGTTTTTGTCGCAATATAAGGACGAAAATTCTAAATAGTTGAAGGCAATCCACACTGCATGATGAGAAAGGCACTATGACGTGACAAATATCCCCTCAATACCCAATACGTCATCGACTCCACTTTGCGCCATCTTGCCTCAAACTCTACGGTCCGCTAAATTTTTGTGGTGGAGAGTACAAACGTGTAACTTTGCTGTGTAATCGCGCCGAGGGATGTGATTTGAGGGTGGAAGGGAAAGGGTCGCGATTATTGCAGCTTTTATTTATCCTTGTTAACTTTCCTTTTTTTCTGGCAGAAGGTGAAAATAGCCAAAAGTCCCGAGAGGGTCGTTATCTAACTGCAGCTTAATTACCAAGGGGATGATTTGGGGAAGAGCGAGCGAGCGAAGGGGCGGATCACAGCACCTTTCTTTTCCTTTAACACCTTTCTTCACGCCTCGGGGATTTGTAGATGAAGTGTGTAAAGAGATTTAGGGCCACATTTACCAAATACAAATTTCTGCCCACTGGGAGTCATTGCGAGAACGAACGAGTTCGCATACACTAAAACAGCTTTTCCTTCTGTTCTAAACTTTAGAAGGTCACAAAATGTAGGCAACTTTTTATTTTAAGAAATATATTAAAATATAGATACCCCTGAGTCTGTACCGCTGCGTTGGTAACCCTGATATGGTCATTTGCACTATTTGTATGAAGTACGTTAATTTTATATAATAAAAGAATATAACAAATAGTTTTCTTACTGACACGTGTACTCTTTTGAGTAGGCTCAGACAAAGTATGTCCTTTGCATTGCAATTTTAACTCACATAGCCTTTGGTTTGCTTTATCTTATACATCTTGTAAAATCTATAGCTAACTAATATTTACCTACAGAGATTGAATCTTTCTGAATGCGATTAAAATTTCTACGGAATTCTCACCCACTTTTTTTAGTCACAAGATTAATGATTACATTGTAGAGGAACCAAGATCACTATTTTCATTGAAGACTACAGTTGTTAAAGATTTAGGTTAAGTAAAGCACGCAGATCCTGTTATTTTGTATTTATGGCGATGCAGTGGGAATTTGATACGATTCTTGTGTCTATAATTTAATAGAACATAAGACATCTGCTGAATTTTGTGTACCTGCATTAACTTCAGAGAACAGAAGTTCTGTTGGATAGTTGAAATATGTTCTTAGACATACAAAGAATTTTAAATTTTGGTTCATATCCATGAAGCTTTCCACAACATCCTGTGAAATATTTCCAAAGCTTTGTGCTGCCCCTAGCGAGAAAATAATGAAAACCTATAAACTAAAGGTCGAATTCAGTGAGTTTAATAACACTATTTTAACAATACTGAAGTTATAAAGTAACATTCACGCGCTGCATTTACTTAGCACAAATTCCAGAACATCCAACAATCCATTTACATATGAAAGCAAGCTGGAAACACCAGAAAGCAGCACATATCACTGAAAATAAAGTCAGAATTGTGACCATTTCAGACGGCTTTGTATCGTTGTTCAGATATTTGATAACTGGTGGCGCCAAAGTGACGATGTGTATTGTTGGGAACAAAACAAACCTCTGTGCTAGTTCCTTGTACAAAGCACCTATATTTTCTACATCAATATCACTTGATACCCTTAAATGTGACGCTTCGCTCCAGAAAACTGCGTGATAAAAGTGTAATAAGCCATAAATAAGCGAGATATCCGAAATATCTTTGTTATGGTTGCAGAGCAAGGAGAGAAATAATACATTTCTAGGGGGCTATAAAATTTTATGCACATTCTGCCGGAAATAAACCTCTTATTTAATATTCTAATAGTTCATCTTTCTAAACCTTATTTTTATGTGAAGATCTACATTTCAGGTTGCTGTTTTTTATTCTTTATTAGAAAACTGGAAATATTTTTTATGCTGGAAAGCTTACTGTGTGCAAACTGGGATCAAAATATACTCGTGTAGCTTAGGTCTTATATTTTCCGAAAAGCAGTGCTACTTTTCCGTTATCAAATTGCCATAACTTTCCCCAGTCATGTTTTTCTATAAACAGATTACAGAACATAAAATGAAATATGTAGCAAATAATAACTTGATCCTGTCTCTATTGTATTATTCTTCAGATGCGATCTCTCTTGCTGCATCAATTTTGATCTCGTTCTCGTTATCTCGGACGTCAGCTTCTGAATTAGTGCAGTTATGATATCTTTGTGTCAAATTTATTAGCTGAGAAAGTTTCATATTTTTAAAAGATTATTTTTGAAAGTGGTGTCGACCGAGGAGTTACAGAGTTAAATCATGTTTCTAATGATGACGTGAAGTGTCAGTTCAGATAAGTCGCAGAAAGTTTATTAGGAAATGTTCTAGACGTTCTCGGGCTTCGAGCCAGGTAAGAAGATGTTTTGAGATCGACGTTTCGGAAGCGTGCATCTCTCCCATATTCAGAATACTGAATGACTTTAGGGCAGCAGACCAGCAGACCAGCAGAAGATTCGAGTCGTCCAGGTTTACCTGGGCGGAGTGTTTGCTGCCCAGCGCCTAGCCGCTTAGTGCGGCTTTATCTGGGCAGTATAATAGAAGTGTCGTGTGTCGCAGGCGGTTGTCTTGGGAGTGTTATGTCTAGCCTTATTGGGCGCTATTGTCTCGTGAGGGGTGTGTGCCCGGTGCTGGCTGCGCTCTTCCGCCTGCCGGAGAGGCATCTGAGCACAGTCCGCTTGACAGGCTAGAGGAAAAGGAACTAATGTTCAGGTATGGGATTTACCAAGCCCATTTCTGGGCTTGGGGGTATGGAGTCAGGGGAAAGTGGACCTGTTTAGTTCTGGTTACCCAAAGCATCTTTGGGCAACCGGTAGCTCGGTCGGTGGCGAGGAACCCTATGGTCGTAACGGCCAAGGGTGTTCACCAGGTTGTTAGTATGGGAGTCTAGCTTACTGTAGATTGTGCGGGATCTCTCCCGCACCACGTCCACAATGTACGGGACTCCGGAGTAGGAGGGCTAGGGGCGAACCATATATAAAACGGTCGCCGAGGTAAATGACGCGGGCCAATTTTTTTTCTAATTTTAAAGGGGCGGACCCACACCCGCCGCCCCCGGTGACGATCGTCCGCCTGGAGGCTACATCGTCCCCCCATGCACATGCTGTTAGGATAACTAACCATGCAAGGGCAAGCGGAAGGGTACTGTTTCTACTAGTTGCTACTGTGCATTGTTCAGGTTCCGCTATGAGCACCCTGGTTAGTAATGGTAAGGTATGGGCTGGCATGCGATACATGCGAGCGGGTGGAAGGATGCAGGCCTGGGCATCACACATGACTGACGTCCTGAGTGATGCCGTGGGAAGTTGGTGGGGCCTCAAGGGTCTTTGAATGTATAGTAGGCAGTGATGGTGGCTTTGGATTAGGTGGTTGATGTAGTTTGGGCGGCTATGGGAAATGTAGTGGACGAATGCGTGGGTGGGCGAGGTTAGTAAGACTATTCTACGACATGCTGTTGTGACTTATCTGGTAGTTGTCTTAATGCTATCGGTAAAAGAAGGCGACGTCTGGGAACGAGTTGTCGGTGTGCATCCAGAAAATCGTGTCCGTATGCATGGCCTGGTCTAGAAGGATCACAGTTAGGGAGCCCTCTTCCCCCCAGGCCGCCCCGAGGTTGCGAGGACTTGGAGGGCTAGCTGCAACATGAAGTAAGATGTGGTAAGTGAGTGTAGGGTGGCTGAAGAGTCATCTGAGAGTGGGTTAGTCGGGTACTAGGAAGTTCAAGAAGTTGTTGATGTCTTCTCTTGTGATAGTCTCCGTCAAGTTGCTGTCAAACACTGAGAGTGGGCGTTTGTGTGTGTCGCGGGTTGTGTGGTATTGTCCGAGGTTTTGTATGAGTGGGTTGTGGCAGGTTATCGCCCGATCATAGAGGTCTGCTGAGAGTTTCTTGATTAACTACTCAATGGTGTGTAGGTGTAGTTCCTCGTGTAGCTGAACGGCGGGTGTTATTGCTGGGACTTTAGCAATTAAGCGAATTACCTTATTTTGGAATTGCTGTAATTTCTTGATATATGTGAGAGCTGTGAACCCCCAGGCTAGGACAGCGTATGTTAGTATGGGGCGAAGAAGGGTCTTGTATAGGGTGAGCCCCATTTTCGTTTGTAAGACATTGTTTAGGTGGATTAGTGGGCATGAGTTGGCGAGTTGGGCGTTAGCTGTGCCACGAATTGTTGTAATGTGTGGCCTCCAGGTGAGTCCTGGGTCAAGGACTGCGCCTAGGTATGTGACTCGTGTTTTCCATTGTATTGCATTTTGGAATAGTTGAAGTGGAGGTCAGTTTCTTGCTGCTAAGCGGTGATTTCGGCGTTTGCTAAAGATAATAGCTTCGCATTTTGTGGTGTTGACTTTTATGCGCCAGTTGGTGAGCCATTTCTCCAGTGAGCTGAGGGCTGGTTGGAGTCTGTTAATTAAAGGATGTATTGCGATAGATTGGGTCATGATGGTGGTATCGTCTGCATACATGAAAATATATGCCAGGAAGGCTTTAGGAATGTAATTGATGTAGATATTGAAGAGCACAGGGCCTAAAATACTCCCCTGGGGAACACCTGCATTAATTACTTTTGGGGTGGACTTTGCGTCCAGAACTAGAGACTGGAAGGTGCGACCTGATAAATAGTTTGCGATTAGTTTAATCATGGAATCTTGGATATTATAATGGTGCATTTTGCGGATGAGATCATGGTGCCAGACGCGGTCAAAGGCCCGCTCTATATCGAGTAATACCGCGGCTGTGGATTTTCGGGTGTTTAAAACCCCTAGTAATATATTCTGTTGCTCTGACTAGTTGGAGCGTTGTGGAGTGTTTGGAACCCAAACTGTTCCTGGATTAGGATATTACGCTTGATGATGACAGCGGTAAGGCGTTTTAGTATGATTTTATCTAGTGAATTGCTGTTGGTATTAAGTAGGCTGATCAGGCGATAGCTGCCAGGATTAGTCAGATCTTTGCCTTTTTGGGTAAATGGAGGACCAGAGCATTTTTCCAGCATTTGGGGTAATAGCTGGTGTCCAGTATGGCGTTGAACAGTCTTGTCATGGTCGTGATGGTAGTATTGGGGAGTTGTTTCAGTGCTTTGTTGGGAATGCCGTCGGGGCCGGGGCCCTTGCACTTTGGGAGGTACTTGATGTACCAGCGGATTTCGGAGTCACAGGTCCGGCGCATTTTGTCGTGGCATTGTCTTTATGTCAGTAAGTTAGTGAGTGCTTCTGTTTCTTGTATAAATCGTGCTTTGTAAGTGTTCCGCGAGTGCTTCGGCTTTTTCTAGGTCAGCGGTGTCTATGCCGCCATTGTGGTGTAAAGGTGGTATTTTGGGCTTCGTTTTTTTTTCAGGGCTTTGGCTATGCGCCATACGGTCGTCTGCTGGTGTTCTAGGTCTTGTAGGACAGAGTTCCACTGTTGGGTCAGGGATTCGGCTGAGCGTCGTCTTAGTTCTGTGTTGAGGTCTTTGAGTCTCGTGAAGTGGTTGAGGTGTGTTGAGCGTTGCCACCGTCTTCGGGCTCTGTTTCTTTCAGAGTTTAGGGCCTTAATGTCCCATGGTAGTGGTTCGGCATGAGATTTATAAGTTCTTATTGGTACTGCACGAGTAATGGCAAATTTAATCCAGTGCTCAAGTCTCTGAGCCGCTGTGTCAATTTCGTTTGGTGCAATATGGGCAGCGAGAGGGAGGGTTTCTTCTAGTTTGTCACGAAAGGTTACCCAGTCTGCTTTATTGAAGTTGTGCCTAGGACGGGGGATGGAGGGAGCAAGTGGCCCTTGCAGGGTAAAAACTACAGGGAGATGATCTGATGAGAGTTCATTGTGCACCGTGATGGTAATTTGTTTGCAGCCGGGGTTTCGAATAAGTGCCAAATCTAGTATGCTGGGTTGTAGACGTCGGTTAAAGAGGATGTATGTGGGTGTGTCTGGGGCTATGACGATATAGTCCGACTGCTGTGCATGTCTACTAAGTTCAGTGCCGGCCCTGTTGCTGGTCTGGCAATACCAGTCTGCGTGCTTGGCATTGAGATCCCCTGCAATGATTACAGCGGAATGTATGTTGACCAGAGTATCTATATCAAGTGTGGATATGTCGTCTGGAGGATTCTATGCTGCTATAAGGAGGAGCGTGGTGGTTCCGTGCTGTACGTACGCACCGCAGGCTTCTAGCCGTTGCAAGGGAGGAATGTGAGCTTGGCTGTGTTGGATGTCGTGTCTGATTATGGCTGCAGTGCCGCCGCCCCGGCGGTCTCGGTCAGTGCGGTAGATTCGGTAGTCCGGGATGTTGAATCGGACTGTCTGGGAGAGCCTTGTCTCAGTGATGAGTGCTGCGTGTATATTGTGTCTGTGAAGAAAGTCAGTCAGCTCAGTTTTGCGCTGGTGTAGTCCGTATGCGTTTCATGTCAGAATATTAGTCATGTCAGTCGCCATAGAAGTGCCTGTTTGGGTTTAGGAAGAAGGCGAAGAAGGAGTTGAACTCTCTCAGGACCATTCGAACATTGTGCGGCTGGGTCAGCAGCTGCATCAACACGTGGACCATCGTGTCCCGTGCGGTAGCCCATGGCATGCGGGAGTCCTGGAAGCTGGGCTCCAAGCTCGAGCGTCGTCCCTCCGGTGCTGCGCCGTCTCCCGGGAGAAGCAGATCCTCGGTCCCAGTGGAGACCCGAGAGATTTCAGGAAGGGGGTTTGTGTAGGGGTGTGCTCCTGAGTGGATCTGGGAGGCCGTGGTGGGCGCTGAGGGAGAGGTAGTTGCTGTCGCTCCTGCTGCTGTCGTGACCGCTTGGGTTGCTGGCTCTGCTGGGCTTCGGTGACGAGTAGCGCAGTCGATCGAGCGCCGCCTGGTACGCCGGACAGCCTCTATAGCGCGCCCCGTGGTCCCGGCCGTGACACAAGGCGCCATGCGTCCACCGGAGCTCTGCAAGTGGCCGACTCGTGAGAGGCGGCGTACTTCGAGCAGGTCGCACGGGGAGCCCTACAGTGCTGCTCGGAGTGGCCAAGGGCGAGGCATCGCCTGCATTGCAGTGGGACGAGGGGTTTCCTGTATACCTCAGTCTGCATCCTGAAATGCAGAACAGAGGTAGTGTTGGTGAGAAGTCTGTTGTAATCTTCGGGGGTGTGAAGCTCCACCAGGTATATTGGGAGGGGTGTCCTCTGTCTTCTATCGAAACGTCGCAGTTGTGCCACACGGGCTACTTGGAAGCCGGAGGTCTCAAGGTCTTCCTTAACTTCCTGTTCAGCACCGTCAATAGGGAGGCGTTTGATCACCGCCCTATGGGTTCTCCCTTCTGAGAGGGCAGTAACGTGGAAGTCTATGCTGACTCTTCTGAGGAAGAGTGCCAGATTTCTAAATCCGTCACACTCCTCATTCGCAGGCTGAAGTCCCGTGAATGGGGAGCTTGTGTGACGGAATAGTCCTCCAGGCGGAACTCCATATCGAAGTTTCTAAGCAGCGTTGCCAGATCAGCATTATGCCGCTGTCTTATGTAGACGGGAGATTGGAAGACGGTCTTAGCGGCTTCAGCATAGATACGTGAGCCGGAGTTCTGGTCTCTGGTGGTGTGGTTAGTTGGTGCTGGAGTGGTGGCAGGTGTGGCTTGAATCACTTTAGTGGGCTGGAGAGTAGTTGCGGTGGGGCGGTTGAGCCTGGGATCAGCAAGGCGGGGGTGGAGAGTTTGGTTTGTGTCGGTGTGGGTGCAGTTGAGGTAGATGGTTGAGTCTGTGCGGCTGCCTCGTCGGGTGACCTGGTGGAGCTGGGTATGACTGGTCTAGGTATCCTCGATGGTGTTGATTTGGAGGAGGTACCAGGAGAAACTGAAGTGGCAGGGGATGCTCACAGTGTGCTCTCGGAAGATGTGGAGGAAGATGATGTTGTTTATGGGCACTCGACAGCGCGGTCATCAGCGCTCGTTAAAATCCAAATCAAGCTAAAAACTAAGGTGGAGGAAGAGAGTGTTGGTGAAGGCATAGTCGGTCTGCAGCCAAGGTCCGAGTCCGGTGGAGGAGTAGAGGATCGGGTCCCGCCAGCCTCTCCAAGAGGCACCGGGCAACCGCCTTGCCTGGCGGGGCCAGCTCCTCCGGGGAGCGGGCGGTGTGCCTTCCGTATTTCCCCATGGAAAGCGGAACGTCCGTCATGTAATGAGTCAAGGGGGCGTTAACAGCTAATAGCAAAGAGGAAAATAAGAAGAATGTTGCAAGAGAAAGAGCTTGCAAAGGGCGCTGAACAGCCCGAGCAGCAGAGGGCCGGACCCCGAGAGGAGCCTAAGTACCGGCCGGTAGACCGTTAGCTGTTGCCTTACTGCTCTACCGTGTTGCAGAGCTACAGCTCGAAGCTTCGGTTCCGGCTGGACGTTCTCTCTCTCCTCTCTCTCTCGCTCTCTCTCCTTCTCCCTCCCTCTCCCTCCCTCTCTCTCTCACACCCTCTCTCTGCTTCTCTCTCTGTCCCTCCTAGAGACTTAATGACGAGACAGCGGATGATTCGGTAGGTACTTCCGATAATACCTTCTGAAAAACAGGTTAAATAGAAGGTTCACTTATAAGATCTAAAAGAATTTGAATATGTGTGTGCGTGTGTGTTTGTGTGTTTGTTTGTGTGTGTGTGTGTGTGTGTGTGTTTGTGTGTGTGTGTGTGTGTGTTTATTTTGCTGCAAGAAGTGCTGGTACTGAATTATTTTTAATTGCAGCATTCATGATGCACATTTCATAATTTTCGTTCAATTTTCTTCTGCTTTTTTATTATTTCACGGATCTAACAGTGGCTGCGAGAATGTATCTTAAAGGGATTAAATGTGACTCGCCTAATCCACCAACTGTGTTATTTACCGCCGAAAGGAACAAACAAATTAAAATTTCAAGGACATTATTGTGCAGAGCTCTGTGACAGATCGCTCGATTTGGTGGCTTCCAGAATGGTCCCATTCAGTTCTATACACTTTGGTTTCCAGACCCATCCTGACGTGACCAGCTGTCTATAAAAGGGAGCGCAAAAGCCTGCTTGATTGTAGTTGTGAGTGGTCGCCAAGCCCGAGTTAGTTATGAGTTGGCCAGAGAGTCATCAAGTAGTTTGAGTATTATCTGTGAGCAGTGAGCGTCGAGAAGCTCAGAACAGTGTGAGTTGGTGTTGCAATAGTGCCATAACGAAATATCAATAAGTAAGTGTAAGTGTAGCATCTACCTCTTTGGGTATATAATACATCCCCTACTTATTATATGTAGTAAATAAAATAACAACGTTCGTTTTCATTCACGTCACATTCTCCACTCACTTTTCTAAAACTTATATCATTACAAATAAAGAAACACAAAGTAATGATTATATATAAGCTTTTGCAGAAATGACTTCATTTTTAAAAAAAAATGGGTCACCACACCGGTTTTTTTTAATTAACATCCTCCAACGTTTTCATATCGGATGATGAACGAAATGATACCCAACTGAGCCAGGGTGCATAGAGCTTAACGTACACAGACATTCATCTTTCAGGATAAGGGAAAACCTCCAACGTTAAGTCATATTGGACGATGAATGAAATGATGTTCAAATGAGTACAGGGCCCCTAGAGCTTAGAGTTAACATTCATCTTTCAGGATAAGGGAGAACCTCCAACGTTAAGACATATCCGACAGTGAATCAAATGATGCTCAAATTAGCTCAGGGTCCATAGACCTTATAATTATCCGGCATTCATCTTTAAGGTTAAGGGAAACTCCGAAGAAAATCTTACCCAGATAACTCATCGTGGCCGAGATTCGAACTCAGGACCTCTTGAAAGTGAGGCAAACAAGCTACCATCTACGCGACAAGGACGGTCACATCGGACTTTTAATTGCATATTTCGCGCGGCATAAAAAACTGAGAGCTAATTTGTTGCTTCAAAAATATATAATGGATATTGAAATAATGAAACGAATTCAAAAGAATAGTTCGAGAAATTGAATGCTAAAGAAATGCGGAAGTTTTGTTCATTTCTAAGAAACTGCGTTTTTATGTAGTAATTACTTGAACTTTAATGATTTGTCTGTGATACAAAATTATTGAATGAAAGCACCTTCTCACGGTGTTTGTTGAAAATTCACTTTAGGTAATTTATTAACCACATTTTAAAAATGTGGTGTTTCAATGAAATTAGCACATTTTTGATAAGGTATAAAATAAAGAAAACATTTCCATATAAAAGATTTTAGGGTGGAAGAATTTTTTTATAATATTAATATTGCAAATTGTTAAGATGATTGACTTTAAAAAGAACATTTAGAGGGAAAGAATTTTAGCAGAAAAAGTTTCTTTTAAGATATAATTAAAATGTTTACAAATGGCCTAGTCCCAATCAGGGTTTAAACGAAGACCGCAGTATGAAAGGAAGTTATTAGAACATTTATTTCATATGTATAATGTGACAAAAGTATTTATATTAACTCATAAATATGTACATCCAAAGCACTTTATTTGTGTCAGTTTTTACGGTGGCCAAGATTTGTTGCTCGTATAAAGATTTTTCTGATAGACGGGCGTGTGTATATTGCTGGCATTTTTGCATAATGCATGAAGTTGGCAGTAAAATGTTTACTATAAGTAGCCGACAGTGACACTTTTATACGTGCTGGCTCAAACCAAGATGCACCAAATGAATATAAAAGTTTCCCTCTTACTTTATTTAAAGCTCTAATGAAACATGGTTATGGACTGACTTTATATGTCCCGTAGCTAGTTCTATCAGAACTCATAAAAATTCACACAGGCAGGATTTATAAAGAGAAATAAAGGGGCAAAATAAGGTTTGTGATGCCTTCCTGTTAAATAACCAGATTCTCATATGAAAAAAGCTTTACAGTACCTTGGATGCTGTTTTAAAAACTATGATGCGATTCTTTATTGCGTTTACAGTGCACGTTGTTTCTTTGGTTGAACATAAATCTACACTTGAAACAGACTTGCATTCTTAGTCTTATGAGCAGTCGAGAAAGTGTCCTTTTAAACAGTTGATATTCTCTATTCACATGGAAAAGTTACCGCGAACTCAACGCGAACACTTAAGCTTATTGCCAGCATAATAAATTAGTATAAACATTAATTAAACATTAATCGGCAAACGCTGACGCCAAACCTTGCGAACTCCAAGCTTTCATGTTCCCATTTGACGATTAAAACAAAAGAGAGAGCAGAAAAGAAACACTATCGCACCGCACAGGAAAAAAAACAAAAACAAAAAAGAAGAGAAGAGAGAGAGAGATGCAGCCATTTGATGAGAAATTGATTATCTTATTTCAAAATCATCGTTGTCTTTATGCCATAAAACATAAATCCTAAAAAGATAAATTTCTGAAAGAAAATATTTGGAAGCAAATTGCGAATGAACGGATATGTGAACGTAGGCATGAGTTTTTATATTTTTTACTATGGTATCTGTCGTTGTGAGAAACTTAGTTCGGCAGATTACATTTTGGTGTCTTTATGTATGGAAAAACATAATATAATAATCTATTATTATTATTATTATTATTATTATTATTATTATTATTATTATTATTATTATTATTATTATTATTATTATTATTATTATTATTATTATTATTATTATTATTATTATTATTATTATTATTATTATTATTATTATTATTATTATTATTATTATTATTATTATTATTATTATTATTATTATTATTATTATTATTATTATTATTATTATTATTATTATTATTATTATTATTATTATTATTATTATTATTATTATTATTATTATTATTATTATTATTATTATTATTATTATTATTATTATTATTATTATTATTATTATTATTATTATTATTATTATTATTATTATTATTATTATTATTATTATTATTATTATTATTATTATTATTATTATTATTATTATTATGATTATTATGATTATGATTATTATGATTATTATTATGATTATTATTATTATTATTATTATTATTATTATTATTATTATTATTATTATTATTATTATTATTATTATTATTATTATTATTATTATTATTATTATTATTATTATTATTATTATTATTATTATTATTATTATTATTATTATTATTATTATTATTATTATTATTATTATTATTATTATTATTATTATTATTATTATTATTATTATTATTATTATTATTATTATTATTATTATTATTATTATTATTATTATTATTATTATTATTATTATTATTATTATTATTATTATTATTATTATTATTATTATTATTATTATTATTATTATTATTATTATTATTATTATTATTATTATTATTATTATTATTATTATTATTATTATTATTATTATTATTATTATTATTATTATTATTATTATTATTATTATTATTATTATTATTATTATTATTATTTGCATCGATTGTCATTGTGGTTGCGAAGGCAGTGTTCTCTATAGATATTTTAAGTGTTAAATTATTCTGATGTATTTATTATCCAATTTTTTGATTCCAATTTTACCCAAAGGTATATTAGGAATATAGTTTACAAATTTATGAATATAATGCAATTTGCAATACATAACAAAATTCAATATCAAGCTGACAAACAGTAAACATGAAGATGAATCATTTAGCTTAAGAAATATTTTGTTTATGAAAGCCATGAGATACTGATAAGTTTTGTAATTCATCAGAGTATGTGAAGGTGGTTTTGAGAAAGTGTAACCTAGGGATTGAAGTAATAATTCAAGTTCGTATCTTTCATAACAGAAAAACGGGCAATCAAATAAAATGTGAGCGACATCTTGAAAATGATTTCCTAGAATAGAATGAGATGTGGATTTCATTTTCAAGCGAAATAAGTAAGCTGAACATTTGCCATGTCCAGATAAGAATTGAGTGAGGACATAGGATTAACGAATTTACATTTATGTCTGTTAGAAACTGTTGGGAAATATAAATCCATAGTCAAAGCACCACAATCACCTTTTAACCAGTATTCATTCCAGTCGTTGATGATAATCTCCTTCAATGTTTGCCTCGCATAAGAAATAGGGCATAGAGTGTAAGTCTCTGAAAGATTTGAAGTCGCAGCTCTCATTGCAACCTCATCTGCACGTTCATTTCGGCATTCCCCACTTGCCCTCTGACCCATGAAATACACGGATGAGAACCACATATTATTTCTTATTTCAGAAAAAGTATTTTTGAAGTATTCTAAACAGATCAGTTTTGTGAAATGCTAATAGTGTAGTACAAATTTAATTCAAAACATCCCACCACCAGTATTTTGAAATTTTTAATTGGATTGATTTAGTTTTTATGTTGACGTTACGTCATTGTGAATGGCAAAGCAAATGTCATGTTCATGTCAAACGTTCAAGTCCTCGCGTTGATGTTATATTTCTACGTGAATGGGACCTAAAACTGGGTCACTAGTTCACGACTCTGTTAAAGGTAAAACATTCTTTCGCTCAGTGCTCAAAACCTTTTAGCACGCCAGTAATGCTAACATGCCAACTTTGGTTTTTTGCAGAATGTCACAATCGCCTCATTCAAGAAGGCCGTGAATCCGAGTTAAATAATACTTGTATAAATTAATAATTATACAATCAACCTTTCAGTTTTCTAAATGATGAGCAAGTTTGAAGAAAAAATTGTAATATATTAATTAATTAAAATTTTGTTACGTATTTTTATCATATTATTATTTCTACTGCCTCCCTTATGTTGAATGCTGTGGTTTTCTAAATATCATGTTGTCAACAGTGATGCCACGCAAGATAAATGAACATCGCAATCCTATGAAAATCATGGCCATGAAAAGGTAAAACAATACCATGTACTTGTATATAATCTATAATATAACTGTAAATATTCAGGATTGTTTAAAAATAGCGTATGACGCATGGGCTAAAAGGGTGTTATTTCGTTCACACTTAGTCACAAAATAAAACGTTACTTTTAGCCCGTGCATTTATTAATAGCTATTGTTTTGCAAGGAGAATATTTGCATATCAGTTATCTTTGATGTTTATTTTTTATTATTTTTTATTTTATTTAATCTATTACTCACATCGTAACGACTCTGTAGGTCTGTTAGTTCACTTTACTCGGAATGTGCTAGATAAATGACCTCAGTTGCGTAGTCAGTTTCATGTATCATCTATTTTGTTGTTATAATCTGTCTCAAATAGAATGATCCTGTTGTAAACATATGGGAGGAAGACTGGAAGATATAGAGACGATCTAACGGGAATATGCTATTGCTACTAGTCTTTTAAATATAAAAAACTGGCGTTTTGATTTGAGAAATCCCATAAAGCTATTGTGTATAAAGTAAAATAATACTATTATTTTCAAAATTTTATAAAACTGCTCCCGCTAGATTGATGTATATTTTTAGAAAATACCTCAAAGTAACACTGCGCTGAGTTAAGTTGGTGCTTGATCTGTAAATGAGCATGACACAGTTGTTAACGTTGTTAAACTTACGTACATGTATGTGGATAGATAATAATCTATTAAATAAAAACGTTAGAAGAAATCAGTTTTAAAAAAGTTACTCATTACATATGTCTACTCTTAGATATATTGTTTCGGCGAAAGCAGCCATGTACTTTAAGTAGTTCAAGTTTTCAGTTGAACATCACAAAGCGTGACTAATGGATCAGCAGTTTTCAGAGATTAGAAGAGTAGTTTTGTTGTCACGTAAAAATTTCCAGACAGTTCGTCTTGATTCTAATGAACAGGACAGTTATTCATAGACGCCCTGTGTTTCAAATTGCCCTAGAGTTGGGTAGTCATCATCTGCAGTTGCTTTGCTTGCATTCTAAGTTTCACTTTAGTGAAGTTGGCACAACTTGGGCAAGCTTGCTCCTTTCTATGCAAAACCATTGTAGGGCAGCCGATAGTGGTCGGTCGACTGGCCGGATTCGCTTATTATGCAGCGCAAACAATACCACTACCTATTTGAAAGTCAACACCGTGTCTGCTGCAGCCTTTACTCGTTAGCAGCTCTTGTCTGCTCCTGTAAGGAATGTCACATCAACAACTCCAGCGTTTATTGAGAAAGATTACGGCTAGAGTTTCAACACATCAACAAGGCATACCCGATATTAGTATCCCAGCATTACTGACACAAATAGGCTTGTGAATAGGAGGGTCGGCTGATAAGTCCGGGCCTCACAATAAAAATAAATGCATTTTTTTAATTTTTCTCATTTCTCAACATAAACTCCAGCTAATACATTTATCATATCGGTGTTCTAATTTAATTAAATCATCTCTGTAGTGCGATTTATTATGTTCCTCAAAATAGTTGTTTACCGCATCAATGACCTCTCGTTGCTGTGAAATTTAACCTTCGTCCTGCAGAAAAGTTTTTGAGGTTCAGGAACAGGTGGTAGTCACTGGGTGCTAGATCTAGTGAATAGGGTGGATATTCAAGCAATTCGAACTTTAATTCACACATTTTTTCTAATTGCAATGACTGAATGATGGGACAGAGCATTGTCGTGAAGAATCAAAATGTTTTTACTTGCAAAATGAGGTTTTTTCCTTTTCAGCTCAGCACTCAACCGCTGCAGTAAGCTTGTGTAGTGTCACCACTGATACTTTTACCCTCTTTGAAGTAATAAATAAATATAACCCCCTGGGATCCCCGAAAACACTCACCATAAAACTAAATAATTTAAATTATGATAAACATATTATATCTAATATTAAAGGTAATGAAGCAAATAAAGTATAAAAAGTAAATAAATTCCAGACTGTAAACGCTCAGGTTGATATCTTCACCCAAAAAGTAAAAATAATAACCTTGTTAGCTGATTAAATTCACTTTGTCCTTTTTGCAGATGGTTCACCTGGCGCAATCCACTATTTTAAGCCGTCTCAAAAATTCACTAGGATTTTTACGGTAAAGCTCCAAATTCTTAACAGAAACAGTGTTTTCTTGCAATTTTTCATCAAGTATCAAACGCGGCACCCATTTTGCACAAACCTTCGAAAGCCCAAAACATTACTTAAAATGTTACCTGCACGTTCTTTTTATATATTTACACCTTCTACTATCTCAAACAACTTTAATCTTCAGTCCTCCAGCACTAAACGATGACTTTTCAAAGATCTCCGAAGTTGTGACTTTCACAGGGCGTCCAGAGCGAGGCTCATCACTAGTGCTCGTAAGTCCCAATTTAAACTCTGCAACCCACCTTTTAATGAGGGCAAAGTCTTTCAATATACTGTCCATTTCCTCCTTGATTTCTTTAGGCGTTACGCCTTTCAAA
The DNA here is from genome assembly GCA_030765055.1 of Mantis religiosa. NCBI lineage: Eukaryota > Metazoa > Arthropoda > Insecta > Mantodea > Mantidae > Mantis > Mantis religiosa. The sequence goes on from CM060949.1 coordinate 159,924,024, forward strand.
TCACTACTTTTAATCACTACTCATTTTTCCAAATCCTCCATTTTCATGACACCTCTACAACTGCCTTGTTTAAAATTCTATCATTCAAAAACCAAACAAGCTATTGACCTCTAACTATGGATACAAGCTAATCCTTGTTTCACATAAGCTTGCCCCGTATCTCTTAACGGTCACGTGACCTTATCACCCCTCATTGGCTGCTATTGTAGTATAGACTGTTGTGCGGTAAAAATGAGTTCATTATTTAACATGGTGATATATCTTTATGAGTTGGAAGAGAATTTTCAAATTTATATTTCCGTAACTGTTTTAATTAAATATATTACGCAACAGAGTTGATTTACCTAAAATGCATGTTAATTCTTAAACGAAGTAAAGAGGAGGTTCCTTTGCTCTCAGCCCGTCTTTCACATAGCTTTAGCGGTAGTGGTGACATATTTGTTTATATGACTTTTATCACTGACCTTGTTTGGAACTGGATTAGTCATATATCGTCATTTGAAGGTGTGCTGTGCCGAGTACGAGAGCTAAATTATTTTATTGCTCGTTTATTGCGCGTGTACTTAGGTGTATAATGGCAGAGCCTACCGCCAGTTTTTCGCTGAAGCGTCTCAAGGGAAAACAGTAACAAAGCGGTGAAAAAAGAATTGTGGTGCATGTGTTTAATGTACTCACAGAGAAAAATCCGTCTTTGTCAGTGAGAGAAGTCGAACAGCAGTGCTCTTAACTTACAGGTGTGTTAGATGCGTAGGAACATCGCGACGTGAAATTGAGACAACAGGAAAACTTACCACTCCAGGGGCGATATTACTGTGTGGCGAAGACGTTATTCAAGGACAATCAGACTGTACCGGGATATAAGTCGCAAAAGTCGGGTCACGCCATACTTATCGTCCGTCCCTCATTTACCCAAGTCTTCTCAAGGACTGAAAGACAAGCATTTTTCAAAGGTATGTGTGCTGGTTTTAAAAAATCCAAGTGGGAAAGGCAGAAGGCTTTTCATTATAAACTTGTTTCAGTTTCATTGCTCATTCATTCAGTTTCAACTTGCTCACTTTCAATATAAACTTCATTATTTTTGTATGTCTTCAGGTTTCAGGTTTTTATTTTCTGTTTCATGGCCTGGTGCCGGTACAAAGGGGCCCGGATTACAGGCTAAAACTTTCATTGAGGTTATATTTTGGGAATTAAATACTTATTGTCTACGTGGGTATATATAAAACCCATACGGTGACCTTTCTTGGCCCACCGAGAACAGTTTTATTAAGTTAGTGTCTTTCAGTATCCGTTTTTTGTTACGTACAATATTTACACGCGCTTATTTTGCACTTTTATTTACACACACACACACACACACACACACACACACACACACACACACACACACACACACACACACACACACACACACACACCACACTTCACTATTTACACTGCTCCGTGCGGCAGGTGCTGCTGTCTCCTGGGCTGCTTTGGCGGCGGCCTCTGCGTATGGGGAAAGGTCTGGGCCGGAAGGACTTGGGCGCGCATTGTGGTGGAACGGTGGCATTAAAATATTTTTATGCGTGCATGCTTACGGTGTTTTGGTTCACCTTTCCCAATGTTGTTAATTTTTGGATTGCTATGTTGCCGTATGCGCGCCCAGATGGCCTCGGGGATGTAGGGGATATGGGTTTCTTGGTGAAGGCTGGCAGTAGTCGTGCGGATAGGGACAGATAGGATTTTACGTAAGGAGAGGTTTTGTAAGGTTTGGAGGTATTTTAGGGCGGTTTTGGAGGTGATGGTCCAGACCACGCAAGCGTACAGGACCACGGATAAAATAAAAGATTTGTAGAGCACAATCTTAGAGCGCAGCTTTAGCTGTTTGCTCCTAAATATGGGGGTGCACATCTTTAATCGCTGCCGCCCTTTGTTGGCGCTATCTTTTAGGCGGGTAGTCCACTGCATCGTGCGTGTCAAGTCACGCCGAGATACTTGACCTGCTGACGGCAGTGCAATACTTGACCATCGACCGTAAGGTCCATTGCCAAAGGGCGCCGCTTTGTAAAATGTATAAGCTGGCATTTGTTCGCATTAATTTTGAATTTCCAGTCATGAAGCCATGAAAGGAAGCGGTCAATGTACCGCTGCATCTCTAAAAGTCCATAACGAGGATTTTTATGATGGTTGTATATTGCAGTGTCGTCAGCATACATTGCAACTTTGCATCTGGCGTCCACGGGAAAGTCGTTGGTGAACAGTATGTACAGGAAGGGAGACATAATGGCCCCCTGTGGTACGCCAGCCTGCATCACACTCTCCTTTGAGGAGGAGCGACCCACTTGGACGTAGAAGCGCCGATTTTCTAAGAAATTATGCAGCAATGGTAGAGAATTTTGGAGGCCGGGAAACTCTCGGTGCAGTTTGTAAATCAGGCCGCTGTGCCAGCACCGATCAAATGCGGCTTCTACGTCCAAAAATAGTGCCAACGTTGAAGTCCCATTTTTAAATTGCTCGGTGGCGTCATCTGCTAATCTTAAGAGTTGGAGGTCTGTTGAATGTCCTTTTCTAAAGCCAAATTGCGAGTTTGAAACGTCAATCGACGAAATTTGATTTTGAAGTCGAAAGAGAATTATTTTCTCGAGCAATTTACCAATAGTAAACAGGAGACTAATGGGGCGGTAATTCTGAGGCTGCCTGGTGCATTTACTATGCTTCGGGAGCATAATTATCTTGGCTCGTTTCCAAGTGTCCGGGAAATAATTTTGCTGCAAACAGGCATTGAAAATGTTTGTAAGTTGCACCAGGGCTTTTCTCGGGAGATGCTTGAGTTCCTCATTAGTCATCCTGTCCGGTCCAGCGGCTTTCCCATTAGGTAGCTTCCTAATGAGCTTGTAGACTTCCTGCGGTGTTGTGAGGGGCAAGTGTTGCTCTTGCCTCTGCGCCACCCAGTTGTGTACCCATGTCTGAAATGAAATGAAATTTGTAGTGTTTAACGCCCGATTTTACTACATAAGGCACCGCAGGCGATGACACTGATGATACATGAGATGAAGATGGAGCAACGGTGGAATGAGATGGCGAGGAAACCGGAGATCCCGGAGAAAATCCGCCCCAACGCCGTGTTGTCCATCACAAATCTCAATTTGCGGTCGCCTGGGATTGACCCAGGGCCGCCTTGGTGAGATCCAAGCGTTGTAACCTCTGTGCCACGGCGCGGCCTAACCATGTCTGGACTTCCCGCTCTAACTCGGGGTTCGTCGCAGGGTTCTCTGTGAATTTTTCCGCCATACAGTCTGCAAAAACCTCGGCTTTCTCCTCGGAGGAGAAGTGCAGGCCGAGGCGAGTGTGCAGCGCCTCAGTACCTGAGTTGGCGCTCGAGGAGACTTTAAATGCCCTAAATAATTTCCACAAAGAATGGTCTGAATGTGTGGTGTTTAACATTTTCTGCTTCCACTGTTCAATTTTGTTAATTTTAATTTGTTGCCGAATGATGTTGCGTAGCCATTTTTCTAGCACTTTATACTCGGGCTGGCGGGTAAGCCGCCAAAGTCTCGTCAAGCGCCGCCTCCTGGATATGAGCTGCTCCACCTCAGGGTACGTGCAAAAACTGGGTGGGCTTGTGGTATAGCTGGTAGAATTTCTTTTAACCGTGTGCAGCGAGGCGGTGTAGTTTTCAATGGCGACGTCGATGTCCGCCTCGGTGTAGTATGACAACCCAGTCTGCGCCATCCTGTGCATTTCGAATGTAAATTTGTTCCAGTCAGTTTCTGCGCGCTTCATACGGCCGGTCACACCGGCCGTGATACCGCCACAGGTACTGGGAGATGGTCGGAATCTAGGCTGCGATACACAGTGAAGTTGTTTGGTAATGTCGCATTTTTTGTAATTACGAAGTCCAAAATTTCAGGGTCGAAGTGCCCTGACTTGTGCCAAGAGGTGGGTTCGTGGGAGAAATATACCTCGAGGTCGTCATTTTCTGTTATAAGGTCTACTAGCCGATTTCCAGCCGCGTTTGCTCGACGTGAAAAACCACCAGGTGTGTCGAGCGTTGAAATCTCCTGCCATTATAACGTGCTCCTCCAAAGCGAGGATCTGTTCGAGGTCGCGTCTACAGTCGGGGGAGTTGGGGGGCCGATAGAGGGCTACCAGCTTCACCGTTTTGTTATTTACACGTGTTTTAAGAGCCGTACACTCTAACGCTCTCAATGGTGGCAGCGTAAAAGAAGCATGAGCAACTTTGCTTTTTAGTAAAATGGCTGTTCCCCCTCCCTGTCTGCTAATCCTATCGGTCCGAAAGATTTGGTAACCCCTGAGTTTAAAAGTATACTCCTGCTTTAATTTTGTTTCGCAGATAAATGCGACGTCAATTTTCTTACGCCGCAGGTAGCTTTCAAGTTCATGCTGCTGCCTGTAGATGCCGTCGGCATTCCACACGAGCGCGCGAGTTAAAGATGTGCCTCTCCTTGGTTGAGCCATTTACTCTAAAATGTCTGAGAGGAACCATATGAGAGCCTCTAATTTCTCCCAAGTGTTAGTGCAGCCTTTAAACCTACCGATGAATGGTTGCACCTTTGGTATTATTTTTTGAAGGTTCAGCTCCTTAAAGAGAGTCAACAATTCTTTTAAGCCACCCAGGTTGCCTGAGGGAGCCTGGAAGGAAGCTGTTTGAGGTGGGCCAGTTGATGGCGGCACGCGTGCGCTTTCCCCTCTCATGGTGCCTGCAAATGAGACGCCATCTCTCACCAGGGCCGGTTTGGCAATGGGTCGTGGACCTGGTTGTGCATTTGGGGGTGCCCTGGCTATGGCTGCCAGTTGGCGGCGGTGGCGTTCGTTGCGGAACGTCTCGCAACCCCTGTAGCTGGCAGGATGCGTCTCCCCACAGTTCGCACAGCGGGGTACAACGTCCTGCGTTGCCTTCTTTGGGCAGTCAGCTAAGCGGTGGAGGCCACCGCAGAGGACACATCGGGAGGTCATGTGACACATCTTAAATGTGTGCCCCAGCTGCTGGCATTTGAAGCATTGTGTAATGTTGTTATTTGTCTTCAGGACCTCCACAGTGACAAGTATATGGCATACCTCTCTTTCTTGCAAAAATCGCTGGTTTTGAGTGGTCTTGTCAAGGGTAACTTGGAAGCTTGGCAGAGGCCTGCCGCGTGATTTCAGTTGACGAACTAGGACGCCGGTGTAGCCCTTCGCCTCTAGGTCCTCGCGGATAAGGTCCTCTTCAAGGTCCTTGGGAAGACGCTTCAGGATGTAGCGGAGGGGCTGATCACTCCGCGGGGTGAAGCTGAAATTCACCACTCCGGCGTCCTTCAGCTTGGTCATAGTGGGGATGGCATCTTCTTTCCGGTTGAGGAACAGCTTGAGGCAGTTGCGCGTATTCTGAAGCGTGTACGCGCCAGCTGGGAGGGAGCCCCGGAGTATCTGCAGGACTTTAGTCGCCTGCCTGCCGTCAGGAATGACGATGCGTGGCGGTTTCTGTGAGGTTTGTTTTGCGTTTGTAGCCGCGGCTGCGGCTGATGTGGAGGCCAATGTAGGGGTGGAGATGGGTGTAGGAGTGGGGGTTGTTGCAGTAGTGTTTGGCCGTGTTGGCCGTTGGTGCTTTGGTTTTGTGGTCGGAAGGACAGGAAAGGCAGTGGATCGTTCCAGATCTTCATCCTCCTCGGATGAGGACAGCGCCTCGTACCTGTTTCTGGTAGCAATCTGGAGGGGCAGATGTTGCGTTTTGTTTTTCTTGCGCTGGGCATCCGAATCGATATTGCGGTGGTGGGGTCGCTTTCTGGGCGATGCTGCCTGCCAGCCTTCTCCCAGCTGCACCAGGTGTCGCTTTTTGATTGCGTGTTCCTGGTAGCAGGGTGCCAGGTCGGTAGATATTTTTCCCGGGACTCTGGGGCCATGATTTCCAATATTTCCTGGAGGTAAGATATTTCTTTTTGGATGTCTTTTACCTCCTTTTCCAGTTGGGCGTACTTTCGCGTAACTACCTCGTCCTCCATGGCACTGTGCTCCATCGGGACTGGGGTAGTGGCTGCTGTGAGGTTGGCCAATGTTGGGTCCGAAGGCGGGTCGCTGTTGGAGTGCTCCAGCGGTGGGACTGGAAAGGCAGCCGGCCGACCGCCTCGGGGGATCAGTCCGCTGCCAGCTGGTGGTAGTGCTGCTGCAATTGTGACTGCGGCCGCCGCCATCTTGTGGTGGGAGTCAATGTCTGTCAGCCGCAGTGGTTGCTGAGGGCGTCGTTGTTTGGGGACACCTCTTGTTGCGTGCAACAACGGCACGCAGCTGTGCGTCCCACGCTGTTTTGTGGCGGGTTTATGCTTAATACGCGTCACTATGTACTTTATTGCACCAAACACTGTTCACTCACAAACTGGGCTCAACGCGAACACCACTGTTTCACTTTGCACATGGTAACTTGTAGCACACGAATAGTTGATTTTCCAATATCCAATGTATCACTAATCAATAACCGAACACATCGAAATCACCATCCGCTAGCAGTATCCAATCATGTCCGTGCATATCGCGTTTCCACATCACAAAAACAATTCAAGTAAGTCTCAATCCATCGTATGTCAACAATGATTTTATCTATCTTTCTGGCAATTCTTATGGCGTTTACTGCAGGTTTAAATGTGACGGGAAGGCACCGCCTATGGCCTATGGCGCGAGAGCATTAGCCAATTAGGATGAGAGGAAGGTAGTTACACGCGGAAGGTAGTTACATGTCAGCTGGGCAAGGTTATATGAAACAGAGATTAGATTTAAACTATATGATGCTAGTATTCATCCAGTGGCGCCATCTCTATGTGAGGCCTGGGACTTACCAGCGACCCTCATAAATATGGAATTTAATACTTTTAAATATTAAAAACTTTCCAATTTACTTCTACGTAAATTGTATAGGTGTGTAGCATTTTAAATTGTAATATAGTGATTTAAATGTCTCTGGTAAGCTTAACTTTGTACAAAATTGTAGTAAAAACTTAACTTTGGCAATATTAAATTGAACAAAACATCCAAGAATGCGTCATGAATCTTCAAACATTAAATTAGCTTTAAAGAAGACGAAGGAGTGGATCTTTATAGCCACTAAACATTTCTAATCAGTAAGAACCCACAACAACTGCTAATTTAACATTTTCAAGACTGTTTCCTTGAGTTTTCATTTATCATATCTGGCATTTTATGTGTAAATGAATATAAAATTGTATAACTCTATAAATAGATAACTACAAATGTGGTGAAATGTTAACTTGCTTAGCTGTCAAATTATTAATCAAGAGCGGTGATAGTGTACATTTAATAAAAAGTTGGATAAATAATAATGTACCCCTAAAATCTATTAATATAATATTAAATATTAACATATATATTATTAATGTAATGTTAAATCATGAAATATTAAATTATTCAAAAATAGTTATATCTCATGGAGCAATTTTTCAAAGCTGTAAAAGATAGTGAAAGATAGCCTATTTTAAAATATATGTGAAACTCATTGTTCAAGTTATACTTTAAAATGCTCCGCTTTTAAATTGATTAAATTAAAATACTCAAGTTTAGAAATTTCAAAGATGATTATTTTTAACATTATGCGATACTTGAAATAAAATTTCCAAAGCAAGAATATTTTAAATTGTACATACGTTATTCCATTTATGAATTATGTAGTCGATATCAATGAATAAGTTTAGTAATGGATATCAATCAATCATGGTAGTATATTGGAATATGTTTATAAGTAACTTTATCATATAATAACTCATTCCGGAATTATTAGAGTATGCAGTGATTAATAGGGACGTCATTCAAATGTGATTTTAATTAATTTGAGTTCAATTAATTCGAATTAATTCAATTTTAATTAATTCGAATTAAACACTGTGGAAGAAGTAAAGAAAATGGTTCTGGAAAATCGCCAAATCATTATCAGAAAACCTTCTAAAAAACCCTGAAGAAGGTCCATCACGGGAACTGAACCCACAACATTTTGCTTGGTTTTTGCGTGTTGTAACTTTGTAATCAAGCATTTTTTCTCCGCTTCACGCCACTATTCTATAATAAGCAATAATATGCACGATTTTGCACTTCAAAACAAGGGTTTTCAATTTCTCCTTCAAGTCCCCGTAAAGTTCCTACTTGGCCACTGTGCATTATGCTTAAAAGGAAAATGGGTAAACAAAAGAACAGATAAGGCTGAGTTTTCATATAGAGTAATTTAACGTTCTTGGAATCCACTATTAAATAATAAAAGAAAACTGACATTGTTATTTTATTGATTTAAAGGAAGCTTGGTGTGAAATGTTCTCACATAGTCAGGCGACTCTTCTCTTTTCGTCCCTTTACTTTGATATCCTGTATATTTTATACACGACCTGATAGGACAAAAGCGAAGCGCTTCAAACAATATCTGCTTATCATGCAAAAGAGAAAATGCTGAAGGCCACTGGAAGATACGCGCCTCTTTTCGATGTTTTATCTCTTCCAAACTTTCTCCTTCCGAAAAACACTTTTTGCTTCTTTTATTTCGCACCAATAGAAATTGATGAAAAAAAAACTACACGTGCGTCTGTGTGCGTGCTGCTAGAAGGTTTACGACTCGAAGCGCACAAGTTATTAAGTTCGGTTTTTACGATTTTTTCTTCCCTATCTCCATATGGCAATTCCCATAAGGTTTGGGATATATTCTCGCAGCCCCCCATCCCCCCTCTAAAAGTAATTTATAGGGTGGAATATGGCACTTGGCGTTTTGGGGATTATCTTTACTACAATAAGAATTATCAAACTTTTTAAGAGTTCGCCATACTAACACAAGATTTTCTTTTTTCTACTTTTCTTCGACATAGTTCGAGGAAGTCCATAAGAAAGGGTCTTAGAATAAATAATAGAGGAATGGAAGATAAAAGTAATACGTTACAAAGGCAGTTAAAGAAATCGTCACATAAAACAAGTGTTTTAAAAGGTTACACTTCATTAATATGTGTTCATTATCAGGTAGTAGTTGATATGGCACGTTATTTCGATTTTCTCTGTATGTTCTTCTATAAGCTATTCTTAAAACTGCTTATTCTTATATTTCAGAGCTTACATAGAGCTTAGAGTTACCAGGCATATATCTTTCAGGATAAGAGAAAACCCCGGAAAAATCTTATCTGGAAAAATCATCCTGACTGAAATTCGAACTCGGTACCTCTTGAACGTGAGGCAGATAAACTCTACTTCACAGAGGTGGGCATATTACCTACTGGTAATACTGATTCTGGTGGAGGTTTGACCCTCTTTTGACAAGTTTATCTGCTGTTTCTTTGCCCATGAGAATGTTACTGGAACATTCTATTGTGGTCTTTAAGCGTTCCTTAATATTCGTTATATCTGTCGTTTAAGTTTGTTTAACTGCATTTTGAGCAGTTCGTTTAAAATTTTAAATGGTCATTCTTTTGTTTATCAAAATATTACAATAATTATTTATGGTACAAGTAAATCAAGACGAGTGCGAAATAGATTTTTATTTAAGCCCCAAAACGTTATTATTGTTTGTAATATGTTGATTTAAAATTGACATTAAAACTGTTAAAAATTTGTTATAAAGTGTTAAAAAGATTCGTGATGTGAACAAGAACATTGATCAGTGAGTGAAATCATTAGTTGCCAAATTAGGACTGTATGGCGGATGACCCAGCAATTTAATTTTTGAGCCTTCAAATACTCTTTTGTTAGACGAAATGTGTGTGCGCTCGCACTGTCTTGATGAAGAACGATCCTATGGTTCTTGTTGGTTTTCCTTACCTTACCGAAGACTTCCGGCAAACAAATGATTGTGTACCATTCGGCATTAACTGTTTTACTTTCCTCTAAAGGCACTGTTGCCACGTGGCCAGTTTTGCTGAAAAAGCAGGCGACCATTGGCTTCGGAGTGCTTTGATTGCGAACAACTTTTTTGGGTTTCTTTAATCTTGAAACACTCATACAGTCGACTGCTGTTTGCGTTCTAGCTCATACACATGGATCCATGATTCGTCACCTGTTACAATCTTTTATGCGTCTTTTGAGGCACCGTCATTATATTTCTTGAGCATTTTTGTACACCAATCAACACGGGCATCTTTTTGAGATTGCGTCAAATTATGCGGGATACAACGAGAGCAAACCTTTCTCACAGCTAAATGTTCAAGCAATATTTTATATATGCTGGTGGAACTGATGCTTAGGGTTGTCTCAATCTCACAATATGTCGCATCACCATCTTACATTATTAGTTTTTGCACAGCAAAAATCTGGCACAACAACTGATTCTGGACGAACTTCATCACTGGACGAACGGCTGCCACGTTTAAATTGGTTATACTGGCGTTTCACAGTGACAAAGGACAAAGCTTCGTCGACAAATGTGGAAGTTAGTTGATCGATATGCTCTTGTCTTGATAATCCACTTTAATAGTCGTAAGAAATCATTGCAGGAATATTTCCATGAGCTAATTCCATATTTTTGTTGAGACACAATTTTCAAATTAATGTAACCAAAACATATGACGCTCTATTGACAAAATTCCTGAAGTATATTATGGTCAACAAAGTCAAACTTTCCATTGTAAACATCAGATGGCATATACAACTGATACCGAAATTAAGTGATGTAATGCATAAAGAATCGTAATGGATGTCAAAGCAATGTTGGATCTTTGTTACAACACGTGCAGGGGTAGTTGGTTGAGTTGTGTAACAAAAGACACGGGAGAAGGAGGTTTTGTTAGCAAGAATCGTAAATGAATGACACTTGGCTCTGTTTGAAAAGGTATTCTTCGGACCCTTAATAATGACAAGACCGAGACTAATAATCACAGTGGACAAAATAGTCACAAAGGATTTTGGTTGATTAAAGGGCTTCGAGAAAGTGAAAGTTACATAACCACGCACAGCTGTGTAATAGTGTGAGGACAGACGGTCCGCGGCATAGCGGCCAAGTAAGAAGTTTCTCTGTCTTGGTCGAAGGCAGATTAGAACCGGCGGAAAGATTTGTCGGTTCATACGTAAAGAATTAACTATTATCGAGTAATAAGCACTCCACCTTCAGTCACTCTAAACATTGATATATTGGTAACCCCTTGGTCGGCAAATTCGAGTTTGATGTGATGATAAAAAGAAGCAGTCATTAAATCAGTTTAACGGGCATTCCAGTGTCATTAGAACCATCCTTACTCATACATATCCACGCATACCCTGAGAGAACCTCATTGCTCAGCCCTGAGATACACATGTCATTTGTTACAAACTGTAGCGTCAACGTGGAACTGTGCACCACTTATTTTATGGCTTCACAACATTGAGGGTTGCTAAAACCCAAAATATAGATAGTATCCCCCGTAATTACGAGTAGAAGGTTTGTTAATTTCCGCAAGTGTGTAAATAAGTCATGATTCACTAGTACCATGCAATGTTTTATCCAACACTTAACCTAATCGTTAAGAAGGCTTGCTAACTTTTAAATTAAACTATAGTAAAATAGTTACATTATTTGTAATTTTATTTTCGGTTATACAGGACTATTTAGTCCAAATACCTAATAGGAGGGAAACAATATTGCTAGTTGTTTTAATTGCTGGTATAGTTTGAATAGTAACTTAAACCAATTGACTGATCCATACTAATTAAAGAAGTAATGTTTAATAGAACTTTATTGAAAGATGAGAAGGTATCTATATCAGACAAGTTTTGGAGGAAGCCAAGGGCGTTTTATCAGATTTGTTACAAAGAAATGTTAAGTAGGCCTAGTGATTGTATTTTGTTCATTCAGTTGTTAAAGTGATATTTAATCATCCTTAATATTAAAGTAATACTTTAGTAGGTTAATTTCTACAATTAAAGTAGGTGTGGATACACAATACTAAGCATAATGACAGCTAATATTTATTTACTGCTTTATTTTCAAACAAATGGTGTTTTCATCCACAAAATTCTTATTCTATAGTATCAGTTAATTTTGAATATCGACAGAAAATATAACTCAACGCCTAAATTTATAGAAAAATAAACTTTTTATAAGGCATTTATAGGATACACCAGGTGAGTCAGCTGCCCCTTATTCTCGAATTTTATGCAATCCGCATGTTATATTCCAACATGAAAACATCGACCCCATTACGAGGTTCTAACCGCGTATTAATATAGATGTTATTGCATCGCCTGTAGCACATTCGTAATTAGACAGTTAACGTTGCACGTCTGTTATATGTTTGGCTCACGCTTTATTGCATAGCTCAGAACGAGCGCAAAACTGTGATATCATCTGTCTGCTGTAAAGGTGGTTCGAATCCCCTGCCTGGTTATACTGATGTTTTATGTCACGTAATACAATTTAAAAGTATTATTCTAAAAATTGTTATTATTTTTATTTGTTTTATTTATATTTTATGGTATTAATTGAAGTTTATTAATTGGTGAACTACAAGTAGGTAGTTGTTTAAACACACCTATAGCTAGGAGTAATTGAAATAAGGATCATTTTACACACATTTGAAAACAGAAAACAATAAAATTACAGTATGAGAGTTTAACGTGAATGTAACACAATTTTCCAGATATAGAATTATTGTGCTATTAAAAATGTTGTTTCAAATTGGTATGTTTTATGGCGCTGAATGACCCTTTTTCTATTCCTGGAACACGACACCTGTAACGAAGCAAGTGTTCGAACTGATGACCTTCTTGGGTGATGCACGCCCTCAGAGAATTTATAATTAAATAATTGTGAATTCGGTTTCCAAGTTTTGATGAACATAAAAAGAATAATTACACTGCTGAGACACGAACCTGTGTAATTGGGGGTTAGGACACAAAAAGAGGTCATAATCCTATTCAGCTACTTCAGGACTTGACTAAAAGCACGTTCTGCGTTCAGTAGTACGACTTGTATGCTTGGTGATATGCCATAGCCACCTCGTGAGTTTTCGTGCTTGATTTAGCCTTTTAAGACAATTAAACCATTTTCTGGGCGTTTTAAAACTATTATTTAAATGGCAAAAGCTCTTATGCAAGTTAATTGAGTTGCACGAGACGTAGTTTAAGCAAAAATGTAAATAAACCGTTGTTTAATAATATGCCCGTTTTGACTGTACACCTCCATGATGGATGAGGCGTGTCTGTAACTTTTTCCTAATTTTTGGCAGCCAAACCCTGCTCTAAGTCCAAGAATCCACCATTTTCTTTTTGGCTGACGTTAGCGTACTCATATGATAGGTCCATTTTTTCCGAGGCGTTTACTGAATTACTTTGCCATGTATACTCTAGTAGAAAGTTTGCAAAATCGGCTGGAAACCGGAATTCGCTCTCAGTAAAGGAGTCGTATGTTTTTGAGGTGCGCTTTAGTGAGCAGTACGTTTTGTCTCCTAAGCCGCTATTCCCTCTGAATTTTGCGCATTCCTCTTTCTAAGAACGTCAAGCAATACAGTTTAGTAAGCGCAAAACTAGACTAAGGCACACATGCCGTTTGATGGGTGGCCTACCCTCCAAAAAGTAAGGCGCGGCTGATTCACCTGTATATGAAAATGTATACTCCTATAAATAGGCAGAAAATGTTTATTTTGAAGTACTCAGTATCTTTCATGTATAACCTTTTAAAATTTGAAGTTCTAACAGTAATAATTATCCAGGGTTCCCTACTTTAAACTACACATCTAGGACCTGTTTACGTTTATCCAGTTCAAATATTTCGGTGCTGTTTTGTAATCCAATGCACTTGATAAAATATCGATACGAAATACTACATTTTGATCAATAAATATATCTTATGTGGCTTACGCGGAGTAAATCATTATAACTTCCAAATAACGGTGCCAAAGTGGATCGCACGTATTGTTCATTGATCATGTTTATTACCGTTATTGCAGTGCCCCACGTTTTGTGCATATAAATAAATTGATTAGGTAACACTATCAAAAATTAATCCCTGGTTGCACTGAAAGCATCAAATTTATAACTGGGTTAAAGGGTATAGCATACTAAAAGAATATTTGTATTGAAATTAAAGGCAGGTACATACAATGCTCTATACATCCCGAGACTACGTTTGTCAAGAAGAATGCGAGTCAGTTGAAGAATTTAATGCCATGCTAGCACGTTTCCATGGCAGCTCAGTGGGAAAACCATGGCAGTGAGACTAGGAGCTCCGTGGATCAAATCCCAGTTACGATGTTCAAATTTAAAGTTTGTTTATAACTTTACAAATCAAAGTTGCTATTTAAATTTTTATTCTTAGAGGGACAATAATAAATAAACCTTGGCACGACAGCCCTAAGAGGGGCAAGGTCTACCAACCCGACTGCCGGCCTCATGTCATCTTACATAAGGTAGAGGTGGGCGATCATCCAACCGATCCGGGGAGATGTGGTCAACAACTGGGCATCCTTTCTTCCAGAGATGTCACACAAATATTTTCAATAAACTTCATCTAACCTATATCATTTACTGGTAACGTTTGTCATTAGTATTTATTTTAAGAAAGATGGGTTTATCGATTTTGATTAGAATATCACCTTCTTAAAATTTGTAAGGAAAAATTATATATATAATCATTTTTCTGGGAATAACTTGTGAAGTTTTCATTCTGAATGACTTCTGTATGAATGCTAAACAATAGATCTCTTTCCACACCTCTGTAGCACACCTGGTTTCGTGTATGCCTCACGTTCGAGAAGTTCAGAGTTCGAATCTCGGTCAGGGTGAGTCATCTGAATAACTATTTTCCTGCAAGACAATGTCCGGTAACTCTAAGCTCTGTGGACTCTGTACCCATTTGAACATCATTTCATTCATTATCCGATATGACTTAACGTTGGAGATTTTCTTTTATGCTGAAAGATGAATGTCTGGTAACTCTAAGCTCTATGTACCCTGGACTCATTTGAACATCATTTCATTTATTTTTCGATATGACTTAATGTTGGAGCTTTTCTTTTATGCTGAAAGAAGAGTCTCAGGTAACTGTAAGCTCTACGTACCCTGGACTCATTTGAACATCATATCATTCATTATCCGATATGACTTAACTTTGGAGGTTTTTCCTTATCCTGAAAGATGAATGTCTGGTAACTCTAAGCTCTATGTACCCTGGACTCATTTGAACATCATTTCATTCATTATCCGATATGACTTGACGCTGGAGATTTTTTCTTATCCTGAAAGATGAATGTCAGGTAGCTGTATGCTCTGTGGACCATGGGCTCATTTGAGAATCATTTCATTCATCATCCGATATGGCTTTACGTTGAACGACGTAAATTTAAAAAAATAAATATTCCATTTTATTTTGAGTGTGAAATATCGCTTTGTTTTGCTCAAAGACCTGTTTGTCAGGTTTGAGGTTCTTTTTCACGCCGTAAATCTACGACATCTGGATAACTGCCTTTAGTTGGCTTCCGAAGGAAGCAATGCAAAGGATTTTTTCGCCTGATAATAATCCATCACCCTGCGCCGTGGGAACCAGAGGTTACCAAGTTACCCCTGGACACCGGAAGTCCATAATGTACCAATATAATTTTTAGTTGGAGGTAGGAAAATTATTTGTTATTATTAATTATTTATAAAAGTTTAAAATTATCAGGTATATTTGGGTTACAGTTTTGTTATATGCATAGATTATACTCTAAGTTTGCTAATGAAGCCCAAAACATCATTTCTTCTGTTTGATAAAACCTTCTTGTATTTAGAAAAACCGAATAATGTAATATTATGTAAGCAAAATCAAAACTTTTTATTTGTTTAAAAGGTTCAATATTTTATTTGGTATGAGAAGTAGGTACCACAAATGAACCAAGGTTTCGATGTTCTGAATGTCCAAGCATACACTACACTGTGAAATAAATAAAGCCAGATTCACTTCAGTATATTTGAGTAACAACAATAATAATAATTGTGCAGAAACAAAAGACAACGACAAATCCCCTTGTGGCGAGTGAGACAAAGCAACAGATGTTCCAGACGCCCAGAGGCAGTTTAACACAAAGCAATAAACTGAATATGGACCAGTAATTAGGGAATCTCTACAAAGTGACTCGGTATAAGAGGACAATCGGGTTGTCCGTTACAGAAATTAGGAGTAGCCTAACATGGCTTGTCATTCTCTTTTCCCGAACAGCTGCAAGGTATTGACCATTCACAAAGGAATACATGTCTATTAAATTCCAGGAATAAAGTCTGAGCAAATGTATAGAAACAGTCCACCACAGGCGTTGTTATCAATCTCTACCCAATATAAACATATTTCAACTCGAGAATACTACAAAACGTATAATAGATATAGCATTTGTGAAGCAGGTGGCTCAAGTTGTCTAAACTTAAACCATTATCAATACAAAGAATACAAATGTTAGCGTCCATGAGTCTCTACACTCGGTCTGGTGAGTCATCTCTGCTAATGTCAAAACACTAAATAAGGAATAAGACTGATTTGTAATCTGTGTTGTCACTGCGTACAGACCATTCATTTGCTTTCTTCCTGACTGTAATATTCATAAATTCCTACATATGATTATCATCAAGGCTTTTTAAGTCCTCCAAAGTTGTCAAATTGGACGATGAACAAAATGATGTTCAAATGAGTACAGGGTACATAGAGCTTAGAGTTACCAGATATTCATCTTTCAGGATAAGGGAAAATCTCCAACGTTGTCATATCGGACGATTAATGAAATGATGCTCAAATGAGTCCAGGGTCCATCTTTAAGAATACGGAAACTCCCGGAGAAAACTTATCCAGATAACTCGAATCGAGATCTCTTGAGCCTGAGACAGACATGCTACTACCCACGCTACAGAGGCGTTGCTTTGATGTGCTAGTAGAAACCCAGATTAGAACTTCGCAGCCCAACGCCTAAGTTCATCGTATACATGTGCAAGAGATGAGGCTACGTGAAGTAATCTGACGGAGAAGGAACGACCAACCAGCGTCTTCTATTATATGCCCGTTGTAACAAAATCAGCCAACTATCTGCGTCATACAGCAGATTTCGCAGGCGTACAAAATGAGGGGAATTGTAATACCCGGGTAAAGTGCAACTTAAGGCATCTCGGACATCTGTTTGAGGTACACTGAGGCAATGGCAACCTCGTACCGCGTGGAGAGATCTTTGACGTGTTTGCGAAAAGTTAGATTCACTCTGAAATAAGTAATGGAATTTCTCCATTGAATTCTTCTACCGCTAAACTTGAATGTGGAGCAATCTGCAAGGATGTGACGCCTGTTCAGTAGCATGCTTTGGCCCTTCTGCAGATTAACGGACATGCTCCAACGCCGGCATGGGTTTAAGGCTCTGAAGAAATGTTTGAACAGAACAGAAGCAAGTCATCATCATACTGAGTCATGTTGACGTGCAGCTGATTTGAAGAGTTTGCCATAGGGATGCTGAATAGCCTGGAGGATAACACCGAACCTTCAGGGAATCCGCCTCTTATGACTTTAACTGTGTAGTAACTATGCGTTTAGAGATTCGGTGAAGAAGAGAGGTAGGTAATGTGTTGGCTGTGTTGGTAGCAACAGATAAATTTGTGTCGTATATCTTCATGATAGGTTGTTGAGAAGGCCTCCTTAACATTCAGAGACATCGCTACAGTCTGAGAGCCCAAGGAAGCAGCCTACACTACTAGGGAGTTTGAATGACGAGGACGAAATACAGAGGGTCGGGGGTGGCTTGAATGTCACTCAAAAGTGTGAACAGGCAGAATAAGATCATCCTCTCGAGCACTTTCGAGAGATTCGAAAGGAGGATGATGAACTGGTAGTTGGAAGGATGCACTGGGTTTTTCAGGGCTCCAGAAACTGGCCTCTCTTCACTCTCGTGGAAAGTACCCCAGAGTGTAGCACATGTTGAACACTCTTACTTAAAAGAAAGGAAAGGTGGTGGAGCATGTGGGCTGTCAGTCCGTCAGGATCTCTTGCCTTTTTCAGTTTGCGAATTGGAGCTTGCCTGTAGAATCACGTGTCTCCCGACGAATAAGTTCTAAAGAGATGTCGCCCTGATGGACGCTACGTTCAAGGTAGTTGACCAACACAATTGTCTTGACTTGGGGCTCGTAAGCCAGGCCAGGCCTTGGGTACCCTGGAGAGTGGAGGTATACCGGACTTCTACAGTTTCGGGGAGTTTCTGCAATTCTCCACACATCACTCCTTCGATGTGCAACCTGATTATCTTGTCCTCCCTGGTGCTCCCGCAGGCGAGACCAATGCTCCTGTGAATCCTCCCTTGTATACTTGCAACCTGGGCAAGATGAAGGCTGAGTAGAGGATAAAAGTAAGCTGCCATGCGATCGGAGAACGGCTCATGAAAGTGCAACCATCACATGCATCCAAGACACAAGCTTCTCTTGGTAACGACATTGAACTTCGCGTGCAAGAAAACCCTCCATTATGTCATTCAGCTCCACACATTTAAACTACAAACAATTATTATCACGAAAATAACTTCAACGATATGGTCTCTTTCGGTTTTCCAGTTATTCATAATTCATCCAAAATAAAGAGGACTTCAGAGACCAGAAAATTCAAGATAAATGTTTCGTTTGTCATGCAAATATCTTAAATAATATATGGTATTTTAATAAAACTTTGTATTTGATATGCTCTTGGTTTTCTTTTTCTTTCCTTTCTCCTTTTTTAATTCAGGAAGCCTCAGAACATCTATCTCACATTGTAAAATATGTTGATGTAATACAATATTCTCTCTATTTTCTGTAACCACACAACAAAGAAAGTAAAAGTTCTTTCTTTACATCTTATCAAATCATTCAGCTTTATTCAATGTGAGTGTTGAAAAAAATTCATTACAGCCAAATTATTTCATACCTTTAGTTAGTATACATACAATTTTAAATATATTATTCTTAAAACTTTCCTTAAAATTGCAACTAATAAAATATAAAAGTGGTCCAAGAAGAACTTTTAACAGTGAGCATAGCCTGAAAGAAAAGGAAGTGAGTAAGCAATGGAGTTTCAAGTTCTACCTAAATCTAGTATTACCAGAGAAACTTAATAAACATTTGTGCCTTTAAAATTTGTTATATTAAAATACCAATTGTATAGCATGAAAGTATAATAAGAATTGAATAATAAAAAAATGGAAACCTTTCACAAATTTACCACATTTTACTTATGCATTGCCTTAAATTGGCAATATTTCAAAGACTGGTCTAAATAACGAAACGTATATTTCAGATTTTCTACAAACAGCGAGTGGAATGCTTTTCATTTTGATTAATTCTGCGAAATTTGTTTAACTGGGAAGACGTAAGAGCTAAACAAAATTGGAAGCATTAGGTACATCTTGAAAATCACTGGAACAATTTTAATTAAGAGCGGGAGAGATGTGCTGGGAAGACTTGAACCTTTCTGTTGGCGTTTACCGCCTCCCAAAGATCCCTGTGTTGGTTGTCACACGCACAAAGTGAAAGACGCAGAGTGTTTCCCTCAGGGAGTGTTGGTTAGGGAAAATAAACCTCACACAGACACTCTGCAGCAAATTTAACTTCCTACTTGCAGCAGTGACATCTGGCGAACATCCCTTCATGTTGAAGTGATAACAGGAAATTTAGATTTGCTCTCTTCATAGAGATTTGCTCGTAAAAATAGCCTTCTTGTTGCCACCACCCCGCGATACTAAGGCATGAGAGTGTACAAAATACAGCAGCACTTCTTATTAGTTTTGCAGTTTTTTAAAAAAAATTATATTTCCATGGTAATGGTTTCCCATACCAGTAACCTGACCACAGCGTGTTCTGCAGAAAGGTTGACCGCACGTCCTATACATTCTCCCCTCCCTCCGCGTGCGGTGTGCGTAAATCTTGCTTGCTTTCATATAAATTATACTTTTCTGTTACCTCTGGTTTTGCCTTGCCTTTCAAAAGTTATGAATTTCTCGCCCTTTTAGAATTATCGAATACCGAGTTGGTTACCACCGTGTGTTAATGATATTCTTGAACCGGCTGTGTCTCAAAAATTTCTTTACAAATTAAACCTGATCAATATGGCCACTGAGTTAATGAGAACTACCTAAAAGATCGTAAGGATGCATTGATATGTCTATATGCTTTATTGCCTATTGGGTTTACAAACTATTCTTACGAAAACGAACTCTTCTATTATATTTAATCGAAATAATTATTTACATTTTTACATTTCCTTATAAATGTAAAAGACACAGTGATAGTGAAATGATTTACACCTGGATGCTATATATTGTAGATCCTCGTTTACCCGGATCAACTGGGACCAGGGCCGATTCCAGTAAATAAAAATCTGAGTTATCCAGAGAATAATGGAAAAACGATAAAAAAGCATGCACATCGCCAGTATTTTCAATGCAGTTCAGAAATTACTATCGCCACACTTTCACCTAAAAACACATACACTGTATATACTATAATAGCCTATATATTTGTACTGTACTACAAACTAGTCGGTAGTAAAAAAGACAGTGAGCTTCTGCTGTCTCAGTTTAGCGTATCGCTTAGTAGCAGCGTGATCTCGCATTTGCTTTAACATTAGAAGTTCATCTGGCAAAGTTCCGACTTGACTCTCGAAATAAAGCAACAGTTTCTCTAAGTTTGTTACTGCTTGTGCGTGGGTCATAGTCACAGCTGGTTCATCAACATTATCTAAATCTGAATACTCTTCATATTCATTTTCAGTAACACTGCATGATGCAATAATGCTTTCCTCTGTAATTGGTTTATAACCTTCGACATTGTCAATGTATTCTTCATCAACATCAAAACAGACATCGATATTTTCAAAATTATTCTTCCACACTTATTTTTTTCTTCTTTTTCAATCTTGTTTCCTAACAAATCACACATACCAGGGTACAACTTTACCCATGTCTTTATCAAAGTGTTTCCTACAACCTGGTCCCATGCAGGTGGGTTGAGTGCAGTGAATTCACCCACTGGCAACAGAATTAGAATAATGTTCACACTGAGAATAGCGATTTATCGTCTGTAAAGCATGTCTTCATTTACTGCGCTAAACAACAATTTTTTCGATGTTGGTCCGGGTTATTCGGATGTCAGGCTTAAAGAGGTCCGAAAGGTATTATTGTACTCACAGAATATATACCTACTAAACGTCCAGTGTTTTCAGGCTTGAAACAAGTGAAGATTGACTGGAATTTGAAAGAATTACAAAGAATTGCGTAATTTGACCATTAATAACGGAAATCTCAAAAATTGCGTATGCCAAAGCAGTCATTTGAAATCAATTTTGTGTTCTATGCATGATTGTTACTAACATTAAAAATGAATCGCTTCTAAGCCAAGTATAATCTTCAGGAGTATAATAACTGATATTAATTAAAGTGCTTTCATCAACTTTTAACTGTCGAGATTAATAATAATAATAATAATAATAATAATAATAATAATAATAATAATAATAATAATAATAATAATAATAATAATAATAATAATAATAATAATAATAATAATAATAATAATAATAATAATAATAATAATAATAATAATAATAATAATAATAATAATAATAATAATAATAATAATAATAATAATAATAATAATAATAATAATAATAATAATAATAATAATAATAATAATAATAATAATAATAATAATAATAATAATAATAATAATAATAATAATAATAATAATAATAATAATAATAATAATAATAATAATAATAATAATAATAATAATAATAATAATAATAATAATAATAATAATAATAATAATAATAATAATAATAATAATAATAATAATAATAATAATAATAATAATACGATGGCTGTTCAATAAAGAATGATCACAATTTTTTTTTGTGTTGTTTTTTTTTTATAGCGTACCT
Organism: Mantis religiosa; assembly: GCA_030765055.1. Taxonomy (NCBI): domain Eukaryota; kingdom Metazoa; phylum Arthropoda; class Insecta; order Mantodea; family Mantidae; genus Mantis; species Mantis religiosa. The sequence continues at coordinate 159,945,847 of CM060949.1, forward strand.
TTACTCATCCTCATAATTTTGATGGTCTTTCTCAAACTAATCTCCCTTGATGCAATGCACTTGTCCCAGCTGGAAACTATTTTTGAGAGATCCTTCAAAGTCACTTCCGCAGCCTTCACCACTGCTTCTGATGATGCATAATGCCTCCCACAAAGGCATTTCTTCAAGTTAGGGAATAGAGAAACGTCACATGTGGCTAAATCCAGACTATAGGGAGGGTGAAGAATGCTCTTCACGTTGATTTGTGCAAGATATTCAGCAACAACATTGGCAATATGCAGCCGCGCATTTTCGTGGTGCAGCATCCAGCCTGCTTCATGGAAATGTGGTCTTTTGCGCCTGATATGGACTTGCAGTGTTTTCAGGACATCCCTGAATTGCCCAGTTACTGATGTGTAATCAGCAGTGATTACGTTTGAAAGAAACTCCGGATCTTACTCTAACATCAACTTTACCTGCATTTTACTTCCATTGCAGCGGTAGGCGATACTGAACATGTCTGAACTTGCCTGGTTCTCACAGGCGGAAACAAGGAGTATAAACAATGAAACTACTGCGGCGTGTTTGTTTCACATTAAGCTAACAGAATATAATAAGATTGAATTTTAGTACGAAAAATTATGACCGTAAAAAATTAGATAGTTTTTATTGAACAGCCCTCGTAATAATAATTAATAATAATAATAATAATAATAATAATAATAATAATAATAATAATAATAATAATAATAATAATAATAATAATAATAATAATAATAATAATAATAATAATAATAATAATAATAATAATAATAATAATAATAATAATAATAATAATAATAATAATAATAATAATAATAATAATAATAATAATAATAATAATAATAATAATAATAATAATAATAATAATAATAATAATAATAATAATAATAATAATAATAATAATAATAATAATAATAATAATAATAATAATAATAATAATAATAATAATAATAATAATAATAATAATAATAATAATAATAATAATAATAATAATAATAATAATAATAATAATAATAATAATAATAATAATAATAAACACCTTTGCATTTCTTTGGGATTACAAACACTGGTTACTGCTGGCCTCTCGCGTAGAGGGTTTTTTTTTTTTTTTTTGTAATTTACGTCTTCCAACGTTAAGTCATATCGGACGGTGAATGAATTGGATGAAATGATGCCCAACTGAGTCCAGGGTTCATGGAGCTTAGAGTTTCCCGACATTCGTCTTGAAGGATAAGAGAAAACCCCGGAAAAACCTTATCCAGGTAACTCGCCCTCACCGAGATTCGAACTCGGGACCTCTTGAACGTGAGGCAGACATCTACGCTACCGAGGCGGGACGTAGAGGTTGATGATCAACCAATACGGAAAGGTGATGTGGTCAGCATCACGCATCCTCCACCTGGAATGTCGGCTTTCGCAGCCACAGCTGCGTTTCCCCTGTACGCTGTATCGCAGAATTAATTTGTGAAACAGTTCTGTGTTATTTCATTACATTAATATGAAAATCTTTATTTTAAAATGTACATTTCTCTCTATTAGAAGTTCATATACTTAGCCGCAAAATTCAACTAAAACCGTAAGTTTTTTTAAGGTAAATATTTCATTGCGAGTTTTTAATTAATGCTTGTTATAAAAACTAAGTTCGAATGTTCTGAAGCTTGATGTCTTCCATTTTCGCCATAACATAGGATGCCCTTCACCTTTATTTGCTGTCAAGGCTTTAAATTAATCATTAACACTTATGACAAAGTTTACTGGACCTCGAGAGAATATTAAGAACGCGCTGTGTATTAAATTTCTGAGGACACAAAATTCTCCGTTGACCCGGCTTTAGGACAGCTGAAGAATTGCTCATTCCACTCCAGGGAGCGCTAGTGTCGCATGTAACGGACAGCACGGGGACCAAGGGATGTAGTGCCGCTGTTGTTGAAAATCCATTGTTCGTGTCCATTAGCTAACTTTATCTTCCACCTGCCCAAGGATTCACTCCATAATTTACAAGGTACAGACCCACTAGAAGCGACCTACCTTCGCTAACAGAGGGCCGGCTTTCTTTCCTTTAGTTAAACCAAGCTCTGTGTTTCTAGGATGTAGAGTACATTCGGAATATTTAAGTCCGTATAGTACATAAAAACATAAGCTACATAGGCTAGGCTACTAAACCTTCTGGAGGAAGGGATGAGGTGAATAAAGGAGGGCCAGATCTGATGGCGCAGTGTGCTCCCTATTGTTGTCAGTTGGATATGACTGCCACAGCACTTTACAGTGAACTGTACTCGGGAGGGGGCAGACGATTCACACGGCATATTGTATCAAGTAACATGACTGATAAGTTCGCTGAGTATAGGGGTTGGAAGGAGACAGAAGAGAAAGAAGGATAGATCTGGGCTCACTGTCTGTTTTATGGGTGAAGTCACTGTTCTAGAACCATTGCGGACTTATATCATGTAATCAACTATAGCATTCGACTAACAACTTGGGAAAACCCAATGTCAGGGAATCCAACCCGTTGCCCACCGAATAAAAGACACAGATATTATCTATCACTTGAAAGTTACCTTTGATTCCATAAAATGAAGTAGTTACAAATTCTCTAGATGTAAGTAAAATATAAAAAGAAATCGTCAACAAATAGAATTCTGACGTGCTGTATTCATATGAGCTTCTTTACACTTGTAGAAACTATTCTTACAAACGCTTATTCCTCTATATACAACATGTTAATCAAGAAAATCTGTTTTTATAACTGGTTTTGCTGTAGGTGCAACGAATACAGTAGATTTTAAGTGATAGTCGACTCTTTTAAACTTGATTGTCTAAGGGATATCTTTGAAATTGCATTTTCCTCACATGGCCAAGACATAAACAAATGAATAACAATATCCCTTACAATAAAAGTGTAAATATTGGAAAATTTAAGCAAACACTAAGAGATATATTTTAAATGGTTCACTCCAAATATAAAATGTATTTAACATAAGTTGTGTGTTTTAACGAGCTCTACATTTTTGTATAGTTAAGATTTTGTTTATCTGTTACTCTTTGCCAGTTGAAACTGTACTGTCCGCTTCGGAATGTTGTGCCAGCTTGAAGCTGTAATGTTTTGATGGATTCTTCCTTGATGTTAATTCCGCCTCAAGCTATGAGAAACCTATCTCAGGTCGGTCCTCTTAGCCTTGGTCGTTAGAGCGTATTTCTCTAGGGTTCCGTCGTGAGCGCCGCGGGCTCGAGTCCTGCCTTGGGCATGGGTGTGTTGTGTATGTGTGCATAAAATTTATAAAAATAATAATTGTAATAATAATAATAATAATAATAATAATAATAATAATAATAATAATAATAATAATAATAATAATAATAATAATAATAATAATAATAATAATAATAATAATAATAATAATAATAATAATAATAATAATAATAATAATAATAATAATAATAATAATAATAATAATAATAATAATAATAATAATAATAATAATAATAATAATAATAATAATAATAATAATAATAATAATAATAATAATAATAATAATAATAATAATAATAATAATAATAATAATAATAATAATAATAATAATAATAATAATAATAATAATAATAATAATAATAATAATAATAATAATAATAATAATAATAATAATAATAATAATAATAATAATAATAATAATAATAATAGATGATGAATTGATTATATTATGAATCGTTTTGCTGTTTGTTGAAATTTTAAATTGTTTTATTTCAGATAACATGTTATGTGGTAATTATAATTTATAACTGATATAGTTAAATAAGTCAATAGTTAAATTAATTTATTAGCAATTTATGAAGTTTTATATTTTATTTTTAAGTAATTGAAGAATGATAGTAAGGTATAAAATTAAAATGATAAAAATGTTAATTATATTATTATGTTTAAATTATTTTAATTTAGGCATTTGTTATGGTAGTCGAGTAGGAAATTTGTTTCGGATTTATTTTAGTTTTAAGTTTTCTTTCCTTTCTTTTTACTCTATTTTTAGGTTAATCTTGAGAATTTTTATGTAATTAATTGTGTTGTTTTGATTTTAATAAATTAAAAGTTTGAAATATACGTTCTGGTTTAAGTAATTAGGTACCAGGACGGAGTATTTCAGATTTTTATCTATTTATTTTATTTGCTGTGTATGTGTCTGTGTCTTGTGTGTATGTGTACAACTAAAGTAAACATATCCCTTCGATGGCTCAAAAAGGAGCCTATCTCAGGGTACGCCTGGGTGTGTACTATTCAATGAAAGTATGACTGGGTTTTACTTTTAATGAACCGTCTACACTTTAGTGTAGAAATTGCCGATACTACTATATGAATGTGCTAAAGTGTTTGATTTCTCTACCAGGCGATAACACGCGGTTCTGTCATTGAGACAAGAATGACGCCTAATCCGTTTTGTCTCACCAACAATCAGGCTAGAAGTGCTTCATGCACGACCTTCCAAATAAAAATCCCACATCCACAGCTATGTATGCCGGTGACACCGTTATTTTATATTCGAATTCAGACTTAAGTATTGCAATCAAGAGGATACAAATATCAATAAATGCGTTATCTAAATGGCTCAAAATGTGGCGAGTAGTATTAAGTACTAATAAAACGGGAACGAAAATATTCTCCTTAAGATCCTATCAAAATCCACCCCCACAGGAACAGCAGAGGAAACAACTAACATGGCAGCCTTCAGAAACACCAGTCAAATATTTAGGTGTAATGCTTGACACTAAATTAACCTGGAATTCTCACATATCTTACATTTCCACAATAGCCATTTCTAGAGTAAAAAAGCTGTATCCATTGCTACAGAAAAAATCACAGCTTAGCCTGGAGTGCTCAGCACTGACTTACAAATCTCTTATATTTCCCATAATTTCTTACGCTGCTCCTGTATGCGGTGCAACCAGCAAAACCCACATTCATCGACTCCAGGTTATACAAAACGAATGTATCCGCACCAGTGGCGGCCGATAAAGGAAAGCTGCGGGACTGCAGCCCCCCAGAGTAAATTGTAATGTTATTGTTGCCTTAATTGCCTAAGTTGAATAGATTACATCAATATATATTGTAAGTCATTACAACTGTGCGGCAAGTTCATATGTGAAGCCGCTTCTCCATCTTGGACTACCAGTGCAGCTCACTAACGTGCATATTGCTTCCATTTCCCCCTCCGCTAGCCCCCGCTTCACGTTTCGACTTACCGCGCGCCCCCTTGCTTAGTGAACTCACTGGACTGCAATGTTTGCAGTCCCAAGAGCGGTGTTATAAGTACAATTTCGTGCGGATTTTCATGAAATCGACTGTTTTTAACATTTTCACGGTGATTCAAATATATTTTTGTTCCTGACAGTAAAGTGTAATCAAATGTGACTTTATAAACTGCTATCAATGATGTGATTGTAACAATGAGTAATTCAAATGAAATGTGTAGTGTTAACGCCCGCTTTTACTACATACGGCACCGCAGGCGGTGACACTGATGATACATGACATGAAGATGGAGCACCGGTGGAATGAGATGGCGGGGGAAACCGGAGGTCCCGGAGAAAACCCACCCCAACGCCATGTTGTCCACCACAAATCTCACTTTGCGGTCGCCTGGGATCGAACCCGGGCCGCCTTGGTGAGAGCCAAGCGGTCTAACCACTGAGCCACGGCGCGGCCATAAACAATGAGTAATTCAGTCAAGTATTTAAAGTCACTTCGTTTTGGCGCTTTAACACTGCAATAGAAATGTGACATTAAAGTGCGAGGAAGACCGACTCCTATGTTAAACATTATTCAAAGTGCAACAAGCCGACAAAAACAATATAGTAGGTGTTTCAGTCCTGAAATTTACACGAAGTATGAGTGGATATGTGGCTGTGAAGTCAGTAATTCCCTAATCTGTTTTCCTTACCTTTTATTTCGAATTAAAGACGACGCAGCCAACATTACATGGGTTCAAAAGGGAGTTTCATACTTGAAGAGACTATATGAAAAATTTCATAAACATGAAATGTCCAAAAACCATATTAATAGCATGCTTCATTTTGCTGCACTTGGGTCAGTAAATGTTCAGACATGATTATCTGTTATGGCCGACGAAATTACAGTTATTGTTGACATGTTTCAGCTTGTTTCTTACGGTATAGTAATGCCTTAGGTAGTCCTGTTGAACGATTCTGGGGATTTTTTTATTCTGAATGGGCAAAATTCTGATACAACTGCGGAAGTTGTAATTTCTGAGCTTGGCAGTATATTAAAATAAAATAAGAAGAAACTTATAGGCTAAAGTTTTGATGGTGCAGCGGTAATGAGTGCAAGCTAAGTTAGAGATGTGTACCCCAATGCTTACTGTGTGAATTGCTTAGCGCATCAACTAAATGTGATAATGGATAGAGCTGCCAGGCAGAACACAAAATATAGGATCTGTTTTTTTTTTTTTTTTTTTTTTTTTTTTTTCAAATCTTTTTGCTATACCTGCCTTCTTTTCCTTCTCTCCACACAGATCATCAGTGTTAGCTTCATGTATTAAGAAGAGAATATCCAGTGGGGGATCAAAGAGTTGGGACTACAAATCAAGGACTGTAAGTGTTGTTTACGAAAAGAAGGAGGCATTTAAAGAATGTTTTGAAATTTTGTCAAAATCAGAGATCTCCAGCAGTGCGACAATAAATGAGGCAAGTGCTTCATTTGGGTATATTGAAAATAATGAGTTTTGTTTCTGGCTTATTTTTTCCCCACTTAGTTATGCCTCACGTAGAAATACTGTACAATGAACTACAGAATCGCCACATACGATAGATGCTGCCAAAGTTCCAGTGTACATATCTACTTTCGCTGCTGAAATTATAAAAGTAAGAAACACGGCGGAGTCCTGTGATTTGGCAGCAGAAAACCCACAAAAAAGAAAAAGTGTTTCAAACATAGAGGCCAGAGCAGCAGCCAAGGAACTATGTGATGTTATACTGTCACAATTGAATCTCTGCTTCCAGTTTACAAAACATCTTTCTCTATCTTCCCTGCTACAAGAATCACAATTTGAGCAATTTAATTTAATATTTCCGGAAAATGTGTTCAGTGAATGCATAAAAATGTTCCCAGTATTTGATAAGGACCAACTACATACAGAACTTTTGGTCATCTTTTCAAGAGAAGAATTCAGGAATATTGGTGGCGCTGTAAAATTACTTCAATATCTTAGAACTAATAATCTTCCTTCCACTTTTTCTGAAGTGTTAAAACTTTTTAAGATAGTTATTACTCTGCCTCTAACAACTAGTGAATCTGAGCGCTGTTTCTCCACACTGAAAGGAATTAAAACATTCCTTAGGAACACTATTGGAGAAAATAGATTAACTGTGCTTGCTTTGTTGTTCATAGAAAAAGAAATGATAGAAAACATCCTGACCTTCAACGAGAGAATGGTTAATAAGTTTGCTACAAAGAAAGACGTCGTATGCAGTTCATCTTCAAATAATTAAAGTAAGCTAAAATTTCAATAATCAGTGCAGCACCCCTTGGTATAGACAACGTGAGCCGCCCCCGCTCCGCACTATTACAAAGGCTCCATGGTTCATAAGAGACGATCAACTCTATCAGGAACTTAGTATTCTTCCCGTACACCTGTACTTCAAACTGCTACTTCGTTAGATTATTCGAAGTACCAGGCGCTGTAACCTATCACATTGGACTGAGAAACTTACAGAGGTGCAGATTGAAAAGAAAACTGTCTCAAGACATCCTGATCACTGATTCAGAAGATAGAGACTTGTCTCACTAATTCAAAGTGGTTATACTCTCTATTTTTGTCATAACACCACTGATCATAATCTAACCTCACATATCTAACCTCTCTTTTCTATTGTTATCCTTCTTATTTAATTCTATTATACGTGTTATTTATCCTATTATATACTTTATGTTTTATTCTCTTTCATTTAAATATCTTCTTAATTGTTATCTATTCGTTTATATTATATATTTATCACCTTTTGTATATGCTGTAGGACAGTAATTCCTAAGCTGTTAATTTCTATGTAGTACTTATGTTATGTATCAATGGCTTGAATAGCAATATTGCTGAACACTAAAAGTGTCTTAGATTATGTCCAGGATGTTCTATTGAGCTTCAAATTCTTCTAGTAGCTTGTACTTTGGTAATGACTCTAAGACTCCAGTCCTAGCTTCTAATCTATGTTGTCACCTCAATTCTATTTTTCTGATATTTGCTGCTTTACAACTGAGAGTCGCTCTATACGTTTCTAACAAACGCTACCTCACATTCCAAGAATCCCAAGCTAGCCTGCCATACAACCTTAGACAGCAATCTTTCCCTTCCACTCGCGAAATTGTCGGAACTACTTCGCTAATTATCGTACGCTGCCACCTTACCTCGAGCCAAAATGTACTCATGATCTACTGCCAAACTTACAACCCCTTATTATTTAACACCCAATCACAGTTATGTAAAAGTTATCTAGAATGACGAGGATATAAAATATAGAATAGAATGACGAGAATATTCCGGGATACTCCTAGAAAATTGATTTGTCATGAAAATATCTTAAACATAAAGTATTTTAATCAAAAATGAATGAGTAATATTTTAGAAAATCACAATTTTCGAAATACTTCATGGTCGCGTTGTTGAAACACTCACACACACAAATACACACACACACACCACAAGCCTGCCTCTATATCATAGGTGGTAGCGTGTCTGTGTGCAACGGGATTATTCTCAGCTGATGCTTCGCGTTGCGGCTAGGGCCGTGGGTTGTATTCAAGCCCACCGGGATGACGATGAAGCCACGAGCTACCACTTCTTCTCGATCAGAGTCCTTGGTTCATATCTGGTACTCAAATGTATTGATGTATGTAAAAATATCTCCTGCACTCCTTCAGTCGTTAAATGAGAACCTTTTTCTCAGGCGTGGTCGCGAGTTAAAGAATCATTTTAAATAAACTCAGAATTAATAAATTTTGTTTAATTTATAAACATCCAAACTTGTAATTTAATTGCGATACTTTATGCCATTTTTATACAACACTTTACATAAGAATGATATTTCTTCGATACAATTTTCTGAAAATCAGTTTTAACTATTTTTAATATTTCAGTTTGTTCACTTCGACATTCCAAAATCCAAAACACGTCTATTCTCTTCGACGCTAAGCAGTCGAAAGACGCCTTCTTTCCTAGCTGTTCTCCCAAAATTATTGATTTTTCCTTCTCTCGTTGCCATCACTACCAATCAAACTTAATTTTCACTGGTCCACGTCACACATTACATAATCTCATTTTTAAAACTACCAATGATAAAACATTCACATCATATCACATACATGTTGCGTCATCTCATGACCTACTGAATTTTAACACTTTTCTTTCTTATTTATTTTAACTTGTCCATATCTATTCTTAAAACATTAAACATATTTAAACGATTTTACAATTCTTGGGACCTAAATCAAAACAACTGTTACATGTCTCACATTCAAGAGATCTCAAATACTAATCTCGGTGAGGCTGGGTTATCTGGATAAGGTTTTTCCAGGGTTTTCCATTATCCTTAAAAGTTAATCTCGGGTAATTCTAAGCTCTATGTGCCCTGTACTCATTTGAACATCATTTCATTCATCATCCGATATGACTTAAAACGTTGGTCGTTTTCCTTTAACCTGAAAGATGTATGTCAGGTAAGTCTAAGCTCTATGTGCCCTGTACTCATTTGAACATCATTTCATTCATCGTCCGATATGACTTAACGTTGGTCGTTTTCCCTTAACCTGAAATATAATTGTCTGGTAACTCTAAGCTCTATGTGCCCTGTATTCATTTGAACACCATTTCATTCTTCGTGCGATATGACTTAACGTTGGTCGTTTTCCCTTAACCTGAAAGATGAATGTCAGGTAAGTCTAAGCTCTATGTGCCCTGTATTCATTTGAACACCATTTCATTCATCGTCCGATATGACTTAACGTTGGTCGTTTTCCCTTAACCTGAAAGATGAATGTCAGGTAAGTCTAAGCTCTATGTGCCCTGTATTCATTTGGACACCATTTCATTCTTCGTCTGATATGACTTAACGGTGGAGGTTTTCCCTTATCCTGAAAGATGAATGTCAGGTAAGTCTAAGCTCTATGTGCCCTGTACTCATTTGAACACCATTTCATTCTTCGTCTGATATGACTTAACGTTGGCGGTTTTCCCTTATCCTGAAAGATGAATGTCAGGTAATTCTAAGCTCCATGTGCCCTGTACTCATTTGAACACCATTTCATTCTTCGTCTGATATGACTTAACGTTGGAGGTTTTCCCTTAACCTGAAAGATGAATGTCAATTAAGTCTATGCTCTATGTGCCCTGTATTCATTTGAACACCATTTCATTCATCATCCGATATGACTTAACGTTGGTCGTTTTCCCTTAACCTGAAAGATGAATGTCAGGTAAGTCTAAGCTCTATGTGCCCTGTATTCATTTGGACACCATTTCATTCATCGTGCGATATGACTTAACGTTGGAGGTTTTCCCTTAACCTGAAAGATGAATGTCAGGTAAGTTTAAGCTCTATGTGCCCTGTACTCATTTGAACACCATTTCATTCATCGTGCGATATGACTTAACGTTGGAGGTTTTCCCTTAACCTGAAAGATGAATGTCAATTAAGCCTATGCTCTATGTATCCTGGACTCATTTGAACACCATTTCATTCTTCGTCTGATATGACTTAACGTTGGAGGTTTTCCCTTATCCTGAAAGATGAATGTCAGGTAAGTCTAAGCTCTATGTGCCCTGTACTCATTTGAACACCATTTCATTCTTCGTCCGATATGACTTAACGTTGGAGGTTTTCCCTTATCCTGAAAGATGAATGTCAGGTAAGTCTAAGCTCTATGTGCCCTGTACTCATTTGAACACCATTTCATTCTTCGTCTGATATGACTTAACGTTGGCGGTTTTCCCTTATCCTGAAAGATGAATGTCAGGTAATTCTAAGCTCCATGTGCCCTGTACTCATTTGAACACCATTTCATTCTTCGTCTGATATGACTTAACGTTGGAGGTTTTCCCTTAACCTGAAAGATGAATGTCAATTAAGTCTATGCTCTATGTATCCTGGACTCATTTGAACACCATTTCATTCTTCGTCTGATATGACTTAACGTTGGAGGTTTTCCCTTAACCTGAAAGATGAATGTCAATTAAGTCTATGCTCTATGTATCCTGGACTCATTTGAACACCATTTCATTCTTCGTCTGATATGACTTAACGTTGGAGGTTTTCCCTTATCCTGAAAGATGAATGTCAGGTAAGTCTAAGCTCTATGTGCCCTGTACTCATTTGAACACCATTTCATTCTTCGTCTGATATGACTTAAATTTGGCGGTTTTCCCTTATCCTGAAAGATGAATGTCAGGTAATTCTAAGCTCCATGTGCCCTGTACTCATTTAAACACCATTTCATTCTTCGTCTGATATGACTTAACGTTGGAGGTTTTCCCTTAACCTGAAAGATGAATGTCAATTAAGTCTATGCTCTATGTATCCTGGACTCATTTGAACACCTTTTCATTCTTCGTCTGATATGACTTAACGTTGGAGGTTTTCCCTTATCCTGAAAAATGAATGTCAGGTAAGTCTAAGCTCTATGTGCCCTGTACTCATTTGAACACCATTTCATTCTTCGTCTGATATGACTTAACGTTGGAGGTTTTCCCTTATCCTGAAAGATGAATGTCAGGTAAGTCTAAGCTCTATGTGCCCTGTACTCATTTGAACACCATTTCATTCTTCGTCTGATATGACTTAACGTTGGCGGTTTTCCCTTATCCTGAAAGATGAATGTCAGGTAATTCTAAGCTCCATGTGCCCTGTACTCATTTGAACATCATTTCATTCATCGTGCGATATGACTTAACGTTGGCGGTTTTCCCTTAACCTGAAAGATGAATGTCTGGTAACTCTAAGCTCTATGTGCCCTGTACTCATTTGAACACCATTTCATTCATCGTCCGATATGACTTAACGTTGGCGGTTTTCCCTTATCCTGAAAGATGAATGTCAGGTAATTCTAAGCTCCATGTGCCCTGTACTCATTTGAACATCATTTCATTCGTCGTGCGATATGACTTAATGTTGGAGGTTTTCCCTTAACCTGAAAGATGAATGTCAGGTAATTCTAAGCTCTATGTACCCTGTACTCATTTGAACATCATTTCATTCATCGTGCGATATGACTTAACGTTGGAGGTTTTCCCTTAACCTGAAAGATGAATGTCAGGTAAGTCTAAGCTCTATGTGCCCTGTACTCATTTGAACATCATTTCATTCATCGTGCGATATGACTTAACGTTGGCAGTTTTCCCTTAACCGGAAAGATGAAAGTCAATTAAGTCTATGTTCTATGTATCCTGGATTGATTTGAACACCATTTCATTCATCGTCTGATATGACTTAACATTGGAGGTTTTCCCTTATCCTGAAAGATGAATGTCAGGTAAGTCTAAGTTCCATGTACCCTGTACTCATTTGAACATCATTTCATTCATCGTCCGATATGACTTAACGTTGGCGGTTTTCCCTTATCCTGAAAGATAAATGTCAGTTAACTCTAAGTTTTATAGACTCTGGGAACATGATCTGTAATTATATCGTGTACGTATTTCACGATCATTATTGAGGTTGTATGATACGATGGTATACAGAAAATGTAGAACTGTTTAACATTGTTAAGTAACAGAACCTATTCATGCTTTTTGTCCCCTTGCCTGTTCTCCATCTGACCGAAAGAAGAAAGTTGGTTCGGCTGATGAAAAGATAATAGATTCAAATGTTACGGAGGTCACATTTCTCTTGTTTAGTTGCTATCTCTTGTCTCTCGGCTCACGTCACTTCGCCGGAAGACCTTCAAGTGGTTTAATTTCCGCTTTTCTTCTTCTTCTCCCTCCTCAGTCACACCTCCTCGCTGGTTGCCAGCTTTAGTATTTTTAAATAGCACCAACCATTCTTGGATTATGCAGATAGTTATGCCATTAGCTCTGTTACCCCGTTTCTTTATCACGTCTCACTGAAGAACAATACTTAACATTTGAAGAAGAAGACACACCTAAACTTATTCTTTAACAAAAATTATTTTATATTATAGTGCCTAACAGAAGTATGAACCACTAGCTTATTTCACTTAAAAATTGCTGGTCTTTTAATTTTGTTACAAATATTATAGCTTTATAAATAAATGTGTCTCTTAGGCATCTATTTATGCAGAAAACATTGTGCGGAAACATTTGCTTGTCGAATTACAATTTATTTTACTAAAATGTCGTATTTTAAAAGAATTACACCATTTCATGTGGAAGTCCAGACCTTAATCCCACAGAAAAAGTGGAACGTCATTGATCTCCGAGTAGGAACTGCCTGAGAAGGTCTGGAATGTAGTTATACTCCAGGAATTTCGAAAACTGGTCCTTAGTATGCTTAAAACGTGTTCGAATGTGTATGAAACATAAGGGAGGCCCTACTCATTATAATATATGATGAATTTCAGTAGGTGTTCGTGTTTTTTGAAAATTATAACTTTTAACATGATTTTACATTTCTGAAAAAATCACATACTATGGAGAGATAAAGGAATTGCCCTAAAATCTAAGGCATGCCTGGATTAAACATTCAGTGATATTAGAAAACGGTCACTTGTACGAGGGTCGGCTGATAAGTCTCGGGCCTCACATAGAGATGACACTACTGGGCCAGTTTGACGGATAGCATCATATAGTTTATCTCTAGACTAGCTTGTATCCATAGTTACAGTTCAACAGCTTCAGCTTTTGAATGACAGCATTTTAAACAAGACAAGTGTAGAGGTTTCATGAAAACGGAAGATTTGGGAAAACAAGCAGTGATTAAATACTTCCATTTGAAAGGCTTAACGCAAAAGGATCTCAAGAAGGAAATGGATAGTACTTTGAAAGACTCTGCCCTTTCATACGCAATGATTAAAAGCTGAGTTGCAGAGTATAAAATGGGACGTACGAGCACTAGTGATGAGCCTCGCTCTGAACGCCCTGTGAAAGTTACAACTCTAGAGATCATTGAAAAAAATTCATTGTTTATTAATGAAAGACCACAGATTGAACTTGTTTGAGATAGCAGAGGCTGTAAACATATCAAAAGAACGTGCAGGTAATATTTTAAGTAATGTTTTGGGCTTTCAAAAGTTCTTTGCACGACCGCGTTTGTTGACACCTGATCAAAAGTTGCAAAGAAGAACTGTTTCTGTTAAGAATTTGGAGCTCTAATGTAAAAATCCCAGTGGATTGGATATATCACTACACTCCAGAAAGTATATCACAGTCAAAACAGTGGATTGCGTCAGGTAAACCAACTACAAAAAAGACAAAATCAATTTTGTTAAATAAAAGTTTATGGCGAGTGTTTTCTGGGTTGCACAGGGAATTATTTTTATTGATTACTTTGAAAATGTAAAAGTATTAATGGTCACTACTACGCAAGCTTACTGCAACATTTGAGTGATGAGGTGAAAATAAAAAGACTTCATTTGGCAAAGAAAAAACCTTGTTTCATCACGACAATGCCCCGGCCCATCGTTCAGTCATTGCAATGAGAAAAATGTGCGAATTAATGTTTGAATTGCATCAACATCCATCCTATGCGCCAGATCTAGCACCCAGTGACTACCACCTGTTCCCGAAGGAGGACGAATATTTAACAGCAACGAGGAGGTCATTGATGCAGTAAACAGCTATTTTGAAAACCATGATAAATCGCGCTACAGAGATGATTTAATTAAATTACAACACCGATATGACAAATGTTGACATTCTCTAGAGATTATGTTGAGAAATAAAGAAAAAAACTATTTTTTTTTATTGTGAGGCCTGAAACTTAGCCGACCCTCGTATGTTGTACAGTGACATTCGGTTGTAAAAAATACCACATTACTTGTTTTTAATTAAAACATTTTGATGTGTCGGGCTTCAAGCTACCCAAGATTTTCCTTCTCAGGATAAGGGAAAACCCATAGAAAAAAAAAACCTGCCGCCCTAAGCGAGATTTGACGTCAGGACACTCAGTGAGGGACAGACACACCGTTCAAACACGATAGAGGCAGGCTCTTACATAAACAGTTCCTTGCAGGTAATTGCAAAAGGATACTAAGCGTTAGTCAAATATTTTAAGAGCGGATGACTATGTGATGGCTATATGACCATGAAAAAACTAATAATAATTTTTCTATTTATAAGAAAGATGTATTTGAAAATATAAAGAAATAACAAGCAAACAACTTTTAAAAATTATTAAGTTGTGTACTCTAACGACTTCTCCATTTTTTGTACACTAAGCTTTTGTCCAAACAAACCTCATTCAGAAAAGAGAGGACAAGCAATTCAAGTTATTCATTTTGTTTCTCATGTTATGTTTTTCATATTATGTCTTAATCAAAATCATTAGAGAGCTATTTTTTTTGGAGAAAATCAACAATTTGATAATACAATAGCTTGGCAATTTAGTGGTTATAGCAACCGGAAAACCCCCTCTTTAGCGTACTTGTCAGCGAGTCTGCCTCACGTGTAAGAGATCCCCAATACAAAGCTCGGTCAGGGTGATGAGGTTTTTCCAAGGTTTTCCCTCACTGTGAAAAATGAATGTATTTCTAAGCTCTATGTACCCTGGACTCACTTGAACATCATTTCATTCTCGTCCGCTATGACTTCACATTCGAGGTTTTCCCTTACTCTGAAAAATGAATGTCTGGTAACTCATTTATCGTCCAAGAAGGTGCAAAATTTTCAAACTCATCTGTGGCTTCGTTATTAAATCTCACCTATAAGCAAATTGTTGTTGTTGTTGTTGTTGTTGTTGTTGTTAGGTTATTTTAAGACGCTACTGCCAGCCTATTCAGACGGCTACTGCTTCTGAGTATAACGTTGAATCCAGGAGGCTCTGATTTCCGCGGTGTAGATACATAAAGGCAGTGCTATCTTACTACAGCTTCATTCTTGTCCTCGCTGTAAATCGGAATAATGCCTCACATATTGGCCCTGAGTAAAGTATTAGGAGTGATGGGAGTTGATATGGTCCCATAGGTTGAATGCGGGTTATGTCGTGTGGCAATTTCAAGGTGTCGGCACGTCTTACTGGGCAAGCGGAGAAGAGGTGTTTAAGACCACCTCTTCCTCCACATTCACATAGGTCGTTATCTCGTCGCCCTATCCGTAGGAGGTACACCGGTGTTAATGCCACTTGAAATAGAATTCTGAAATATAATGATAACGCCTTCCTTGTTAAATACGGCGTGTAAATGAATGTACGCAGGGCGTTATACTCCGATTAACTTGAGGTGGCAGCTGGGTAGAAATGTCCACTAAATGAATTAGTCTGTTACCAATTTTTAAAGGGGACTGAGGATGATTTTATAGATTTGGAACCATTGCTGGTATATGTATCAACTACTGCATATGTAAAAATCATCTTCAGCCTTCTTTCAGGATTGGTAATAAACTAATTTATTTAGTGTACTTCTTTACTCAGCTGCCACCTCAAGTTAATCGGACTATACTACCCTGACCGGCTGAGCGGGTTGTATTTGTGTTATTGTACGCGATACTCCTTGCTATGTCTGTTGTTGGTATGAGGTATTTGTTTGATACTGGTTTATTGATAGTGGCTTCCCGCACTGTCTCATCCACTCTCTCGTTTCCTAGAATTCCTACATGGCTCGGAATCCATATAAGTTCGATCTCTGTCGTCGGCGGTAAAATGTCCAGCAGGTTTCGTATGATTATCTCATATATGGGTCGTTTTACCCCCTTCACCCCGTTAACAAGCTAAGGGAGTCGAAGTGTATAAATACTTTCGTTGGTCCGTGACTTTGCACATATTTCAGTGCGCCGTATACAGCTATGGTTTCTGCCGTATATATCAATGTAGCCGTATGCAGTCACCATGTCATTTTGTGTCCCGAATTCCTTATATAGAAACCTGCACTTGTACCTGTTGTCGTTTATGATCCGTCTGTGAATATGATAACTGGCGATTGTGTACGCCTGGTGATATAAATTCTCGCCATGCCTGTTCATAATCTGTCGTTATTCTCTTAAAATACTGCGACCAGCGAAACACCTCACATCCAGGCATTTCTTAACATATGACATACAAGAAAGGTCGTGGCAAAACGGATGTCGCTTTACAGCAGATCTGCTTACACACACGCAGAATATACTGTTCCCCAAACTGACTCGCCTAACAGAACTAATGAGACAGGAACGGGAAGAGGATGGACATCTTCACCGTCCACTGACACGTTGTATAGTGGCATTTCAAACTCATACATACATCTACATACATATACTTATTACATAAACCACCATACGAACTACCCCCAACCTGTAAGCAAATACATCATTTTCTTAGTAGCTCGTAAATAAGTAAGGCAGTGTTACCAACAGTTCTGCTTAGATAACGGTTTCATTGTCGTATCCAGTAATTCCAAGACCGCCTCTAATTTCAATGGCGTGTATGTGAAGGAGGCCTTGTAATAGCGAGGGGTGCCATATAATTGCAGAGGGAGCTAACGTTGACATAAAAATTAATTACAGACCCTCCCCAACGCACACCTTCCGAGGTAATAGTGGTTTTGTTGTTTTGGAAGTCCGCCAACGTAATTCGGAGTACAACAAGGCAGAGGAGGGATCGCGGAGACAATGCTCCAACCGCAGGACTGATTGAACAGTCGCAATCAAGGAGGCCGTGTTTACCTCAGGAAATTTGACACGCGGGTTTCGCTTTCCACCTTCATTGTTAATGACGTGTTTAAACTTTGATTGAATTGCCCCGTAATTTCCTCCTCTGCAGAAACGTCTTCTCTGTGCATGTACTTATCTAAGCGCTGCTCGTACTTAGCTGATAAATGTGCTGTGAGTAGTTTGCATGTAGGATGTTTCAATTAAGAAGAATGCTTAGGTTAGTTGCTGAAGTAAACTGCAAGACTCATTGCAAGTCAAAATGCTTGTCCTGAACTCTTAAGCTCGTCACAAACTTTATATTTAATGCCAAGGTGTAAATTTTTAATCTGCTTTCCAATACGCTAAGCCTATTTTGGCAGTGACATAAACGGATATGATAAATTCAAATTACACATAGAATATTCATAGCAATTGTTTCAAATGTATCTACTTTTATTCAGTCATCTATTTTAAATCCACTGGCGTGGATGTAATGTGTGCCTGGGTTCCTGGACACACAGGCTTGCCGGGAAACGAACAGGCAGATATGGCCAGAATCCGCCCTTATGTCCTTTCCGAGGACTGCAGGCTCGTTGTTCGGAGAGCGGTGCTGTCTCACCGGTAGCTCAGAGAGGTGAAGGCGGTCCCCGTCTCCTGGAGAACATCCTCTCGCCCTTCTCGTCGGGAAGAGGTAATCTTGGCGCGTTTGCGTGTTGGTCACTGTGCTTTGACACACGGGCACCTTTTAAGGAGGACACCTGCTCCACTTTGCCCCCTATGCGGGGAGGATTTATCGGTCCGCCATCTTCTCATAGAGTGTGCTTCCCTTGCGCACCTCAGAAATACCCTGCAACTCCCACTAGGTTTGGCAGAGATTCTTGCCGATACCTCTGTGGCGGTCGGCAAGGTTTTCCGGTTTTTATCACAACTGCCCTTTCCGATTCGCATTTAGCTTTTAAAGACCGTGGTTGTGGCAGTTAACCTACTTCCTCGTATGTGCCACTTTTATCCGGTTATTTTAGTTTTCAAACCCCTACTCTTTCGGCAATCTTTTCAATGACTCACACAATTTACTAATCGTTTTGCCTGGCCTTTGCCGTACGTTTTAACTGTGGCGCTAATGACCCTGCAGTTTAGCGCCCTCACTTCCATTTCTACTACTACTACTACTACCTTATCCAGCCATCACAAACATTTTAAGACACTTTCTTAAATAGTAAAACCATGACAATTACTCCATTTTGTTAATACTGCGCCTTTCTCAACTATATTACTGTCATTTTACGGAACATCGATGTTAGGCACCTTCAGCATGTGAGAGACCACACTACCGTAAACTTTTGTACGCAGTGGTGCAAAAGTGTCTTACATTTCACGAACCCCCAAAAACTAACAGGAGCCTTTTCTATAGCCGCCCAAAACTTCAAGAACACTTATAAGAACCAATCAAACTGAAAAGTTTGGAAGTATGAGAAAATTCCACGCCATGGACGCTGTGGTTATAAGAGGTTGGATAAAAGACACTAAGGATTTACAAGTATTTCCGTACACGATCCTCATCCTAGATTGAATAAGAATAAGATATGAATGTGTCTAGTGTGGTGGGTATCAGCGATATGGTGCGAACAGAAAAAGAAAGCCCTAACACACTTTTGTAATGATAAATAAAGTTTGAATAAAAATTTTCCCTTTGGTAATATTATTTATTAATTTTACACTGGCGAATTCACTCGTATAGGAAAATGCAAAAGTTATACGGACATGTGTAATGAAGGTTATATAAAATCACATCTCCTCCTACCAGTTTACTACAGGCGTTTTATGCCCCAGAATTGGAATATTGTCATTAACTAAGCTCAGATAAATATTTTAATAATATAGACGGGAATGATCTAATTAGACATAATGATATTTTCGATTATAGTTGTATAAAATTTCTGTCTCTACGACATTTAGAACGTGAGCTATGCATGTTTTACATTTACATGGTTATTGCCACTCAACACACTTGTGAAAAACTGAACCATTTCTTCCTCACAACCTTATCTCTACGTTACCTAAATATAAAAGCATTCTAATTATTTTGCTTTCTGAAAATTTCTCTTAACGATTTTGTTTTTCTACCCTGTGTTTAAGATATTTGCATAAATAGTTAAAATATACTCGTATATTTTGAATTTTCTGGGAATATCAGGGTATCTAGCTCCTTTCATTCTGAATGACTTATGTATAGTTGATAAACAACAAAAATGAGTCAGTATAGATTGAAAGCTTATCTAAACGAACAGGAAACAATAATGATGATGATGGCGACGACGATAAGCTTCGGTAAGAATAGCATCCAGAAAACTGCTGTTGTTTTAGAGAAATGCTATTTAATTCCGTATTTTGAGGCACTGCTAATATAATTTACTCGCTTATTAACATTAACATTATCTATCTTTGAATTATTGCCTCCCCTACAACTCATATTTGAATACAAAAATATTGGTACAACTCCATATTCTTTAAAACTTGAATTTTAAATTGAGATATTTTTGCGCTATATCAATCAATGATATATTTCAATAATTATTTTGTGTCTACCCTAAGAGATCCTAGCCTTCTCAGCAATCGCACAAAAAAAACATTAAAACGTTTCTGATTTCTGTCTTATTTTAATGTATAGTTGTTTAAATACCTAAAAACATCCATATGTAAATACAAAACTGAAAATATTAAATGATGAAAATAAATAAGACTGAAAATTTATGTCCCCAATCGAATTGCTATTGTCCACTCCAACGCCCTCTGTATTATCTGTCATCTTGCTAAGCAGACCAGAACTATTTATATTCTTAACATGCAGATGGAAGCACAGGGAATTCATCATTTAATTATTTGTTTCAACAAATAAATATTTCACAAAGGAAAGATATTTGAAATAAATGTCATTTTATATAAGAGGTAATGAAAATTTGCAGTTGCCATATCTATATAGACAATGATTGTGCTTTAATAATAAATAATACAGAAATGTATAGTAGTCATACGGATCTAAAGCCACTAGTCTTCAATATAAATATGCCACTGTCGAGAGATGAGAGCAAGGTCCGTGTGCAGCAAGAGGGACCATTCCTCGGTTATGAGAACAATGCTCATGTGCAGCAAGAGAGACCATACCGTGGTTATGAGAACAATGCTCATGTGCAGCAAGAGAGACCATACCGTGGTTATGAGAACAATGCTCATGTGCAGCAAGAGAGACCATACCGTGGTTATGAGAGCAAGGTCCATGTGCAGCAGCAGAGACCATACGTGGTTATGAGAGCAAGGTCCATGTGCAGCAGCAGAGACCATATCATGGTTATGACAGCAAGGTCCGTGTGCAGCAAGAGGGACCATACCGTGGTTATGAGAGCAATGCTCATGTGCAGCAAGAGAGACCATACCACGGTTATGAGAGCAATGTCCATGTGCAGCAAGAGAGACCATACTGTAGTTATGAGAGCAAGGTCCATGTGCAGCAAGAGAGACCATACCGCGGTTATGAGAGCAATGTCCATGTGCAGCAAGAGAGACCATACCGCGGTTATGAGAGCAATGTCCATGTGCAGCAAGAGAGACCATATCATAGTTATGAGAGCAAGGTCCATGTGCAGCAAGAGAGACCATACCGTGGTTATGAGAGCAATGTCCATGTGCAGCAAGAGAGACCATACCGCGGTTATGAGAGCAATGTCCATGTGCAGCAAGAGAGACCATACCGCGGTTATGAGAGCAATGTCCATGTGCAGCAAGAGAGACCATACCGCGGTTATGAGAGCAAGGTCCATGTGCAGCAAGAGAGACCATACCACGGTTATGAGAGCAATGTCCATGTGCAGCAAGAGAGACCATACTGTAGTTATGAGAGCAAGGTCCATGTGCAGCAAGAGAGACCATACCGTGGTTATGAGAGCAATGTCCATGTGCAGCAAGAGAGACCATACCGTGGTTATGAGAGCAAGGTCCGTGTGCAGCAAGAGGGACCATTCCGTGGTTATGAGAGCAAGGTCCATGTGCAGCAAGAGAGACCATACCGTGGTTATGAGAGCAATGTCCATGTGCAGCAAGAGAGACCATACCGCGGTTATGAGAGCAAGGTCCATGTGCAGCAAGAGAGACCATACCACGGTTATGAGAGCAATGTCCATGTGCAGCAAGAGAGACCATACTGTAGTTATCAGAGCAAGGTCCATCTGCAGCAAGAGAGACCATACCGCGGTTATGAGAGCAATGTCCATGTGCAGCAAGAGAGACCATACCGCGGTTATGAGAGCAATGTCCATGTGCAGCAAGAGAGACCATACCGTGGTTATGACAGCAATGTCCATGTGCAGCAAGAGAGACCATACCGCGGTTATGAGAGCAATGTCCATGTGCAGCAAGAGAGACCATACCGCGGTTATGAGAGCAATGTCCATGTGCAGCAAGAGAGACCATACCGTGGTTATGAGAGCAAGGTCCATGTGCAGCAAGAGAGACCATACCGTGGCTACGAGAGCAAGGTCCACGTGCAGCAAGAGGGACCATACCGTGGTTATGAGTGCAATGCTCATGTGCAGCAAGAGAGACCATTTCGTGGTTATGAGAACAAGGTCCATGTGCAGCAAGAGAGACCATTGTGATTATGAGAGCAATGTTCATGTGCAGCAAGAGAGACCACATCATGGTTATGAGAGCAATGTCCATGTGCAGCAAGAGAGACCATATCGTGGTTATGAGAGCAAGGTCCATGTGCAACAGGAGAGACCATATCGTGCTTATGAGAGCAATGTTCATGTGCAGCAAGAGAGACCATACCGTGGTTATGAGAGCAAGGTCCATGTGCAGCAAGAGAGACCATATCCTGGTTATGAGAGTAAGGTCCATGTGCAGCAAGAGAGACCATACCATGGTTATGAGAGCAATGTCCATGTGCAGCAAGAGAGACCATACCGTGGTTATGAGAGCAATGTCCATGTGCAGCAAGAGAGACCATACCGCGGTTATGAGAGCAATGTCCATGTGCAGCAAGAGAGACCATACCGTGGTTATGAGAGCAATGTCCATGTGCAGCAAGAGAGAACATACCGTGGTTATGAGAGCAAGGTCCATGTGCAGCAAGAGGGACCATACCGTGGTTATGAGAGCAATGTCCATGTGCAGCAAGAGAGACCATACCGTGGTTATGAGAGCAAGGTCCGTGTGCAGCAAGAGGGACCATTCCGTGGTTATGAGAACAATGCTCATGTGCAGCAAGAGAGACCATGCCGTGGTTATGAGAGCAAGTTCCGTGTGCAGGCAAGAGGGACCATACCGTGGTTATGAGAGCAATGCTCATGTGCAGCAAGAGAGACCATATCGTGGTTATGAGGACAAAGTCCATGTGCAGCAAGAGAGATCATACCGTGATTATGAGAGCAATGTTCATGTGCAGCAAGAGAGACCATATCGTGGTTATGAGAGCAATGTCCATGTGAAGCAAGAGAGACCATACCATGGTTATGAGAGCAAGCTCCATGTGCAGCAAGAGAGACCATATCATGGTTATGAGAGCAATGTCCATGTGCAGCAAGAGAGACCATACCGTGGTTATGATAGCAATGTCCATGTGCAGCAAGAGAGACCATACCGTAGAAATGAGAGCAATGTCCATGTGCAGCAAGAGAGACCATATCGTGGTTATGAGAGCAATGTCCATATGCAGCAAAGGAGACCATACCGCGGTTATGAGAGCAATGTCCATGTGCAGCAAGAGAGACCATACCGTGGTAATGAGAGCAATGAGGTCCATGTGCAGCAAGAGAGACCATACCGCGGTTATGAGAGCAATGTTCATGTGCAGCAAGAGAGACCATATCATGGTTATGAGAGCAAAGTCCATGTGCAGCAGGAAAGACCATACCGTGGCTATGAGAGCAATGTCCATGTGCAGCAAGAGAGACCATATCATGGATATGAGAGCAATATCCATGTGCAGCAAGAGAGACCATACCGCGGTTATGAGAGCAATGTCCATGTGCAGCAAGAGAGACCATACCATGGTTATGAGAGCAATGTCCATGTGCAGCAAGAGAGACCATATCATGGTTATGACAGCAAGGTCCATGTGCAGCAAGAGAGACCATACCGTGGTTATGAGAGCAATGTCCATGTGCAGCAAGCGAGACCATACTGCGGTTATGAGAGCAATGTCCATGTGCAGCAAGAGAGACCATATCGCGGTTATGAGAGCAATGTCCATGTGCAGCAAGAGAGACCATATCATGGTTATGAGAGCAATGCCCATGTGCAGCAAGAGAGACCATACCGCGGTTATGAGGGCAATGTCCATGTGCAGTAAGAGAGACCATACCGTGGTTATGATAGCAATGTCCATGTGAAGCAAGAGAGACCATATCGTGGTTATGAGAGCAATGTCCATGTGCAGCAAGAGACACCATATCGTGGTTATGAGAGCAATGTCCATGTGCAGCAAGAGAGACCATATCGTAGATATGAGAGCAGTGTCCAAGCACTGCAAGAGTCTACAGAGGAATATCAGAAATTGAGCTCCCTATTCCGAGCAGAATACCACCAAGAAGAAGAAAGGAGCAGTGGTTTCTCTTATCCCAATACGATCTCACAAAAAGAATAGTTCCATGGGATACTCTGCAGCGAGGAGCCACGAGAAAACTACTAGGGACCTCACTGCGACCAGCGAATTGCCACATCGGGAGCGACCATATGGCAGCTCCCGGCAATCGCGCTACTGGAACCTCGTTTCAACAAGCGAAGAACCGCGGAGATCGGCACATCCAGCCAGCCCGCCCATCCGCGCCCGCAACCATGAGAGCGGAAAGCTGCCAATTAGGTAGCTGGCTGCCACTAAAGATCGCAGCCATCCGGCACTTAGGCCCGGGTAAGGCGCATTCTGTGTACACAGGTGTCCGGTCCTCTTAGTGGCAAGCCTCTAAGCCCCCGCCACCCACCGGTCCGGACACACGCTCGCCTGCTGAGGTGCACTGCACCCTTTTGGTGCAGTGCTTGTTAGTACCGTCTGACCCTAGTCAGTAACCATTCCTAAAGTAAATCCCATCAGCTCAGCCCAAAACGGAGCAGCCGACTCGACCGCAGCAGCCATACAAAGCACCTCTACCGGTGCTCCTTGGAAAAGGAAACCTCGCCAACAACGCAACGGCGGAGATGGCAAGGTGGTACACTTGGACACCAGCCAAACCAACCAGGGCAGCTCACGGGAACCTGTTCTCCGTGTAGACCAAATTATGGAGTCTGACTCCGAAGATGAGCGTGCCAGTGCGCGCGCCTCAGTTTCTGTCCGTAGCGGAAGGAACCCTGTGTTCTCCTGTAACTCTCCCTACACCTCGGCAGACGGGGAAAACTCGGAGTTTAGCTCCTCGTGTCTGTCCGCGGATGGCGAGGGGGACGGGTAGTTCCGTGAAGTTAAATCACAGAAGGCCAAGCGCACTGCGAGATAGGCTACAGAGGGCGTGCCCTTTGACCAGGCCAGCCGTCCGAGTGCCGCCAATTCTGGCAAAGCTCAGAATGGTGGTGGCCGACG
Source organism: Mantis religiosa (assembly GCA_030765055.1). Lineage (NCBI taxonomy): Eukaryota > Metazoa > Arthropoda > Insecta > Mantodea > Mantidae > Mantis > Mantis religiosa. The sequence continues at coordinate 159,971,197 of CM060949.1, forward strand.
GAGGCATGTTCCCCGATAATCGTAGATGACTTCGCCGGGGCTGTCGGCTTCCTTAAAGAAGTCATGCCGACCCTGTCGCAGTAGTGCCCGGTTCGCAGGAACAAAAGTCGCTACATCTTCCACGCAAAAACGGTGGAAGATAACAATCTGATTTTGCAGCACCTCAAGAAGAGAGAGTTTTCCCACTTCACCTTCGGGTTAGAAAAGTCCCGTGATGTACGCCGGGTTATCCGCGGGTTGCCAATGGTCACTTCCATTAATGACATTAGGACGGATCTCATCCGCCTGAACATCACCCCAAGAGTGATAAAGCAGCTAAATAGGTCCGCTCCAGATCTCCAAGGAGCTAAGCCCCCACTCCCGCTGTTCCTTGTAGTGGTGGAGCGAGTCAGTGATGCGGAGGTTAAGATCGATGGTGTCACTACCATCTGCTACCTCCAGGTTCACATAGAACCAGTAAAGGGTTCTGTCGGACCCCCTCAATGTTACGGGTGTCTGGGGTTTAATCACTCCAGTCGCTTCTGCCACCGTAACCAACGCTGCATAAGGGGCGGTGGTACGCACATGAAAGAGGACTGTCCCCGTGCCATCACGGAGGTACCCACTTGCGCTAACTGCAAGGGGGAGCACATTGCGTGTTAAGGGGGCTGCTCTGCTAGAAAGGCCGTAATAGTCCCTAGAAGGGCGCCACCAACAACATCCGCTAGGCAGACTCCTGCCCCCAAGGAACCAGTGCAACCAGCTGCTTCTGGTTCAATTCAGCGAGCACGCGGTGTGCCTACCTTTGCGGAGGTGTCGCGCAAGCCTGTGAATCTGCCTGTGACATCACGGAAAAAGACACACCTCAACCCAAGGCTACACAAATAGCCCCTTCCAACACTTCGTCTCGAAGGGCGCAAAGACGTCGTTCTGCCAGACAGCAGGGGTCGGACTCCAAGGCGTCGAGCGGGCATGGTACTCCCAAGCCAGCTCGTCAGCTGAGGGAGGACCGCGCGAATGGCAGACCGGCGCCCAGGCGCTCTTCTAGCTCCCTTGCTCCCAAAATATCCCCTTCAAATGAAGCTTCTCCCTCCACCACGCAGGCCTCAGACTTGCTGGGGTGGTTGCAGCAACTGCTGCAGAAGCACGGCCAGCGACCTTGTGAACTGGTGTTGAGATTCTTTGCTACCACCAACTCAGCTGCCCGAATGGTCATCGTCATGGCTGGACTTGCATTGCTGTCCGCCTTAAGCCAGGCGAGCCAGAATGGTGGATCGAACTAGGTCTCAGACCTCGTTCAGGTTCACGTTTTGGAACGTGAGTGGCATAGTGAACCAGCGCAATGAGCTCCTGCACATTGCGAGATCATTTGCTTTGGACCTCATTCTACTATCGGAAACACAAAGCTAAGGCCGCCTGTGTGAATCTAGGCGGTTCCAAAGTCCTTATCGTATTTGCATATCACCCACCGCGAAGACAGTTCGTAGTTAACGATTATCTCTCTATTCTTACCCTACATCCCAACAGCATTGCGGCTGGGGATCTAAATGCCAAGCATCCGCGTTGCCATGGAGGTCCACGGGTAGATGCAAGAGGCAGAGAAATCATTCGCATAATAGATGGAGATCCTCAAATGAGGTATAGGGTCCCTGGTAATACACTCATTTCCCGCGAGCTTAAGGCCGCCTTCGGTCATTGACTTCGCAATCATCAAATATTTCCCATTCCATTTATCACTCAATTCCAACCACGACTCAGTTCTGGCTGAGGTTAATTTGTGGGTTGTCAGTCATGACTTTACGGTTCAATATCGTGAAGTTGATTGGGACTGCGTACGGCTCTGTCTAAGTGACTCCATATCTACCAATCCACATATCTCAGACATTCCAACCCTCGAGAATATGATCTCATCCTTCACCACCATCGTAGTGCAAACTGTTCGTAACCTTACCGTTCACACTCTAGCACTTCTCCATCCCGACGTCATTCCCCTGGACATCCATATACTCATCCGCCGCCCTTGGGCGGCTCGCAGACTCTACCAGAGACACCGCACACCCCATAGTCGAGTTCTGCTTGGGCACCTGCACCAAGTGTTTCGTTTTTGCCTACGCGAGCATCGCATGCGCGCGTGGGAGGAGATGATGCATCTAGTGAACTTCGAGAATGGTGAAGTGTGGAGGGTCACAAAAGGATTCCGGAACCATGGCGATCCACCAACCTTCCCAATCCAAGGCACCCAAGTCCTGGCGTATGAACCCCATGACAAAGCAAATGTGTTTGCCGACTACCTTGAGAAGACCATGATGCTAAGAAACGACCCCCAGGTCTTAGACTTCTCCGGCCGCGTTAAGTGGGAGGTTTGGTGGAGGCCGCTGACCCTGGTTTCCAGGATAGGTCATACACCGCGGCAGTTTCTCTGGATGTCGAGAAGGCCTTCTCTACCACCTGGCATGCAGGTCTCCTACACAAGCTCGTTTGCCTGGGGCTTCCTTCTCACACCATACACCTTCTACACACTTTCCTTAAGCACAGATTCTTTGTTGTCAACATGTCGGGAAAGTTATCCACAAGAAAACCCATCAGAGGCGGAGATCCCGGAGGTTCTGTTATATCCTACGCTTTTTAGCGTGAATGTGGCCGACCTTCTCACTGAGTGGCACCTCAATACAGCTCAGTATGCTGATGATGTGCTGCTCTATAACACAGATAGACACCCACGCAGAGCCTACAATCAATCCACAGCCACCTGAGCCTCATCCAAGATTGGTGCAGGCTTTGGTGATTATCCATCAATCCGGATAAAATCCAAGATATACTTTTCACCAAGCGCCGCTTTTCCGCCAACCTACACTATTTTACTTACTCTGGTCTAAGGATAGAGTGGAAAAATTCACTAACTTACTTGGGGGTAAATATGCACAAGGGCCTAACAGGAGTTAGCACATCGGGCATGCAGGGCTTCGGCTTTGTTGTACCCCATGATGCAGTTAGGGATGCCGACTCCCCTGAAGTTACGTCTTTTTCAGGCTCTGGTACTCCCCATCATGCTTAATGCGTGCGAGATTTTCGGCATGGCCGCAAGATTCAAACCACTGCAGCTTCAAAGTGTGCAGAATAGGTGTCTTAGGGCTATCTATTCTGTATACCGATGCTTTCCCGTGAGATACCTTCGCGAAGCCTCATCTCTCCAATGTCATTAGACGCCGGGCCGCAAATTTCTACGCGGGTTTGCCTCACCATCAGAGTGCCTTGGTTAGGTCTCTTGGGAACTATCAACCTAATATACGCCGCTTAAAGCGCCACCGGCTTCCCCGCATGGCTTTCGGGCATATTCGGTAACCCTAAAGTTGCTATTCCAACTTCAAAAGTATACCTACCCGAAAATTAGGCTGGAAATCTTTCTAAATTAAACTCTTCCTGAATATTTTCTCGCCAGCGGTGCACACGGGCGTTGCACTCGAGTCGGCAACCGCTGAGGAGCTACGGCTTCCTCCTATTCATTCATTGCAACTTAAAACAGTGTTTGAACACAATTAAGCCATACCATGTGTAATATAGGTATATATATATATATATATATACTCTCTCTCTCTTAAAACGATTAGAAGTGTAAAAAAAAATTGTCATTCATCTTTTCTCTCTCTCTCTCTCTCTCTCTCTCTCACACACACACACATAAATACATATTTTGTATGTATATATACACATTTTGTATGCATATATATATACAAAACATAATTATTCAAAATCATCGAAGTTGTCATCAAAATATTCATCTATACTGTAATAGGCTCTGCTTAACAAGAATTTAGTCAGTTTATATTTAAACTTAGCAGCTGACACAGTATTTTAGGGCTTTCCGGAAGCTTATTAAGTAGTTTTGGACCAAAGTATTTTGGCTTATGTTCAAAAAGTTTTAGCCTGTGACCTTTAACTATAAAAAAATAAAAAATAAAAATAAAATCTGCTTACCATGTCTTGGCATCTTGAAGCAAAACCAAGACATAGCTTCCACAAATTTTATTTTCTTTTTTCCTCTTTTCAACTTTATTTATCATCATTTTCAATACATATTTGCAGATATTACTAAAACTAAGTTAACTAACTAACTAGCTAAACCTATGTCACTGGAAACCAGTGACTTACAATGCTCAAACTAAACTATTACTACAACGGTAATTCTTTACATATATACAACAAATATAAACTACATTGAAATACATAAACACAGATACTATATCTACTAGAATTACCGTTCCTACATTCTAACTCGATTAAACACCTGTCCCTGGTATCCGATCCTTTCCTCAACCGGAATCACATAGTTTCCTACATGCATCAGGAGAAAAGGATAGTTCATCAGTTCCAGGTGTAAAATCTACCTATCTCTATCGATGTTTCTGGATCTTCTTATGGAGGCTCCATCTCTCGTTCCATCCTTCTCCGGCCAGCCGTCCCGATCCTGCCCAACGACACCCAATAGTGCCGTCTGCGGTTGATCGTACATGGCTCCTGATGTTCCTGCTCCTCCTGCTCCTCGCTCCTCTGTGAACTCCGTTCCTCTTCTGTTTGGGATCTGGTGATTCTTAAACAGATTGATTCTCTTTGTTGCTGTCGTTTGTGATATATTATAACTCCTCTTCTGGGTTCCCTCTGTCTGGATTCAATATAGGTTTCATGTCCTTTGATAAATACAAAACTTGCAATTTCCTCTAACATTTTATATTCATCGCTATTCCGAACTATCTCATAAATTGATTTTCCTGCTATCAATTGTCGTTGTTCAAAAACATCCTCTTCATATTTCACACATTCAAACAGACAATGTTCGGGAGTATCTTGCACATCACACATATTACAAATATCTGAATCAATCCTTTTTATCCTCTTGAGATATGTACCAAAGGCACCATGTCCCGTAAAATAATGTATAAGTCCTTGTTTGGGTGAAATATATGTCATTTTAATTCTTTCACTTACATTCGGAAATATACTAAATACTCTTCTACTTTCTTCCATAGTATTCCACTCATGTTGCCACTCGTCCAATATTAAATAATTCACAATTCGTTTGTCATCACATCTTCTACCCATAATTTCTTCTACTTTATCTTGTCTATCTTTCTTCAACCAATATAATGTTCCTCGTCTTCTAATAACATAATCTATAGGCCATATTCCCAATATAATCAATAATGACATCGTCGATGATGTTCTAACTGCTCCGGTTGAACGTAACAGAAACTGTCTCTGCATACTTCTAAGGATATTTACATTTTTCTGCAGTCGAAGTCGATGAGCCCAAATGGCTGCCCCATAACCGGTGATGCCAATCATAATACTAATTGATATATATCGTTATGGCTTCTATCGGTAATTTAAAATTTCTAGTTGACAAAGTAGCTATTTTCATCATGATATTTCCAGCCTTGTCCGATACTTTTTTCACATGCTCATCAAAATTTAATTTCTCGTCGACCTGTAATCCTAGATATTGTAACGGGAATTTATTTTCTTTCTCCATTATGGCGGTCGGTATAATACTTTCTTTCACTCCAGAATCATGATTTTCCATCGCTCTTTCTATGCTAGTCGCCATGTTTCTCCTATAAGACAGCACTAACGGCGCAGTTATTCGAATATAGTTAATTTAATCAATTTTTTTTTTCTTCTATCAAAAGTAATACTGGCTAGCGCCAAATGATAGATTCACAGATTAAGACAAAATGATATATATAATTTTCTTGGAGATTTTATAATCACCGTAAGAGCTCATTTATCGTTCTCCAGCAAGACACAAGATTCTAACACTTTTCTAGATTATTGATTTTCTTGTCCCCATAGTGATTCCCACTTTATTTTGTGATTGGCCGATTCACTGACACGTCATCACACCACGTGATACCACTACTACTTCGGCCAATCACACAACTACATACATTTTTATATATTTATTATTCCTTCGAACATTACTAAAAAATACTGTTACAAATGCCCTTCTTCGAAATATATGGAAAATAACCAAATAAAGGAATTAACAATTAACAATCTGTTTCCATATATTTCGAAGAACAGCCCCAATTAACAATTTTGTTTACACCAATATTACACAACATCAATACAACATACATAAAATATAATAATATACCTACATTGGATAAAATATAATAAATGAACATTTAACAACAATTTCACATTATTACACAAACATAAAACACAACAATAAATTAACATTAATTAAAATACAACAATATATTGACATTTAACAATAATATACATGTTTTATTATTTAACTATTTTAACAATAAGTACTCCGTTGATTACAAATCTCTTGTATCCACACTTGCTTCTAGAAATGCTTGTCTTATAGCTATGGGTAAAGGTCGGCTTTTATGTGTATAGGGAGCAGTATCATTCACTTTAAATGTGTGTGTGTATTTGTTACACAGTCCAGGTTTTGAACTAAAGGCTTTTCTATTCTTTAATATACACAATTTCAACTGTTCTTTTCTCGCTTGGTCTAAATTGTATGTGTTTTCTAACTTTACTTGTAATATTCTCTGGAATTCTATTTCTTCCTCCACTTGGCTTCCGCCGTTCTTATCTTGTATTGTATATAATTGGCAACAATGCTTTTCAAGGTCAGTTACATTATTTTGCAATCCATCAATAATTAAACTCTTCCCACAATTTTCATTTTCCTCGTATTCAATATTACCATTTTCTTGCAAAAGTATATCTTCCACAAAAAACCTTTCATTATTTATATTATCCCTGTTCTCTTCTTTTCTTCCATCTTCTTCCAATAATTTTATTACTAATAAATCATTTTCTGTCTTAACCTTCATTTCATGCATTTCGAAATTCAATACACTTTGCCATTCATATAATAAATCATTACCCACAATTACATCTCTTGCCAAATGTGGAATTACCAACGTACTGAAATTGAAATTCCATTCACCTATTCAGCCCTTAATTAATACTTTCATTGTTGGTTAGGTTGGTGCTATCGTTTATATTCACATCATTCTCTGTGCTTTGTGTATTTTCGACTCTTTCATTTTGATTACTTCTTTCAAATCTCACACCCCTATTAAAATTACTTATTCGCTGATTATTTCCTCGATAAAATCTTACATGGTTTATTTGATCATTTCTTCCAATTCTCGTCGACTGATTGTTATGATTATTCCTTTGCACATTATTTTGAACTCCACTTCCTGTTCCGGGAATTACAGATTCATAAGTTCGTCTAGGATCATAACCTCTTCCTTCAAATCTTTGATTTCTCACGGGTGCCCCGCCCCAATTTAAACTCGTCCTATTATTCCTATTATTTGTAGGTTGTGATTCCTGTCGATTTCTTCCTCGCTCAATATGGACGTTATTATAGTTACCATCACAGGATGTAGTATCATTAATGAGGTTATGTGCTTCAAATTCGGATAATAATTCAATCATATCAGAGAAATCGATAGGCTTAGCCACAATTAAATGATTTCTGATATGTGGTGGATAATGACGTATTAGCATGTTGACAATTTCTGTCTCAGAAATTTCGGGATTGATCAACTTACTTTTGTTTGCTAATTTTAAGAAATATTCAGTCATAGAAATCCCTTTTTTAAACTCAAACCTACCCGTTGCTAACTCAACTTTTATTCTTCTTTGTCTCTCAGGTCCCCAAAATCTATTTATAAACAGATTTCTGAAAGTACTGTATGTTTCATGTGAAGCCAAAGTTAACCTTAACCACTCAAGAGCATTTTTCTTCAAACAGCGTTTTACTATTACCATCCGAAATTCATTGGGAATTCTCTTAATACGGAAATATTCTTCCAATTCCCTAAGAAATACTTTTGGATTATCACCTGATTCCTCATCAAAACTTGGTGGACTAATATCATTTAGTGAATAATGTACACGTTCATTTTGACCTAGACTGTGGAGTTGTGTGTGTGAGGACATGTTTTGTGTGTTTCTGTGATAATTAATATCATTATCTGGACTCACAAAATCACTACATTCACTTACTACATCACTAGACTTCTGATGATTGCTTAATTCACCTGGTAAGTCACAATCGTTTATATTTGTAATTCTAGACATTTCTTTCCCGTTATTTACTTTTCTAGCCTGTAATGCAATTACAACTTGTGTCAGTTTTCCTAAGTTATCCTTTTCTTTTTCAAAATGTTCTTTTACCTCTTTAATTTGCAAAATTACTTCTTCTTTTGCTTTACTTATCTCATCAATTTGTAACTTTATTTCCTCTTGGTGTATCTTACTTTCATCATGTTGTAATTGCATTTCAGAACAAATTACATTGATTCTTTGTTCTACTTTATCTCCTAATTCTTCTCTTTGTTTTTGTGTTATTTCTGCCTGTTGTATCCTAAATGTTTCTAACTCTTTGTTTAATTCCATTCTTATTTCATGTTTCACAATGTCCTGACCTAACCTAGTTTCCTGAATTATCTCTCTCAACTCATTGACTTCCTTTCTATTCTCATCCTTATTAATCTCTATGATCTGCATGAGCCTTTCCATATTATCCCTACACTCTTTTCTCCCTTCTCTAATCTCCTGTGAAATTTCAGATTTTAATTCCTGTTTTAACTTCTGTAATAAATTAATTTCTAAGTTACTCACATTTTGTGCTAGTTCCTGTCTTACTCCTACATCTAAATCATTCATTTTCTTAGTTAAATCATTTACATTTTGTTCTATTTTAGAATCTAAATTACTCATTTCTGATTTTACATCTTTCATTCTAGAATCTAAATTGCTCATTTCTGATTTTAAATCATTTGCATTTTGTTCTATTTTAGAATCTAAATTACTCATTTCTGATTTTAAATCATTTGCATTTTGTTCTATTTTAGAATCTAAATTACTCATTTCTGATTTTAAATCATTTGCATTTTGTTCTATTTTAGAATCTAAATTACTTAACATTCTTGTTATTCTTTCCAACATTGACTCATTATCTATGCTTAATCTTGCATCCTCCCTATTCATTCCTACACTATCAGTAACTTCTCCTTCCACTATTATTTCTTTTCTACTCGCCATCTTTTTAACTATTTTCTGATTTCTTAACAACATAAATCTACTACTACTATTATTATTATTATTATTTTTTTTTTTTTTAAATTTCACTCACTTAAACCAGTTCTCGTTTTCTTCTTTCTTCTCTCTTCTTTCTTCTTTCCTTTTAAATTCCCACGGAGCTGCACGATGCACGATCTCCTCTTCTTTATCCTATTCGAGCCCCACACGTTGCTGCGCCATTTGTAACGGTATAATACTTTCTTTCACTCCAGAATCATGATTTTCCATCGCTCTTTCTATGCTAGTCGCCATGTTTCTCCTATAAGACAGCACTAACGGCGCAGTTATTCGAATATAGTTAATTTAATCAATTTTTTTTTTCTTCTATCAAAAGTAATACTGGCTAGCGCCAAATGATAGATTCACAGATTAAGACAAAATGATATATATAATTTTCTTGGAGATTTTATAATCACCGTAAGAGCTCATTTATCGTTCTCCAGCAAGACACAAGATTCTAACACTTTTCTAGATTATTGATTTTCTTGTCCCCATAGTGATTCCCACTTTATTTTGTGATTGGCCGATTCACTGACACGTCATCACACCACGTGATACCACTACTACTTCGGCCAATCACACAACTACATACATTTTTATATATTTATTATTCCTTCGAACATTACTAAAAAATACTGTTACAATATCTAACATGAGTTTCACGTTTGATTATTTGACCATTTATCTTCAGGATGGGATTTCTTTTCAGCTGTCCTTTGAAGATAAGATACGCCGATTTTGCCGTTGCTACCTGTAATTTAACAGTGTGGCACCATTGTTCCAAAATCTGTAGAATACTTCGTCCTTTTATTTCAATTTCATTTCTACTATTGGCTTCAAAACATTTAGCAAACAGATAGGTCTATATGACTTTGGATTTGTCGGATCCTTATCTTTTGCTTTTTTCAAAATTACAACATCCGCTTCTTTCCAACAATATGGCACTCTTCCCTGGATTATACATTCATTTAATAAGGAAGTCAGATAGGGAGCTATTTGATGTTCTAAATTTTGGATGACTTCCGCTGGAATACCATCAGGTCCTGGTGCTTTCCTTTTCTTCAAACTTTGTATGGCTAATCTAACTTCCATTTCATCAAAAGGATATATGACTTTGTTATTAATATAAACACTATTATATTTATATCTTTTTACACGATGTTCCTCTTCCTCACCTCCAAGATCATCCGAAGGTAATAATTTTGTCATTAGGAAGTTTATAGATTCTATCCAATTTTTCGTATATTGCCCATCATCTTTTTGCAAAGTCGAAATTACTTCAGGTGCCCTTATCTTATCCGTTATGATCTTATATGGTACACCCCATACATTATTTCTTATACTATCCTCCTTATATTTGTCCCACGAATCATTTCTATATATTTCAATATCCTTCTTATATTTATCCTTCAACTCCCTATAGATTTTAAGATTTCTTTCCTTTTCATCCGCAATCAGACTGCGTTGATAAATTCTTCTAGCTTTCCTTACTTTGCTTCTTAGGGTCTGCAAATTTTCATTCCAAAATGAAAGGGTGTAATCCTGTTTGATCTTTATCTTCTTCAAGGTACTCCGCATACATTCTTGAATTTTGGTCGTCAGTACTTTTGCTTTTTTATCCACATCCATACTGACATTATCATATTCTAAATGATTGAACTCTAACTTCAATTTATTCCAATCAGCGTCCTTTATTATATATCTTGTGATGTTCCCATAATTACAAACTCTATCTCCTTCTCCGGTCACACTAAGATCAAAATATATTAGATTATGATCACTGGACGTCATATTCTGTCCTACTTTCCAATTTAAAACTTTATTGTTGATATGCCCTTTAGTTAATGTTAGATCAATATTTTCACATGCACCCGCTCGGCCCTCGAAAGTAAATGGATTATTTAACTATATAGTTATTCTTTCCCCTTGTTTCATAAGTGTGGACATCGGAATTTGTGGAGGCTATATTCTTTTTATGTACAAAAAGTATTGTTCGCAGAATAAATATGCAGGGAAGAGTAAGTATGTTTAATTTTTTTTAAATACGGCCTGCATGAACTCCTACGTGTTATTTTTGCCAAGTATCTGATAGCTCTTTTCTGTAGGAGAAAAATTCTGTTAAAGTTTAATTTGGAAGTGTGTCCCCACAGCCCGATGCCATAAGAAATATGTGAATATATTAATGCAAAATATACTAACTTACTACTGAGAGAAAATTGGCTAAATGTCGCAACACAAAAAATCCTGAACTTAATTTACTTTCTAGTTTTTCAGTGTGGTTGTTCCAAGCTACCTTGTCATTAGGGATTAAACCTAAAATATTTACACTTTTTACACACTGGACTAGACTATTGCCTATATTAAGCTGAGGTTCGAAATGACGTCTGTTAAAATCAAATAGAATTAATTCGCTTTTCTGTGCATTAGTACACAGCCTGATGTCTTAAAATACTGTGTCAGGATATTGGAGGTCAAATTTGCATCGATTTATAGATTCAGTAAGTTACTGTTGCTGAAACCCAGTGTGGCATTGTCTGCATACAAACTTAAAGCATCACAACCAGCGCCGTCACCATCACATTCTCAGCATCACCATCTTCATCATCACCCTCACCGCCACCCTAACACCACCACCATCAACACCACCACCACCACCAAACCGTCACATTGCCATCAGACTATCAGTATCACCGCCACCGTCATCACCGTCGCACTAACAGCATCACCGCCACCGCCATCACCATAACACTCCAAGCATGACCGCCAGCGCCATCCCCGTCACATTACGAGCCCCACCACCACCACCACCACCACCACCACCACCACAGTCACCGACATTCTATCAGCATTACCCCCCCTCCACGACCGTCACACTACCAGCATCACGGTCACCACAGCCTCCGACATGTTACTAGCTTCACCACCACCAACACCACCCACACTGCCAGCATCTCCATCACCGCATCTAACGTCACACAACCAGCAATAGAATCACCGCCATTAACTTCTAACTAAAGGCATTACAACCACCACCATTACCGTCACACTGCCAGCACCACCTCACCACAAAGACCGACAGACTACCAGCACGACCGCCAGTTCTACGACCGTCACACTACAAGCATCACGGTCACCACAGCCTCCGACATGCTACCAGCTTCACCGCCACCACCAACACCACCCACACTGCCAGCATCTCCATCACCGCATCCAACGTCACACAACCAGCAATAGGGGCCCACCTCGGTAGTGTAGATGGTAGCATGTTGGCCTCACGTTCAAGAGGTCCCGAGTTCGAATCTCGGTCAGGGTGAGTTATCTGGGTAAGGTTTTTTCCGGGGTTTTCCCTTATCCTTGAAGACGAATGTCGGGTAACTCTAAGCTCTATGGACCCTGGGCTCATTTGAACATCATTTCACCCATTTCATTCACCGTCCGATATGACTTAACGTTGGAGGACGTAAATTACAAAAAATACAGCAATAGAATCACCGCCATTAACTTCTAACTAAAGGCATTACAACCACCACCATCACCGTCACAATGCCAGCACCACCTCATCACAAGGACCGACAGACTACCAGCACGACCGCCAGTTCTACGACCCTCACACTACTAGCATCACTGTCAGCCCCATTACCGTCCCACTGCCAGCATCGCCGTCACCGCCATCATCACACTACCAGCATCACGGCCAAATCCACGGCCGATTTACTATCCGCATCAGCGTCACCACAACCACCGACACACTACCATCATCACGTCCACAAAAACCACCGTCGCACTACCAGCATCAATGCCACAATAATAGTATATCGGTCACCGCCCGCCTCGGTAGCGTAGATGGTACCATGTCTGCCTCACGTTCAAGAGGTCCCGAGTTAGAATCTCGGTCAGGGTGAGTTACCTGTATAAGGTTTTTCCGGGGTTTTCCCTTATCCTGAAAGACGAATGACAGGTAGCTCTAAGCTCCATGGACCCTGGACACATTTGAGCATAATTTCACCCATTTCATTCACCGTCCGATATGACATAACGTTGGAGGACGTAAAATTACAAAAAATATCGGTCACCGCAATCACCGTCGCAGTACCAGCATTGCCGTCAGCGTCATCATCGTCAGACTACTAGCACCGCCATTACCGTCACTACCAGCACCACCGCTGCCGCAATCACCGTCACCCTAACTGCATCACCGTAACTACCACCATCATCACGCTATCAGCATCACCGTCACCGCCATCAACGACACACTACCAGCATCACCGCCACCGCCATCACCGTCACACTACCAGGATCACCACCAACGCAATCACACTGCCACTACGGTCGCACTACCAGCACCTCCGCCATCACAGTCACGCCACCAGCGCACCACCTACACCGCCATGACTGTCACACTACCAGCGCCTCACCTAGCCTCTTCTCACCTCACCCCGCTTCGCCATGCCGTGCCCCGCTTTCAGCGCCTCGCGCCTCTGCCTCTCCACCCGCCCTCCGCCACACTTCCCGCCCCTCGACCCACGCCTCGAGCGCCATGCGCCTCGCCCCTCGCCTCGCGCACCTCTCGCGCCTCACCTGTCGCTCCGCTCCGCGCCTCGCCTCTTGCTCCTCACGCCTCTCGTCTCTTGCGCTAGGTCTCTCGCCCCTCGCGCCTCCCGTGCCTGTCCCCTCACCTGCCTCTCGCGAATCGTCCTTCGACTCGCGCGCCTCCCGGGTCTAGCCCCTTCGTCTCGAGCGCCTCTCACCTCTCGACACACCTCTTGCACCTCTCGTCTCTTGCGCCTGGCCTCTCGCGCTTCTCGTCTCTTGCGCCTGGCCTCTCGCCTCTCGCGCCTCATCTCTCACCTCACCTTTTGCGCCTCGCCTCGCGCACCTCTCGCGCCTCACCTTTCGCTCCGAGCCTCGCCTCACGCCTCGACTCTTGCTCCTCGCGCCTCTCGTCTCTTGCGCCTCCCGATGCCTGTCCCCTTGCCTCGCCCCTCGCCTGTCTCTCGCGCCTCGTCCTTCGACTCGCGCGCCTCCCGCGTCTAGCCCCTCGTCTCGAGCGCCTCTCACGCCTCGCCACACCTCTTTTGCCACTCGTCTCTTGTGCCTGGCCTCTCACCTATGCTGCAGAAATATGCGGGACATGAAACGAAACAAATAAATAGGCCAGCTTTACAAAGAATTTGCTATAGAGATGTTGGGATTCCCTATATTAGCTCCAGGTGAAGTATCCGTAGTAGAATTAGGAAAAACCAAAAGAAAATGTATAATAATTGAAAGAGTTTTAAAATTTTTGTATAAATATTTGATGAAAGATGTTGATGAAATCCCAAAGGTATGTATGAATAGAAAATAAGAAAATCGGAAGTAGAAAAAGCTGGTAGTCTGAGGCGGAAAAAATTGTGGAAGAAATAGGAATGGGTGAATTAGGGAGACTAGAAAATAGGAATGTAGAAGGTTTTTTGAAAATAGTCAGAAATAGAGTGGAGGATATAGAAAGACAAGAAATATGGGGAGGGTTATAAAAGAGAAAAGCATTGAACTGTTATAGGTAAATAAAGAGAGAATGTGAACGAGAAAGATATATAAACCAATGTAACAGACAGGAGGGTTATGGAATGGCTTGGATTAGAACATGGTCAATGTTTTTAAGGGGACTAATAAGTAACAGTGTAAAAATATGCGAATTATGTGGAGAAAAAGGAAGTGCAGTTCATATTTTGATAGAGTGTAAAGAGCTAGCAGCATGGAGAAAGGAAGTACGGGGAAAGATGAAAGTAGAAATAGAAATATAGGAAACTTTTTTGGAAAGCTAAAGAAAATGGATGACAAAAGTAAAGAGTAGGCAAGAAAATATGCTGGAATAAGGGGAAACAGATAACAAACTAGAGTATAGGTTAGAAGATGGACTATGTTACTCAGCAAGGCTAAAAGGCCTGGAAGCCAAGCAGGCTGATCTAGCAAGGTTAATAAGGAAAACGGCACAAAAATGTATACAACTAGAATAAGGAATATACAGGGTGTTTCAAAACAACACCAAACGAACATATAGAAGTAGTTGCTCAGCTTCTATGTGACACATATAGATAGTTTTTACCGCCAATAGAGCCGCATAAAGAAATGCTGCAGAATGAGTTTGGATTAGGAATGACAAGAACAACGATGCGTGCAGCATGCTATCGGAGCTCGCAGGTATAAGTCACACGTCGTGTGCGTGCTGTAGCTGTTTGTTAACATACAGCATATTCCGCAGAAGCTTGCTATTATTAAGAATTTCTTTGGCTTATGAAACCGCAATAAAAAAAGCTATTGCTTAATTATTGCTTATGAGTGTCTAACATGTTCCAAAATTCCGTTATAGGTAAATAAGCTGGTGGACATATGCAACGTATACCTTTTAGAGGGAAGTTAATGTAAGCGAGGTTGGGGGTGGAAGTATTAAATGACAAACAGAACAGAAAACCACATCAAAGAATTGTAGATAAATTAACCAAAACTAAATGGCTTATACAATAGGACGATCATTTCATTTTACGTGTTTTGTAATACTAAATAAAGCATTTGTAACTGAAAAGGAAGCTGCCGATATTTACAGTAAGTGGTTGAAAGTATTGTGCAATTAAAATCATAACAAAATGCTCTGAAGTTAAAAAAATAAATATTATCATTGATGTAACTATTTTTACAACACATAATGTTAATGAAACTAAATTAATCATGTGTTCGTTGAACTCCCTTCAGCTTTTCCATACATCAAAACCACATCCGTCATTTCGGCGTTCATATAGCGCTCCATATTGCTTGGATTTGCTATCTAAGTACGCGCAAAATCCTCCCTGTTAGGATGGTATATGTAGTTTTGCACTGAAGAGCAATATTGCAACTTTCCGAGTTATTAGTCGACTTTTGCACAAATAACTGTCCTTTGCCCCATTACCTGAAAGGTAAGCTAGGGTCACTGATAACAAGGAGTAATGTTTTTGTTTTCGTGGCTGGTGCATCCCAATTACAACTTTTGAGGTTCGCACACCAGTGGCACCTGCGCTACCTAATCACAAAATCATGTAATATTGAATGCTGCATAAAATTACACCTAACAGAATTTTGAAGCTGCGACATCAAAATTCGGACTAGTTATGTTATAAAATACGCAACAGCTATAATCGTTTGGTGTCGTGTTGAAATAACCTATATGTGTATTGTAGATAATAATATTGTAAATAGCAAGTTGTATAAATAAATGCAATTCAATTCAAGTAGATATACTCTTTACTAAATTCTATCGGTGTACCATCTAACTGGATTGGGGTCTCTGTATGATTTGTCACGATTTTGGTTTTGAAAGGGTTCATTTCTTAGGCCTGCTTCTTTGCTCTTTGCGTTTAAACCATGTAGGCCATTATAATAACTTCAGCCCTAAAACCCAAAAATTTTCTCTACTTTCTCAAAACTTTAATGTAGAATTTTCATAAGAAATAGACATTTGAGGCTCCTTAAATCCAAAATAGGCATTGTTAAATAAAGAAGCTTAGTGTGCACATCATGTGAGTGCATGCATGTATGTATGTGTCTAAAAGAGACTATATTGTTTGTTAATGTATTACCAGGATCACATCAGTGCTGTTGGTGTGCCGGAAGATTAGTTGACGGATCTACTGATATGGGGCTGTGCTTTTAAGCATACTTAAAAATTGTTGGTTTGCGGTGGGTATGGATCTTAGATCTCTTGGGATTAGAATGCCAGTGCCTAACCAATTGAACCATTCAGAGTGATGCTGAGTGCGCACATATGTGTGTGCACACATGTAAGAGAGAAAACTGGTAAGTCAAAACTGAAGAGTTGATTAAATATTAAACCTGATTTGAAAAAACAAATTGGAGTTAACATTGTGAAGTAATGTAATAATTAAAAATTATACAATAAGTTGACTTTTTTTCTAACAATCTACGTCCTCCAACGTTAAGTCATATCGGACGATTAATGAAATGGGTGAAATGATGCTCAAATGAGTCCGGGGTCCATGGAGCTTAGAGTTACCTGACATTCATCTCTCTGGATAAGGGAAAACCCCGGTAAAAGACCTTATACTTGTAACTCGTCCTGACCGAGATTCGAACCCAGGACCTCTTGAATGTGAGGCCGATATGCTACCATATATGCTGCCAAGGCAGGCCATATATAAGTTGACTGAGTCACATGCTGACAAATATATCAAAGCCAATAGTTTCAATCCTAGACCTCACAAACATGCAGTCATCAATGGTCTAACACATACACTGATTAGCATATTAATGAATGAAAAGGAATACATGACCAAATATATCAAATTAATAGAAATGGTGACAAACATCTTCAAGGAAAAACAAGTCAGTAGACAGGAAAAAAAAAAAAGGTTCTACACAAAAACAGTTGAATGAGATCACCACCATAACAGCTTTTAGGATAAAAAAAATACTAGAAGTTCACATATCACTGATGGACAACCAGAAAATTTCTAAAGATTTTCAGTGAATTTGACATCATCCCGGCACCAGTAAATGTATTCAATATCAGAAAGCTTATCATAAATCTAAAAACATACAGAATTCCTCTAGAAAGGACATCTGGTGTTTATTGAAGTACTTGCTTGGACTCCATTAAGATGAAATATACCATAGGAACCAGATTGTGTAGCAAGTCAGAAGGAGCTGAGTGAGATACCATTGCTATCAGGCTTAGTGTTTTGTTTTGGAATGTTTGTAATTTTAGAATGTGTGTTTTTGCTGCAATATGTAAAGGATAAAATCATTAGAAAAGAAATGCAACCAAATGAAATATGTTAGAGTCCAAAGACTAATGCTCACAAGGATAGCAAAAGCATATCGGACAATTTCCCATGAAGCACTCTGCATAATAACGGAAACAACACCCATAGACTTAAAGGGAAGAGAGGTGGCTGAACTATATAACATAAAAACAGGAAAAACCAACACTGAATACCAAATAGACCGCCTGGAAAACCCAAAGAATTGGCTTCACCCAGTTGATTTCCAAGGCACAAGAGATCCAAAAATAGGAAACAATAAAAATACAACATGGCAAATATATACAGATGGAAGCAAAAGTGACATAGGAGTGGGATAAGGAGTAGCCATATACAGACAAACCCAGCTGATAAATCAACAAAAATAAAAACTCAATGACAGATGCTCAAATAATCAGGCAGAGCAACTGGCAATTGCAAAAGCACTGGAATCATAAGAAATGATGCAGACTGAAGACAGATAACAAAACCGTAACCATACACACAGATAGCAGAATAACAATTGACTCCATAGACGATGGCAATAATCACAATCAACTAACAGAGAAAATACGAAAAAGTACAGCAAAACTCAGGGCAAAAGATTGGAAAATACAATTCAAATGGGTAAAAGCTCACATAGGAATAGAGCGTAATGAGCTGTCTGAAAAACTGGCAAAAAATTCAGCAAAAACTAATGAAATATACTACAACAAACTACCATTCATAACAGCAAAACAAATCCTTCGGAAATCAACAAAAAACAAATAGCAGCAGAAATGGGAACAGAGTACAAAAGGCAGAATCACAAAGGAATTCTTTCTAACAGTGGAAAGCAGACTGACAAACAAGTTTACCTAACACCAACCATAACCTTTCATGGAAGTGTTGAAAACAGTGTTGTTGTATAAATTAAATTTATTGGGAGTCGATTAATGACACTAAACAACACTTACTTTTAAATTTTCCCGAAACTAGTTTCAGAGGCCTTCCCTCTATCCTCAGCCGGATATCGACTAGTTCTCATTGGTGTAGCTGGCAATATTTTGTCATCAGTCTCCTCTGGTGGCAGTTCGAGGAACTTGCTGAACAAATCTTTCTGGGGGATGTCGAAATTGAATACTTTGTTCCTATTTTTTGAAATGAAGATTTGTTCCCATGTGGACAGTTCTTGTTTTCCTGTTGTATGTTTTAGTAATTTTGGTTCTGGATTTATGTTGTGGTTTTTTTCCCAAAAATGCGTGGCAACTGCTGATTTTTCTAATTGTTTGTATTTTATGTTCCTAAAGTGTTCCTTTGCTCTTATTTCTAAATTTATTTTGGTTTTTCCAATATAAATTTGACTACAATCACAGCATTCAATTTGATATATACCAGATTTTTTGTTAGATGGAATGGCATCTTTGATGTTTGAGTAAATTAGGTTTTTTAAGGAGTAATGGTTCACTGGTGCTAGTTGAATGTTTTGCTTTTTGAAGACTTTTTTGAATTTATCAAAGGCCCATGGATGGTAAGTGAATTTTTTGAAGATCATTTTAGTTTCTGTAGCTGAGAGGGTTGTGCTTTCCTTTAGTAGTTTCTTCTTTTTTGCTAAGTTCACTTTTTTGTCTACTAGTGATTTGGAAAAGTCATTTTTCTGTGCTATTTCAATAATTTTGTTGTATTCTATTTTGTATTCTTCTGCTGTGAGAGGGATGTTGACCAGTCTGTGTGCTAAACTATTAAAGATTGCCTGTTTGTGGGATCTTGGATTGTAGCCATTAGCTTTTATGTAGTTGTCTGTCTGTGTTGGTTTTCTGTAAGTGCCAAAGTTTATTCTATTTTTATTTCTGATTATTTTTAGATCTAAAAATGGTAAATACTCGTCTTTTTTAACTTCTACAGTGAACTTGATGCTTTTTTCTTGAATATTTAAAAGTTTTAGTGCATCACTGATGTGTTTTTTTGGCACTATGGCAAATATGTCATCTACATATCTTTGCCAGAGTTTGAACATCCATGGGAAACCTTTGGTGATCCTTATTTCTAGTCCACTCATGTACAGATCGGCCAGGAAGGGTGATAAGGGGTTGCCCATTGCTAAACCAGAAGTTTGATGGAAATATTTTGTTTGAAACTGGAAGAAATTTTGTTCTATGCATAATTTGGTTAGTTCGATGTAATCTGAAATTTCAAGTGATGACATTCCAAGTGATTTGAGCCATTTTTCTGTCAACGGTGGGAGTTGATTAACTGGTATGCTGGGAAACAGTGATTTAACGTCAAATGAGACTAGTGTGTCCTCTTCATTTAGTTCAGTATCCTTAATGTGTTCTAATGTGTCCGGCTGAGCATAGAGGGAAGGCCTCTGAAACTAGTTCCAGGAAAATTTAAAAGTAAGTGTTGTTTAGTGTCATTAATCGACTCCCAATAAATTTAATTAATAACAACAATACTTACAGGACACGGAAACATCAACACACATCTCCACAGACTCAGGATCATTAGCAGCCCTGATTGTTCATGCAGGAGAGGACCGCAAACGGTGGATCACCTAATATTGGAGTGCAGTGTGGTGAATAGTGCAAGAGAAACTCTAAAAAATAGTGTTCTTAGAACAGATAACTGGCCAATACACAAGTCCATCCTAATTAAAAGACATTTAAAATCATTCACAAAATGTATAACTCTATAGACTTTCAAGTACTGAAAGGGATTAATGTGTAATATATGCAAAAGACTAACGGGTTTAAATCAAAACTGAAAAAAGCAAAATAAGTGTTTTGAGAATGTAACAAAGAACACAATTAATGTACACAAAAATCACAAAAAGAGTGAAAAGCATGTAGTACTACATAAGTAGTGGAGCATATAGAGAGTAGATTAAATTAAAATAAAAGTAAAGGGAGTACTGAATTCCACCCAAAAACTTTATGCCAAAGAAGTGCACACTTTAGGACTTCCTAAATCCAAGCAAAATAGGAAAAATTGTTGAGCGTGTGTGTGAGCATACCTGTGTATGTGTCTGTGTATCTCTCTCTCTGTTAGCAGCACAACTAAAACAAAAACTAGGTTAAATGCTAAACTTACTACTGAAGTTCAGCATCTTCTTAAGAACTTTGATTATGATTCTATACAGACTGTTAGAGGAATGAGTGCACAGATTTCACGTGCTGGGAGATCCAAATATGATAAATAATAAAGTCCCATAACAATTTTATCTATCTTGAAAAATAAAGGAGATAATTGAACATTAGTGAATACATTATCTGTAGGATTTCAAAGCTTAATGTTTTTATTTTGGTTTGCAGCCAGATTCAGTCCAGGGTCAGTGCAGAATCAGGCACGTCATTTCGCCCTCCAGTGACATGCCCCCAAGTATCCTCAGCCACACAAAGACAAAGCATCCTCAAGGTAAGCCCATATGGCTCTATAATATGCTAATGTAATGGTTAACACCATTTCACCCCAAGTCTCTTCAAGACTTTGGGGGTGACTTTTCTTGGGACCCAAACTTTTGTAAACCCCTAAGTTGAAACCCCCTTTAAGTATACATAATCCTATTCGAACATTATAGTGCAGACCTCTGGGTTACATTCTTATTTGCAACAGTATTAAACTTTTTGGGTGGAACATAATATTGTAATGAATGCTGTTGAGAGCTGTAAAGGAACTTGTTCATTTCAGATATTTATTTTATGGACATTTATTTATTTTGGCCAAAACCATTTCTTTTTACATTTATTCTTATATAAAATATACCTTTTGTATTTTGACAGCAGTTAACATGTAACTGGAACAACATGGACAACACTTTCTATGGCAATCCTTGTATATTTTATCATGAGCTCATTACTGCTTGACTATGTGCAGAACTACGGAATGTTCAGTAGAACATGCTCATTAGGAATGTGTCAGTACGTCCTATTCCCTCATGTGTAGGCACATCATATTTGGTAAAAGCTCAAGCCATAATGCCAGGAATCCTCTAAGCAGTTTTGAGCTATATAAAGCTCGAGTGTGGGTCTCATACTCTAGTCATCACTTGTACCTTTAGTCTGGCACTCTGCACAACAACACTCAATAGTCAGGTGACACATCTTCGAAGGTGAGGCCTGAAAGGGAAACTTAATTTATAAACAGCTAATTATATTTGAAATAGTTATGAATAAAAGATTTGTTAAAAGTGAAGCTATTTTATATTAAAAGACTTATTGAGCCATACTATATTAAAACTTA
The DNA here is from genome assembly GCA_030765055.1 of Mantis religiosa. Lineage (NCBI taxonomy): Eukaryota > Metazoa > Arthropoda > Insecta > Mantodea > Mantidae > Mantis > Mantis religiosa. Next base: position 159,993,285 of record CM060949.1, read on the forward strand.
AGAGTTCACTCACGTAACTATTAAAAACAGGAACATTTTAGGACCATCCCAGTCCCATCCTCAGCTGATTGAGACTAACCATTATCTTCACAATCAATTGTCTTGTGGATCTCTTATAATTAGCTCTCCTTCTCAGAAAATGTTCTATAAAATATCATCACATAAAGTTCACATTGAAAATTGAGGGAGATAGTCAATTACCTTTCTTAGATTTAATGATTATACAACAAAAAGATAATTTAAAATTTGAAATCTACAGAAAACCTACTCATGTGCATAATTACATAAAATAAAATTATTTCAATCCTCTTTCACATAAATTAGTAGCTCATATACTTAAAAGTATACCTCTAGATCCTAAACAATATAATAAGGAATCTACATACCTATATATTAAATAGAGCACAGAAAAATATTTCAATTCAAATTCAACCAAAAAAGTGAAGCTGAAGATATGTAAGAGTTTTACATGAAATCGCGATCCCGGACAATTTATAGGAAAAATATCACCTTTTCTTATAAGATAAGTGAAGTTTTAAGTTACAAATTGTTATATTTGTAGATACCATTAACACCAAACTTGAACTTAAAACAAGGCAGAAGATTTTTATTATTAAAAACCATTTACAATATTTTAAATTTTGACGTATCATCGGTGAGTGGTTTAATACACTTATATAGGAAATTTTTCAAGAGAGGGAGCCAATTACAAGAGATCCACATAACAACCAATTGTGAAGAGATAGTGCTCAGTCACCAATCAGCTGACAATGGAAATGGGATGGTCTCGAAAATGTTCCTGTTTGTAATAGTGACACGAATGAAGTTTTAATAAAGTATACCTCAATAAGTCTTTCAATAGCTAATTATATGTTTGCTTTAGTCTCTGCAAGACTGGTTCTAAAGTTTCAATCTTTATCAAGGAAGTTATGCCTAGAATTTAATAAATGAGGCATGAAACACATTGAGAGAGTTTTCTGTACCACTTGGTTCTGCCAACCAGCTATCCCTTCAGGTCGACAGTGCTTATGGTTGTGACAATACCTTCTCGGTACTTACTAAAAGGTATCTCAAATGAGTCTCCACAGTGTACTAGGATGCATATAAATGTGGTTAAGTTGGTAGAGAAAGTATGGAGAAGGAGCATTGACCTTCGAGCAGGTAGAGACCATCCACAGCATGCTTTTGTTAAGTGAAGTTAATATTGTGTTGTTGTGCTTATGAAGTGAAGTCAATATGTTGATCATTACCAACCTAACTGATGTGAGCGAGCATGTTAGTGCATTCCCCTCAGTGCAGAGAATCATTTGAGATACACGATATGTTTGTGGCAGAGAAAGTAAAGGGAAAAAAAAGTTGGTTTTATTTGATTGATATGTATAAATATTTATTGATATAAAAAATCATAAAATATATGTTTGATGTTAAATGAAACCTAAAATGTATGCTCAGTTTCAACATCTAGAGCATTAAATCAATTTAAAGTTTATATCATAATTTATATAAAAATCATAATTTACCTAAGAATCCAAGCCGTTTTAATGACTATGTCCTGAGGATGAAGGGGTTTGAAAGTTGTTTGAGGGCATAGCCATAATAATGCTTGTGATGCATTATATATTACTGCATGTGCTATGATAATTGTCCTTTCATAAATATCATGCTTTTCTTTTTTGTAATTTACTTCCTCCAACATTAAATATCAGATGATGAATGGAATGGGTGAAATGATGTTCAAATGAACCCGGGGTCCATAGAGCTTAGAGTTAGCCAACATTCATCTTTCAGGATAAGGGAAAACTCCAAAAGAAACCTTATCCAGGTAACTCACCATGACCGAGATTCGAACTCGGGACCTCTTGACATGCTACCACCACGCAATCGAGGCGGGCTAAATACCATCTGTAGGCTAAAGTTGGTAAGATAGAATCACACTGAAAACTTTAGTGCTATAACTGGGATTTGAATCATAGTTTTACTGCATTCCATGTAGTTGTTCGAACCAACTGAGCAACTGTCCAGTATGGTATTAAGTTGTAGACTTTGCTGATCACTTCCAACCAGTGATGTCTGTCAGCAGAGGTCAAGGTGTCTGTCAAGGTTGACCACAGGAAACTCTACAATGAAATAGATTAATATTCTACAGTCTAACAGTACCCTATATATGATGTGTGGGAAAAAAAATTATCATTGATTGACTTAATATTTAATTAATTATGAATTTGGGACAAGCTAATAAGGCGATATAGAATAAAAAGAAGTATTTCAGAAAGTGGAGTGCCATTGTTACTAAAATAAGGCAAGTGAGTCAACCTTGTATATACTTTTCTCCACTTACAAGTTTTTTGATGAAGACTAGTTTCTGGGAACTTCTCCCCTATCCTCAGTTCTGTGGTTGACTGATGATGCATCCGGTGTCTGCATCTGGCTTGGTGTCGTGCTGCCATCTAATGTCCTGGTAAGTTTGATGACGTCATCTACCATGGGAATTTCAAAATTCATCAAGAGGTCCTGTTTCTTCATAATAAAAATGTTTTCCCAAATCTGTAGTTCAAGGGGTTTCTTTGCCTGTTTGATCAGTTCTATTTCTTGTTTTATGTTGTGATTCTCAGACCAAAAGTAATGTGCTTGGCCGACTTGTCCATTTGTTTGAATTTAATATTTCTGAAGTGTTCTTTCATTCTTGTTCCTAGATTCCTTTTGGTCTTACCAATGTATATCTTGTCACAATCCTGGCAACTCATTTGGTAAATGCCTGATAATTGAGTTTTCGGTGTGCTATTTTTTAGAGGGTGGTTTAGTAAGTTGCAGATGTTGGGTTTGTTCTGAGGGGCTAACTTTATGTTGAAGCTCTTAAATATCTTTTCAAATTTTTTGAAGTATTTTGGATGAAATGTAAATTTGCCATATCTGGTGTTTGGGTTTTCTAGTTTTTTTAAACGTAGTAATGTCCCTTAAGTTTTTGTTTCTTTTGTGTCTGTAGATCAGTTTTTTTTTATGAAATTTGAGTTATAGTTGTTCAATTCGGCAACCTGGTGTATGTGAGTGTAATCCTGTTCATATTCTGTTTTTGTTAGCAGAATGTTGATTAATCTGTGAACTAAACTATGGAATACTGCATATTGATGTTGTACTGGGTTGAATGGGTTGCATTTAATGTAATTGTCAACATGTCTTGCTTTTCTGTATATTCCAAATTGTAATCCTGTTGGTGTTCTAATTATTTTCAAATCTAGAAAACGTAGGCATTCATCCTGCTCTACTTCAATGGTGAAAACTATGGATTTTTCTTGTAGGTTTAGCAACTTTATAGCGTCCTTGGTTAGTCTTCTAGGGTCTTTTCTTCCAACAAACAGCAGGCTTGGCCATGGGTAACCCTCTTTCACCATTACTAGCTAATCTGTTCATGAGTAATTTGGAAACACACATTACTAAAGCCTTTTCACATATTTTCAAATGTTGGCATAGATATGTCGACGATGTGTTTGCTATAGTCCCTAGAAGACTAACCGAGAATGCTATAAAGCTGCTAAACCTACAAGAAAAATAGTTTTCACCATTGAAGTAGAGCAGGATGAATGGCTACCTTTTCTAGATTTGAAAATCATTAGTACACCAACAGGATTACAATTTGGAATATACAGAAAAGCAAGACATGTTGACAATTACATTAAATGCAACCCATTCAACCCAGTACAACATCAATATGCAGTATTCCATAGTTTAGTTCACAGATTAATCAACATTCCGCTAACAAAAACAGAATATGAACAGGAGTACACTCACATACACCAGGTTGCCGAATTGAACAGCTATAACACAAATTTCATCAAAAAACTGATCTACAGACACAAAAGAAACAAAAACTTAAGGGACATTACTACGTTAAAAAAAGTAGAAAACCCAAACACCAGATATGGCAAATTTACATTTCATCCAAAATACTTCAAAAAATTTGAAAAGATATTTAAGAGCTTCAACATAAAATTAGCCCCTCAGAACAAACACAACATCTGCAACTTACTAAACCACCCTCTAAAAAATAGCACACTGAAAACTCAATTATCAGGCATTTACCAAATGAGTTGCCAGGATTGTGACAAGATATACATTGGTAAGACCAAAAGGAATCTAGGAACAAGAATGAAAGAACACTTCAGAAATATTAAATTCAAACAAATGGACAAGTCGGCCAAGCACATTACTTTTGGTCTGAGAATCACAACATAAAACAAGAAATAGAACTGATCAAACAGGCAAAGAAACCTCTGGAACTACAGATTTGGGAAAACATATTTATTACGAAGAAACAGGACCTCTTGATGAATTTTGAAATTCCCGCGGTAGATGACGTCATCAAACTTACCAGGACATTAGATGGCAGCATGACACCAAGCCAGATGCAGACACCGGATACATCATCAGTCAACCACAGAACTGAGGATAGGGGAGAAGTCCCCAGAAACTAGTCTTCATAAAAAACTTGTAAGTGGAGAAAAGTATATACAAGGTTGACTCACTTGCCTTATTTTAGTAATAAGGTGATGTTGGGGTATGAGACTGTATGGGGTATGAATTTGAAATTGGTTTGTCGTTTATCTGGAAAAATGCAAGTTCAAGTGGGGAATTTAATGTTGTACTGGCAAGTTATGAAATTTCATTTGGTAACTACAATGGTAGGCAAAAATTCCATGGTTCATTTCCTGATAATGGTGCTGAATTTTTCAGTTGTACCTATTCAGTTGTATTCTGATACTCTTGTAAATTAGAAAGTTAATTCATGAGCTTCATTTTCTTAGGAAATTGGACTGTGTAATGAGGATTCTTTTTTGGTCCAAAAGACAATAATTCTAGTATATGAGCTGTGATAATACCCTGTGTGGTGACCAGGGTTAAAGAGTAGTCCCAATGTAGTCCATGTGTGTCGTAGAAGGTGACTAAAATGGATACCCAGTGCTTGGGGTATAGGTGAGCCACCCTGACTATGGGGATATAAATAAGAGTTCTGGTCCTCCAGGTTGGGGATTGGGCTTGGATGGAAAGGAGTAATGGCAACCGACCCAATTCAAAGGAAAAGGAAATGATTTTTGGCATATGAAGCATAAGGTAGACCAGAAAATGGGTGGGAAGGTGCAGCAAGAAGAAATGTCTTAAGCATGGCAGAAGATAGAATGAATGGAGGCAGAAACTGAGGGAGGCTGAGGTCTAAAAGGGCTGTAAAAGCCATGTAGTAGTAGAGCTGTGATAATTTGCATATTTAGCTGAAAAATAACTTGGCACGGTTCACTGCATTAGGAAAACCAGTTCCCATTTTAGTATCTATCTGATAACTCGTTTATGAACATTGATTTAGAAGGTTTGACCTTGAGGTCCTTTCTCAGATATCTTGCATTGTTCTCCTTTATATACTGAGTTCTGAAGTACGTTTACATGTGAACTTCATAGGAGATTGTTCAACTGAAGCAGAAATTCTGAAACATATTTCTTCTTCGTGTCTTCTCCGTGGCCTATTAGATTAAGATTCAGATTTATTCTCCAACAAAATTCATACAGAATATGGATTTCATCAAAAAATGTCAAGACAAACATTATTATTTAAAATATACAAAGTTTAAGAAAATAACGTAAGGTTGCACCAAGGTGAAACGCAGATATCCAGCATTTGCCTTAAAGACTGAGGGAAGCCTTGGATGAAACCCCAGTCAGGTATACAGTTGCATTTGAACATTTTAAACTGATTAGATTTCTATATACATTATATTTACAATTGAGGTAATTAGAGTACTAAAATATAGGTGACTGGAGTACATTACTGGTTTTGGAGGATGTCATCAAGCTTCTTCTTAAGCCGAAGTGCATTTTTTAAGAACATAGAGTCTTAAACTACTTTTTCTTTTATTTAACGTTCTAGTTTTGTTTTTATTTTCAAGTTGATATAGTAACGAGTAACATGATTTCTGTGAGAATGATGAATTGTATAATATAATAAAATGAAGATGGTTTGAAGTTAGATTAGAGCGTTACATATTGGTGATCCCAACATGATCTAGAGAAGATATGGCGAATAACAAAAGCGTGCCCGAAGATTGACCAGAAGCAAATAAGATTAGCATGAAAATTCCACCTTTTTGGACAGAGAGACCGGAAATTTGGTTTTATCAAGTGGAGGCTGAATTCAGTATTTGTAAAATTACGGCAGAAGAATATAAATTTAACCATTTAGTGTCTCAACTATATCCTAAATGTATAGAGAATATATGGGACATTATTAGAGGTAGTGACGTGAACAGATACTCGCTGGCTAAGGAATGACTATTAAATATATAAAGTGAGGATAAACGCATTAAGATACTAGTCACTGGAATTGAATTGGGAGAGTATATGCCTAGCCAATCATTGCGCAAAATGCAGGCTTTAGCCAGAGTAGATGTATCGGAAAAGGTCTTCAAAACTCTGTGGCTAGAAAAACTCCGACATTTCATTAAAAACATTTTGATAGTGATGAAGGACTTGAGAAAGTGGCTATCATGGCTGATAAAATAATGGAGATGAATCCCCGTCATGAATCAATTTCAGTTAAACATGGCGACCGGAAACAACAGGTTGCAGTTCCTGTCACGATGAACGACATCATGGTTCGAATTTCAGAACTGGAGGAACAAATATCTTCATTATCCATCGGTCATCAGGGTAGATCTCCGAATAGGGGTGTACATCGCCGTTGAAGCAATAGCCCCAGTAAATCCAGGAAGAGGTATAGCCCCGGCGGCAAATATTGCTACAAACATTTTCAATTTGGATGCCACTGTAAACCAGAAAAATGTACTCCTCCATGTAGTTGGTCAGCTCAGGGATATGGGAAACCGCAGCCAAATTAGCAGTAAAGTATGCTCTACAAATCAATGGTCTCAAAACTCGTGAACAAAATTGTCACGAACAAAAAAATCGGGAATGTAATTTTTAGTTGAGTGTGGGGCTGATGTCTCACTGATTCCAGCTACACCAAAATCTAAAATTGATACGACTTATAAATTATATGCTGCTAGTGTAACCAAAATTCCTACATTCGGAATTGAATTACGTACCATTGTTTTAGGATTTTGACCCCATTTTCAGTGGCCATTTATTGTTGCTAAGGTCAATAATGCAATATTGGGAGCTGATTTTCTGAGTAAGTACCAGTTACTAGTGGATGTGTGCAACAAGAGATTGATAGATGATGTAATCAAGCTCTGCACTGAGGGTGAAGTTATGCCAGTCTCAAGAGAAAATGTCAGTTCTATGAGTCAAAACATTAAATTTTCAGATCTATTATTACAGTCCCCAGATATAGCTAACCGAATTTAATTCCTGGAGAAATTAAGCATGATATCAAACACCATATTATCACTGAAGGTCCACCCATGTTTTCTAGCGCTAGACAACTAGACCCCCAAACGTAAGATAGAGGCAAAACAAGAATTCAAATTCATGATAGACAATGCAATTATTAGGCCATCTAAATCTTCATGGGCTAGTCCTCTTCACATGGTTCCCAGAAAGGATGGCACAATATGCCCATGTGGTGATTATAGATGATTAAATGAAAGAACAGATCCAGACCATTACCCTGTTCCTAGGATAGAAGATTTCCACTATATTCTGTAAGGCAAGAAAGTGTTTTCCAAAATTGAGCTATTCAAGGCATACTTTCAGATACCTATAGCTGAAGAAGATAAGCCTAAGACTGCTATCATCACATCATTTGGATTATACAAATTTAACGTTATGAGTTTTGGCCTTCGAAATGCACCTTCAATATTACAGTGATTTATAAATGAAGTTCTGTATGAATTGGATTTTGTGTTCCTGTATTTGGATGGTATTTTAATCACATCCGCCAATATAGAGGATCATAAGTGACACCTACAACTAGTACTGGAACGACTGTCTAGGTATGGGCTTCGTAGTGTCACCCTGGCGGTAGACTCGCGAAGCCAATGAAAAATGATGGCCAGTGGAGATTCGGGAAACTTCGGGGCCGGTCGTTACCGGAAGCGAGACAGTTGAGGGTAGTGTTTGGAAAAATAAAACAGTTTTGAGGTTTCTAGCAAATTTTAATGTGAAGAATGTATTTGCTAGGAAAATAAAGTGTAGTTTTTGTGTTTTGTAACCTCGTCTTGTTATTTCACGAACCCGCAAAGTCACAACTGGTGTCAGAAGTGGGATATACGACAATGGAAGCTGCATTAGCAAAGATTTTAGAGAAAATGGAAGAAATGAAGACGGCAAATGAAAACCTCGCTGCAAAAACGGAAGCGGCAAATAATAAATCCTGGCCGGGGAAATAACAGCGAAAACAGAAGCGGCAAATAACAGCCTGCCCGCGAAGCTGGAGACTACAAATGACAACCTGGCCGCAAAGCTGGAAGAAATGAAGGTTGCGAACGAGGCCCTCGCCGCCAAATTTGAAGAACAGTTGGCCGGCGTGAAGGATAACATGACGGAGCTGGGCAAGCGGATGGGCCAAGTGGACGAGCGCGTCGAGGACCTGGTGAGCCGCGTTGACGACCTGGAGGGAAAGGCCGACACCACCGTCAAGTCCCTTGAACGCCATAGTAGAGGACGTCGTCGGCAGGAAACTGAAGGATTTGAAGGCCGACGCGCCGGGACGCGACACAACATCTGCGCGCGTCAAACCGCCGAAATATGACGGCGCGTCAACATTTGAGGTCTTCCGCCGCCAGTTCGACATAGTGGCCAAGCACAACAGATGGTCACCGGAGGAGGAGGCCACACAGCTAATAGCCAGCCTCCAGGGACGGGCCGCGGAAGTCCTAAACGCGGTGCAGACAACGGCGGCGCCCAAGGACATCTGGGAGGCCCTGGAGAATCGTTTCGGGAACCACCGCTTAGCCGCAGCGTACCGCAGCCAACTAAAGGCAAGGTCACAGCAGCCGGGGGAGACGCTGCAGGAGTTAGCCATAGCGATTGAGCAGCTAGCTAGCAAGGCCTTGGTTGACCTGCCACTGGAGTTCGTATCCCGGGAAGCCGCCTACAACTTTGTCGACGGGGTACGGGACACGGAGATTCGTCAGCGCCTAATGCTCGGCGATTATAAAACCATCCACGAGGCGCTGACAGCGGCATTAAGGATGGAGGCGGCCAAGGTAACAGCTATCCCATCGTCGAGAACGAGGAGTGTGCGCTACGCTGGAGACAGAAGACCAGCCGAGGGACGCCGGCGAACACCTAGTGGCCTGTGTTGGGGGTGTGGACAGCCCGGGCACCTGCAGAGAGACTGCCCACACCAGGAAGGGCAGCGGGAAGAACGAGTAAGGCCCGGCGTGGAGAGGGGTACGTCGGCGCCATTACCACCATCCCCTCGAGTGACAATCCGCGCCGTCAGCCGGCGTATGGATGACAGCCTCATTGCGGACGGCTGGGTAGGAGGAAAGCCGTGCCGCGTGCTAGTGGACACTGGAGCAGCCGTGACCATCATCAGACCTGACGTGGCAAATGGTTTGCCAACGAGGAAGCCGAGCCGACCATACGAGCTTGTGACGGCATCGGGCGACACCATGCCTGTGGAGAAGGAGGCCCTGCTGGAGCTGACCTTGGGACGGAGTGCCGTGCGTCTGTGGGTGTTCGTCGCGAAGGTGGCTAAGGAGGTGATCCTGGGACTGGATGCCCTCAGGAGCCACGAGGCGACGGTCGACGTCGGTAGGAAGGTCCTACGGCTCAACGGAGAAGAGGTTATACTCCGTCAAACTGAAGAGCGCCTTGGAATCGGTAGGGTCATCTTTAACGAAGACGTGGTTGTCCCCGCGAGGAGCGAGGTGATGGTGACGGCGCGACCGTTAAGGCCGGACAGCAGGTTTGATCCAGAGGCAGCAGGAGTACGACTTCACCTCGGAACATCGCAGAGAGAAGAGTCACGGTAACGCGGACGCTATGTCCCGAAGACCCTGTCCAGAAGAGTGCGGCCAATGCACAAGAGTGGAGGGGAAGGAGCGTGCCGCAGCAGTTCGAGTAGTCACGGCAGTGCCTGCGGATGGCTGGGATAGCGCAGGTCTGAGGAGGGAGCAGCTGGCGGACGCAGACTTGGGGCCACTCTTGAGGGATGTGGAGAACCTGGTGGACCACCTCCACGACATGCACGAGATGGCTCGCCAGAACATCCAGAAGGCGAGCGACCGCATAAAAACCCGATACGACAGGCAAGCCAACAGCCAAGGGTTCCAGCAAGGTGACCTGGTCTGGTTGTACCGCCCGACCCGGACCAAGGGACGCTGCCCGAAGCTTCAGCAGCCATGGCAAGGACCGTACCTTGTGGTGAAGAGGATTAACGACGTGGTCTACCGCATCCAGAAGGTGCCCCAAGGAAAGATGTTGGTGGTACACCTGGATCGCCTGGCCCGCTACGAAGGCGCTGTTCGGGACGACCAGCCTTGAGGAGGGAGCAGTGTCACCCTGGCGGTAGACTCGCGAAGCCGATGAAAAATGATGGCCGGTGGAGATTCGGGAAACTTCGGGGCCGATCGTTACCGGAAGCGAGACAGTTGAGGGTAGTGTTTGGAAAAATAAAACAGTTTTGAGGTTGCTAGCAAATTGTAATGTGAAGAATGTATTTGCTAGGAAAATAAAGTGTAGTTTTTGTGTTTTGTAACCTCGTCTTGTTATTTCACGAACCCACAAAGTCACAGTATCAATATCTCCAAGTATTTGGAGTAAATGAATTAGATTTTCTTGGATATTGGATAACACCAGAGGGCTCTCGTCCTCTACTTCAGAAAGTGCAAGCAATTTTGGATTACAAGTTACCTGACAAAATTCATGAGCTCCGTACGTTCCTTGGTGTAGACAACTACTATCGACGTTATCTGAAAGATGGTGCACAAACTCAAGCCATCCTGCACGACTACCTTAAGGGAGCAAAGAAGAAAGATAACAGACCTATTCAGTGGACTGAAGAAGCAAAGAAACTGTTTGAAAAGTGTAAATATGATATCACAAATGCAGCATTATTAGCATTTCCTAAACCAGACCTGCCTCTAGCACTGGTCACTGATGCATCAGATTTTGCGGTTGGTTCTGTACTCCAGCATTTGGAAAATGGAAGTTGGAGACCAATTTCATTTTTTTCACAGATGTTGAGTCAGTCACACAAGGTCACCTACAACCGAGAATTGTTGGGGATTTACCTTTCTGTAAAGAAGTTCAAACATTACTGGAGGGTAGAAACTTTATTATTTTCACTGATCACAAGCCGCTCACATTTGCTTTCAAGCAAAGAAATGAAAAGCCATCTCCTAGGCAGATGAGACTTTGCAATACATACTGTAATTTTCAACCAAATTCGTCATGTCAGTGATCAAGACAACATTGTTGCCAAGCATTATCTAAAGTTGATGAAGTATCAGTAATAGACTATGATAAAATTGCTAAGAGCCAGCCCCAAGATGAAGAATTGCAGCAACTTCAGAATGACAACAAATCTTAACATTTCATTCAGTATCAGCTTCCATCAGGAAAAAGCTTTGGTGCGACACTTCCACTGAAAACATTAGACCTTACATTCTGAAGCCATTTCGTCGCCAAATATTTCTGCAATTACATGGTTATGCTCATCCTGGAATAAAGACTACAGTGAAGATGCTAACTAGTCGATTTATTTGGCCTAGTATAAGAAATTATGTACGACAATGGACTAGATCCTGTATCAGCTGCCAGAAAACTAAGACTATTCGACATACTAAATCGCAACTTGGAGAATATGAGGAACCTGATGATCATTTCTATGTTGTACATATTGACCTCATCGGACTTCTGCCACCTTACAATGGCATGACCTACTGTTTAACCTGTATTGAATGTTTCACATCCTGGATGTAAATTATTCCTCTTGAAGATATAACAGCTGAAAAAGTGTCAAAAGCTTTCTACCACCACTGGATTGCAAGATTCGGCTTTCATTCACATGTAATCACTGATCGAGGAGCACAGTTCAGATCTCAATTGTATCAAAACTTGGCTATAATTTGTGGGATAAAAATTCAGCATACTACATTGTATCACCCTCAGTGTAATGGCAAAGTTGAGAGATTGCATAGGACTCTGAAGTCAGCTATTAGGCTCATAATACTACTAAATGGACAGAAATCCTGAAAAAGTGAAAGTGAAAAGCTGAAAAGGTGTCAAAAGCTTTCTACCATCACTGGATTGCAAGATTCGGCTTTCATTCACGTGTAATCACTGATCGAGGAGCACAGTTCAGATCTCAATTGTATCAAAACTTGGCTATAATTTGTGGGATAAAAATTCAGCATACTACACTGTATCACCCTCAGTGTAATGGCAAAGTTGAGAGATTGCATAGGACTCTGAAGTCAGCTATTAGGCTCATAATACTACTAAATGGACAGAAATCCTGAAAAAGTGAAAGTGAAAAGCTGAAAAGGTGTCAAAAGCTTTCTACCATCACTGGATTGCAAGATTCGGCTTTCATTCACGTGTAATCACTGATCGAGGAGCACAGTTCAGATCTCAATTGTATCAAAACTTGGCTATAATTTGTGGGATAAAAATTCAGCATACTACACTGTATCACCCTCAGTGTAATGGCAAAGTTGAGAGATTGCATAGGACTCTGAAGTCAGCTATTAGGCTCATAATACTACTAAATGGACAGAAATCCTACCTACTCTCTTACTAGGATTGCGAACTGTGCTTTGAGAAACATCAAGCCACTCAACTGCACAGATGGTATATGGGAAAACTATCAAAGTTCCAGGTGAATTATTTGAGGAACCAAATATCAATTGATTGATTGATCCTGGTATGTTTGCATCTGACTTATAGGAGTAAATGCTAAAACTAAAACCTAGTACACATACATGCACCACATCAAGATCAGTGTTTGATCCAAAAGATCTACAAACCTGTTCTCATGTATTTGTAAGATGTGACAGGTCAGAAAACCCTTAGAACCTGTTTATAAGGGTACTTTCCCTGTTATAACAAGGTACGAGAAATACTTCACGAGCAAGATAAAGGGGAATCTTGCTAATCTATCAGTGGACAGACTGAAACCAGCCTACCTGTTGCAGGAAGTAGATGCTTCATCTGGAAACAATCTTATACATTTTTCAAAGGACACTCTACTTCAACATGCTGCTGATAAGCTGGCATCGACCACCAGAATGTCAAAGTCAGGCAGAACAATAAAATTTCCTGCTAGTCTAGAGCAAGTTGTTCATGTAAAGAACTAGTGACAATATCATAAAGATTATTTTAAAAAACATTATTTTATGTATCCTTTCATGGAAGTGTTGAAAACAGTGTTGTTGTATAAATTAAATTAATTGGGAGTCGATTAATGACACAAAACAACACTTACTTTTAAATTTTCCCGGAACATGTTTCTGAGGCCTTCCCTCTATCTTCAGCCGGACATCGACTGCTTCTCATTGGTGTAGCTGGCAATGTTTTGTCATCAGTCTCCTCTGGTGGCGGTTCGAGGAACCTGCTGAACAAATCTTTCTGGGGGATGTTGAAATTGAATACTTTGTTCCTATTTTTTGAAATAAAGATTTGTTCCCATGTGGACAGTTCTTCTTTTCCTGTTGTATGTTTTAGTAATTTTGGTTCTGGATTTATGTTGTGGTTTTTTTCCCAAAAATGCATGGCAACTGCTGATTTTTCTAATTGTTTGTATTTTATGTTCCTAAAGTGTTCCTTTGCTCTTGTTTCTAAATTTCTTTTGGTTTTTCCAATATAAATTTGACTACAGTCACAGCATTCAATTTGATATATACCAGATTTTTTGTTAGATGGAATGGCATCTTTGATGTTTGAGCAAATTAGGTTTTTTAAGGAGTAATGGTTCACTGGAGCTAGTTGAATGTTTTGTTTTTTGAAGACTTTTTTGAATTTATCAAAGGCCCATGGATGGTAAGTGAATTTTTTGTAGTTCATTTTAGTTTCTGTAGCTGAGAGGGTTGTGGTTTCCTTTAGTAGTTTCTTCTTATTTGCTAAGTTCACTTTTTTGTCTACTAGTGATTTGGGAAAGTCATTTTTCTGTGCTATTTCAATAATTTTGTTGTATTCTATTTTGTATTCTTCTGCTGTGAAAGGGATTTTGACCAGTCTGTGTGCTAAACTATTAAAGATTGCCTGTTTTTGGGATCTTATAGGCTAAGGTTTTTCATAGATAGAGTCAACATGAAAAATTCAATGCTATGGCCGAGATTTGAACCACGGATCTCCTGGTTTCCGTCCAGTCGCTCTAACCCATTGAGCTACCATGGTCAACGTGCCGTCCTGACATTAAATTCTCCATTTGACTCATATATTTTCCCGTTAAACCACTAGGGGCTCTTGCATTCGAGATACACCGTTTGTGGCGACTTACTATCCTAAGTACTTGAGTTCCAGGCTTCATCATTTAACTCTCATTATGTAGGTTAATTGATGGAAATTAATCATTTCTTCACACTAGCCATATACAGGCTAAGGTTTTTGATAGATAGAGTCAACATGAAAAATTCAATGCCATGGTCGGGATTTGAAACCAGGAGATCCGTGGTGATTGCCTTTGAAACTAGTCTCTCAGTAATACAAAAAAGTAAGTGATGAGTATCAATAAACCAACTACAAATAGTTTTTGTGGTTTGTTTTGGTAATCTTATTTCAGGCATTTTGCAGACATGCCCATACCATTATAGTTGTTTTTATTATATAAAATCTAAAATAGAATTTTGAACTTTCATGGTTTGTTATCACTTTGTTAGAGATTTTTTTTCTAATTTAGAGTTGTTAGAAATAAAGTAATTTTGTTACATACTAGTGGAAGCACTGTTTAGCGTAGAGTGGGTTGATTACTGTGTGTAATGGCATAGGAAGATATATGTGTTAGTTCCTATAATGTATATTTATATTGAGATGAAGGAGGAAGAGTATGTTAAAGATGTGTGAGAATAAAACATATACCTATGTTAAAGTAATTGTGGAAATTATGGTGATCAGTGGAACCCAATCTTATCCCTGATCCATAAACTAAAACCTCTGATATAAATTAACATGGTAGTAGTTTGCGGTTATCTGCAAAAGTGAAAATGTTGAACATGACTGAGAAAAAAGAAGAATTTAACTTGATGGTGTGGTACACAATTGCCTAAAAATGTGTCTTGAAATGAAAGGATGCAACGAAGTGATAGAAACAGAATCAAAGCCACAAAATTTAACATACGCTGAATGGAAGAAAATGAAGGTTATGGCAAAGAATTAAATAAAGAGCAGCATCAGTGATGAACAATTATTGGAGATTATTATGGAAAGCACTGCAAAAGGAATGCTACAAAAGTTTGAGGCTATCTACGTGGCCAAAGCTACTGCAAATAAAATGTTGTGTATGAAAAAGTTGTTAAACCTTAACTGGTATCACAACATCTGACAGACGGCAGTAGAACTTTGCATACTCCCCCCTCCCACAACTGCCGTCTCGCTACCAAACTCCATCTACTTTTCAGTTGGAGAGTTACTTTGGTGTAGCGAAGATGGTGTGCAGCTTCTTTACGCTGAATTACAGTTGAATAAAGTTTCTTCGACGTCTCCCAGATGTATGATACCAGTTGCGTAACTTTCTTTTCTACATTTTGGTCTTCGGTGTTAGCATTTATTTATATCACTACATGTTAATTTAGCATTGTATTTAGTGATTTATGTTTGTTCAATTTTAGGTCTACCTCAGGAAGCAAAACGTTAGTTAAATCATGGCTCCACAACCTGGTCCATCTAAAACTCGACCGCATTCTCAGCAGATTTTGAAATCTACTGATCCAAACTATGAGTTGAAGTTAGAAATATGGGTTTCCGAAGTATTTGATGATCAGTATGGATAATAGTGATGAAGATGAAGATTCTGTTATTGAAAGCGATAATGATACCGATTCCGAGCAGGAGGCAGACGATAATGATGTAGGTCTAGATTTGGATAACGGAGAGGAAGAAGAGGCTGGTGAAGATGAAACTATTCCAAGGCAGTTAAACCAACAAACTGGTTGTTTTTATGATAGGAATAAATGCTTCCAATGGAGAAAGGCACAACTACACAACTACCTACTAACGTCCATACAAGACGACACAACACTGTATTGCAAATACCTGGTTCACGACCAACAGCAAATAACTTGGGAAGGGCTCCAGAAGTAGAGGATGTATGGGGCCTTCTCTTCACTCAAGTCATTCTAGATGAAATACTTCACTAGACAAATAAGAAAATTGGTAAATTGCAGGCCAAATACTCTCGAAAGAACCTAACTTTCATACAAAGTACTGATATAGCTGAACTTAGGGCATTTACAGGCTTACTTGTATTCACAGCTATCTTCAAATCTGGCAATGAATCTATAGACAATTTCTTTGCAACAGATGGAACGGGACGAGATATTTTTTGCTGTACTATATCGAAAAAAAGATTTTTGTTCATTCTGGCAGCACTTCACTTCGATAACCCTGAGGACATGGAGGAAAGAAGGAAAGAAGATGCAACAGCAGCAATATCAGGAATATTCAACAGATTTATTGAGAATTGTCAATTATGCTACACTCCAGGAACTTGTGTATGTATTGATGAAATGCTAGTGCCATTCCGCAGACGATGTAAGTTTCGAATGTACATGCCAAAGAAAGCGGCCAAGTACGGCATAAAGATTATGTGTCTCACAGATGCCAGAACCCAGTACTTATCCAATGCTTACTTATATTCAAGAAGAGGCAGGAATAGGAAAACTCTCTCTGAAGAGGAAAAGAAGCTCAGCATCGCTTCTCAATCTGTATTGAGGCTTTCGAAACCAATCCAGAAAACTCGACGAAATATCACTGCAGACAATTGGTTTAGTTCAATCAAACTTTTGAAAGAGCTTGCAAAAAGATACCTTACCTAAGTGGGAACCTTGAAAAAAAAAAATAAAAGAGATCTCACTTCAGTTTCAACCACACAAGTCTCGAGAAGAAAAGTCATCTCTATATGGTTTCACAGAGGACATGACATTGCTGTCTTATGTTTCAAGGAAGTCTAAAGCTGTGATATTGGTATCCTCCATGCACCACTCTATGAATGAAGATCCTGAATCTGGAAAACCAGAGATGATTTCCTTTTATAATCTAACCAAAAGAGGCGTCGATGGACAGGATCAAAAGTGTGCAAACTACACATCCAGCCGAAGAACCCGAAGATGTCCTATGGCAATATTCTTTACCATTGTTGACGTTGATTGTGGTATTAATTCTTTTACTCTTCATTAAGCATTTCCAGATGCTCCGAAAATGACTAGGCTTGAATTTATGAAAACTCTTGCAACATCTCTGGTGTTTCCACAAATGCATCAAAAGCTAAACGAAGTCAAGAACCTTCCCCGTGAGCTTAGATACTGTATAAGAGGGATTTTGAAGACTGATGATGTACCAGAGCCAGGAGATGTATCAGAATGTTTTGAGATTCGCAAAACATGCTACACATGTGACCCTAAACTGAAGAGAAGAACGAAGTATCCATGTCAAAAGTGTGGTAGGCCAATCTACTTGGAGTGTGCCAAGAAAATCTGTCGAGAGTGTTTCGAGCATAAGAATGACTAAAAGTGTGGACCTGCTCTTTGTTGTAACTGCTGTGATATGATTTCCTTTAGTATTTGTCAGGCAATTTTACATGTGTAACACAATTTTCAAATGTGTACTTAGAAAATGTCAGAAAACTATGCTCCACAACAAAGACAGACTTTGGCAGCCAAGTACAGCTTCTGTATCATTCCTTTGTTGTAATTTTCATTTGACATATTAATCTATTATATTTTGTGGGTGATAACCATTTTAAATGTTTATTAGGGCCTTTGTGCCTGAGATTTAAAAAAAGAGGAAATGTCGAGTTTCCAGAAAGTAGATTCTGTATTTATTATAAGCTTCAAGCAAATTTGTATAACATCCTTCCTAAATTGCATGTAGATTAGTCGAATACATATGTTTAATTATGCCAGTTTCATTAAATAGCTTAAATGAGTTATACGAGTTTTTATTTAAATCTGAATACCTGGAGTCTCCCAGACACCATGATACCAGTTACGGTATTAAAAAGTGTGATACCAGTTAAGGGTTAAGTTTAAAAATGGAGGGAAATCAAGAACTCACAGAATTCTTTAATAGTTTTGAGAAACATATTAATGAGCTGTGTAATGTAGGGCAGAATGTTACTGAAGAGGATAAATCAAACTACTTATTGTTATGTATGCCTGATAGTATTGCTCACATGGTGGATATTGTAGATGCTCTACCAAAAAAGGAAAAATCTACAGAATATTTGAAATCAAAGCTGATTTTGGAATTCAAGAAGAGAGAACTAAGCTAGATGATGTACAATCGTTTACAATTAAGAAGAAGACAAACATATGTTATGTATGCCAACAGCCTGATCATTTCCAAAGAGACTGTCCAGCAAGGAAAAGCAAAGTGAAGTATTCAGATTGGAGAGGTGGACTCAACTGCAGAGCAACCTGAGGGGAACTTACAACTGGCAAGAAACAAATACAGATGGAAGAAGAAGCATGATGTCAGCAAGAGGTGCCAGCAGACAAAGAGGAGCAGCTCAAGGATGATCCCAGATGCAGGCAACTGGGGAGAGGTCAGTTAAAAAGTTATTTAATGTTAAAGTTGCAACAAATTTGGTGAGTAAAAACTGTAATGCAAAAATCTCACAATACTATGTCATGGTTGTTAGATAGTGGATGTTTAGATCACATAATTAATAATGGCAGATACTATTCAGAATACAAAGAATTAGATTCACCAGCAAATGTAATAGAAGGTGATGGTTTCTCTTTGAAAGCTAATAAGATAGCAAGTGTGCTATCTTAGTTGTGTGTTTATTAATGTAATTGTAAAAGGGTTGAAATAGAAGTTAAAACTGTTTACTGTGTTCCAAGCATGAATAAAAATTTGTTAAGTGTGTCATCAATCATTAATCACAGAACTAATGTAATGTTTAGCAAAGAGTGAGCAGAAATTTATGATGAAAATAATTAGCTTATTGCTATAGCTGAGAAGAATGATAAATTGTTCATATTAAGTGTCTCATAGGTAGTAGAAAAAATGTAAAATTATATACTAGTGTTTCTCAGATGTCAAACAAAGAAAAGTGGCATAGAATCCTTGGTCATACAAATTTCAGTAATTTGAAAATAATGTGTATAGATAAAGTAGAAGATGGTTTACCACATAAAGTTGAAAATGAGTATGTGATATGTGAAATATGTTTAACAAACAAAATGTGTAATAAACGTTTTGGAACAGAGCGAAGGAGAGTGAGAGATGTATTAGAAATAATACATAGTGAAGCAATTGGTCCAATAAATCCTATAGGCTCTAATAGTGAGAGATGTATTGTAACATTTATAGATGATTATAGTCGAGTTGCAAAGGTGTTTTGCATAAATAATAAAAGTGAAATGTTTGATTGCCTTGTGGAATATACAAGATTAATGGAAAATCAGACAGGTAAAAAAATAAAACAGCTTTGGTGTGACAATGGAAAAGAATACTTAATCTGGAAGTTTTACAGATTCGAAAAAGAAAAAGGCTTTTATATAAAAACTGCTCCACTATATACACATGAAATAAATGGAGTTCAGAAAGGTTCAACAGAACATTGATAGACAGAACTAGATGTTTAATAGCAGAAGGAGGGTTTGACAAGCAATATTGGCCACAAGGTGTCAAAACAGCAATGTACATAGGAAATAGAACTGTTAACAAATACAGAAATAAGAAATACCCCAGTGGAAATACTTACAAGAGGGAAACCAGATCTAAAAAATGTAAAACTCTATTGAAGTACTGTATTTGTGAGAATTCCTGAAGAAAGAACTTCAAAGCTAAATGCTAAAGCAGTGAGGTGAAAACTAATAGGATATACAGAAACAGGATGTAAAGCATTAGTTGATAGTAAGATAATCATTATCAGACATGTAAGATTCGTGGAACAAACTACAAGATTAATAGAATATACAGGTGATGAAGAGAAGAATAAAGGGGAATTCAGCAAGATTGAAGAAAATAGTCATGATGAGAACATAAGAGATACAAATCAAGAGAAGAGAGACAGAGCTGAAAGTAATGAGGTAGCTAGTGATGAAGAAAGCAAGGAAGTGATGGCAAATAAAAGACCACAAAGGGAAAGGAAGTTAACAGAAAAATATAAAGATTATGTTATATTTGAAAATTCCTGTAATGCAAGTGTTCCAGTAAATTATGAAGAAGCAATTAGAGATACTGATTCAATTAAGTGGAAAGAAGCAAAGGAAACAAAAATAGAGAAAATAGAGAAAAATATGCCCGCCTCGGTAGCATGGTGGTAGCGAGTCTTCCTCACATTCAAGAGGTCCCGATTTCGAATCTCAGTCAGGGTGAGTTATCTGGATAAGGTCTTTTCCAGGGTTTTCCCTTATCCTGAAAGACGAATGTCGGGTAACTCTAAGCTCTATGGACCCTGGGTTCATTTGAGCATCATTTCATCCATTCCATTCATCATCCGATATAACTTAAAGTTGGTTGCTCATGGAGTTGAAGAATTTCCTTTTTCCATCTGGCCTCCCAATAACGTGTGACTAGCTGTGCTGTCAGTTCTCCATCTGTTTTTGTCAGGGCACTACACTGGAGCAGATGATCTCCGTCCATCAATGAGTTCGGGTCCCTACACAGTGTGCAGGTCGGAGATTCAAAAATATTAATCCTGTGTAGATGAGCGGCCAAACAGTCGTGGCCAGTAATCAGTCGGAAGATGGCAACAGTACTGCTTCTTGGGTAGTCTGGGATGAGATTTTTACTTCCTCGTAGAATTTTCCATTGCTTGTTGGTACTTTTTTCTTTGCATTCTTCTTTCCAGAATAAGTTGATTCTATTGTTTATATGTAGTTTTGATGTGTGGAATGAGGTTTTTGTTGGCAGCCTTGTTTTATTTGTGTTCCTTTTTTTTGCCAAGGAATCTACTATTTCATTGCCTGTAATTCCACAGTGGGATGGAATCCACTGGAAGTGTATTTCCTTTTTTAGACTTAGTAGTATTCGTAATGAACTGTAAATTTCAAGTATTCTATTGTTGTTAGGGTACAGTGAGGATAGGGCTTGAAGTGCTGATTTATAATTGCTTAGAATCACTGCTTTAGAGAAAGAGTTCACATGGTTGAAGAGTTCTTTCAGCGGCGTGTTGATTGCTTCTAATTCTCCATCATAGTGGGTTGCTAGTGTGCCCAAACAGATGTAAAAATTGAATATTTTACTATGTATTCCTGCTCCAGCATTACTTTCTCTGTCAAATAGGTAGCCATCTGTGTATATGTGTAGCCATGAGTCTTGTGGATAATAAGTTTCAATTAAAGTATAAACTTGGAAGAAGCGTAGGGACAGTGAAGCACAAATTAGTACAAAAGTGAATCGAGAAGATATTGACACATTGCTTCACTCACACTGTTTATTCACAGGACATGTTTCAAGAGCTCTCGCTCCTATCATCAGCTGATACTCGACTAGTGCAAGTTGCACTAGTATCTTCTCGATTCACTTTTGTACCAAGTTTCAATTGTTTCTAGAGCTAGCATTTTAAGTGTTTCGGCACTTACATCCCTTTTTTACTCTATATTTTGCAGAAGGTTTACTCTGCTATTTATTTTAGGTTGTGATAGAGTGCAGATTGGAAGTGGGAGATGTTCAATTTTGTTTGTGTCTTCAAGGTTGTATTTTCTCTGTAGGTTATTGGCTTTCTACATAAATCCTTCTTGTGCTTTTAAGGTCCTTTCTCTGCTTTTGTAGTTCTTCCAGTGAGTATTAAAGGGGAGCCTTTGTAGTTTTTCATTTAGGAGGAGATTCTGTTTTCCATTTCATATTTAATTGGCAAGTTGTTTGTAGCAATTTGCATTGCAGTAATTGGTGTTGATTTGACTGCTCCCATTATTAGTCTGAGTGCTTGGTTCTGTAATGTTTCAAGTTGTGCTAATTTGCTTTGACTTGCTGTAAGTATCACCTCGCTTCCATAGAGGAGTGCTGGTTTGATGTAACTTTTATAGGTGGTGTTGAGTGTATTGACAGAGGACCCCCATTTGCTGCCAGCTAGTCTTTTGAGTGTTGTTAATCTCTGAGTGGTCTTTTCTATGGTTTCATTAATGTGGGTTTTCCAAGATAATTTAGAATCGAGTGTTATGCCTAGATATTTATAATTTTCTGTTTCTGTTAGTTGCTCACCATTTATTGTTATTTTGATAAGCGGTTTTGTGTGGCAAAGTGTGAACACTTGGTATTTTGGAAACGTAGAGTCAGACTGAAAAATTCAATGCATTGAATTTTTCAGTCTGACTCTACGTTTCCACAATTTAGCCTACACACGGCCAGTGTGAAAGAATAATTAATTTCCACTTGGTATTTTGTTTTGGATAAGTTGGAGGACGTAAATTGCAAAAAATAAAAATAATAAAAATAGAGAAAAAACAATACCTGGAAAGTAGTGGATAAACATTTGGATAAAAGCATAATGGAAGTGAAATGGATTTACGGAATCAAATCAAGTGGAAAGTATAAAGCAAGAGTAGTTGCAAAAGGATTTCAACAAATGTATGAAGAAAATGAAGAAATATATTCACCAGTTGCTAGAAAGACTGCATTGATAATATTGTCTACAGCATGTATTAGAGGATGGAAAAAATCACTATATGGATTGCGAGAGAGCCCACTAGATTACTATGAATGTTTTTATGAGTTTATGTGCAGAATGAATTTCAAAAAATCTGAATATGACTATTATTTATATTCAGGGTGCATAGGTAATAAAGGAATATATGTATTACTATATATGGATGATCTGTTGATCTTTGGTAAAGAAATGAAAAGTATTGCAGAAATAAAGATGATGCTAAGCAACCAATTTTGTATGAAAGATTTAGGAAGAATAAATAATTAGGAATTAATGCGAAATATGTATTGTATTGTATTGTATTCTTTATTCACGGTTTGAAAAACATTTTTACATTTTCATGGCTTCGTCAAGTTGATATACAATTTACTAAAATGATAAATATACAATTTACCAAAATACATTTAAAATTAAGATTCCTGATTTGGTAAGAGATTCAAACTAATAACTGTACATTACATGTCTAGGAATTCAGTCACTGAATAAAACGAGTTATGTAATAGGAATGACCCAAGCTGTTTTTTAAATACTTTATTATCTTCGATAATTTTTATATTTGTTGGTAATTTATTGTATAGTTTTATACCATTGTGAAGTGCACTATTCTTTGCTAAATTAGTTCTATATTGTTCAATGTGTAAGTTTTCCCTATGTCTTGTTTGATGATCATGTAACTGACTGTTTTTGATTAATGTATGTTTGTGTTGTTGAACATAGTAAATTACTTCTAGCATGCATATACAGGCTACAGGCATAATCTTTAATTTTTTGAATAACTCCTCTGTCCCAGAGGAAAAAGAAACGACATTGAGTCAAGAAGAGTACATTATGAATTTGGCAAAAAAGTACAGAATTGTTGAGTCAAAAAGATTTGAAACACCTATGGAAATCAATCTGAAAATGAATCAGCTGAGAAGGTGAATGAAAAATTGAAGTATAAAAATCTAAGAGGAGCATTATTGCATGTTGCAAATGGTACATGTCCGGATGTGTCTTATGCAGTAAATTATCTGAGTCGTTTTCAAAGTGAGGCTGCACCATGGCTAAGTGGTTAGGCTGCTTGGCTCTCACCAAGGTGGCCTGGTTTCGATCCCAGGCGACCGCAAAGTTAGATTTGTGGTGGACAACATGGGCTGGGATGAATTTTCTCCAGGTCCTCCGGTTTCCCTCGCCAGCATTTCACCACTTGCTTCATAACCATCATCTTTCCTATCATTCATCTCACCTTCATATATATCATCCACTTCCTTCACCTTCACACCAGGTATTGGGCTGATCACCTGTCCTGGTGCTCTATCGGATCCAAAACTTTGGTTCCTCTGGCCCAGCCTAAAAAGAGATAGAGAAACAAGAATCCCCTAACACCATGATAGTGGTACAATTAGGGAAGTTAAAGAAAAAGAAGAAGTTTTCAAAGTGCTTATGATGTTACCCACTACAAACATGCATTGAGAGTATTGAAACATTTATATTATACAAGAACTCTAAAGTTAAGATAAGGATTAAGTTACAGTGAAGAAATGAAAGCAAATGTGAATGCAGGTTGGACAGTTGATATGTCTGACAGAAAATAAATAAGTGGTATAGTAATTCAAGCGTATGGAAATGAGTTATGTGGAGATCACAAAAACAAAAAATAGTGTCAAGAGCCAATAGTGGTGCAGTTGCATTGGCAAAGAATGGCAAATTTTGTAAAAATTCTAAGCATATAGATGTTAGTTATCATTTTGTGAATGACTATGAGAAGAAAGGTGTGATTAATGTACAAAAGATCTCAACAGATGACCAAATTGCTGATATTTGGCAAAGTCTTTGTGTAAAGTGAAATTTGTAAAATTCAGAGTTGTTGGATATCATTGAATGTTAACAATATAGACATTGTAAACAAGAGTAGAAGAAAAGATATGTTGTAAGATGTTAAAACTGAAAAGTCATGGTGTGTAACAAAATTAAGGAGATATGTAAATTATGAAGCTATTAACAGTGAAGCGAACAAATATATACAAATATAACAATGTGTAACTTAAAACTCCACTTATGTTATAAGAAAACAAAAATTGAATAATGAATTTTGAAATACCGGCAGTCAATTCTGTTTTTAAATTTGTTTTATTTCAGATTTTTGTAGTACTAACAAGAACATATTAACATCTAGCGTTCGTAATGATGGTGACAGCTTTGTTGTTTCCGGCTGAAGATGTGTTAAAGTTTCACATGAAATCGCAAACTCAGACAATTTATAAGAAAAGTATCATCATTTCTTATAAGATAAGTGAGGTTTTAAGTTACAAATTGTTATATTTGTATATAAAATTAAGAGGATGTTTTAGAAATAAAGTAATTTTATTACATACTAATGGCAGCACTGTTAAGTGGAGAATGGGTTGATTACGTGTGTAATGACAGGAAGATAAATGTGTTAGTTCCTATAATGTATATTTATATTGAGATGAACGAGGAAGTATATGTTAAACATGCGTGAGAATAATATATATATATTAAAGCACATGTGGAAATTATGGTGATCAGCGGACCACAATCGTATCCCCAATCCATTGACTTAAACCTCTGACATAAATTAACAAGAGTGTTTAATGGATCTCTTGAAACTGTCCATTTTAGTAAATAATAATTTTAATTTTAAATTCTTATTCAGTGTCCAAGTGTCTGCACCATAAGTAAACATACTTCTAGTTATTGATTTATATATCTGTAATTTGGTTTCTAAAGTCCATAAAATTCCATTGAGCATAGATATTGCTGTTCTGCCTTTTTAAATTCTATAATTAATGTCCTCTTTTTTGACTACAATTTTAATTTATCTTCACTCCTAAATACATATTCTCTTCAATTCTTTTGATGCATCTCTTCTTAAACTAGATCTTTTTCCCACTTACATGTATTAAAAGTCACTCAGGATGAAGAAGACCAAAGGGTATTTCTATAAAATTCAAGAAATACTTACATTTTCCTTTTTCATGCAAATATCTTAAACATATTGCATTATAATAAACATTATTAGAGCATTAACTTTAAAGAGAGTCGATTAATGACACTAAACAACACTTACTTTTAAATTTTTCCGGAACATGTTTCTGAGGCTTTGCCTCTATCATCAGCCGGCCCTCGACTAGTTCTCATTGGTGTAGTTGACGATATTTTGTCACAGGTCTCCTCTGGTGGCAGTTCAAGGAACTTGCTGAACAAATCATTCTGGGGGATGTCGAAATTGAATACTTTGTTCCTATTTTTTGAAATGAAGATTTGTTCCCATGTGGACAGTTCTTGTTTTCCTGATGTATGTTTTAGTAGTTTTGGTTCTGGATTTATGTTGTGGTTTTTTTCCCAAAAATGTGTGGCAACTGCTGATTTTTCTAATTGTTTATATTTTATGTTTCTAAAGTTATTCTTTGCTCTTGTTTCTAAATTTCTTTTGGTTTTTCCAATATAAATTTGACTACAGTCATTGCATTCAATTTGATATATACCAGATTTTTTGTTAGATGGAATGGCATCTTTGATGTTTGAGCAAATTAGGTTTTTTAAGGAGAAATGGTTGACTGGTGCTAGTTGAATGTTTTGTTTTTTGAAGACTTTTTTGAATTTATCATAGGCCCATTGATGGTAAGTGAATTTTTTGAAAATCATATTACTTTCTGTAGCTGAGAGGGTTGTGGTTTCCTTTAGTAGCTTCTTCTTTTTTGCTAAGTTCACTTTTTTGTCCACTAATGATTTGGGAAAGTTGTTTTTTTTTTTTTTTTGTGCTATTTCAATTATTTTGTTGTATCCTGTTTTTGTATTCTTCTGCTGTGAGAGGGATGTTTACCAGTCTGTGTGCTAAACTATTGAAGATTGCCTGTTTGTGGGATCTTGGGTTGTAGCCATTAGCTTTTATGTAGTTGTCTGTCTGTGTTGGTTTTCTGTAAATGCCAAAGTTTAGTCTGTTTTTATTCCTCATTATTTTTAGATCCAAAAATGGTAAATGCTCATCTGTTTCTATTTCTACAGTGAACTTGATGCTTTTTTCTTGGATATTTAAAATTTTTAGTGCATCACTGATGTGTTTTGTTGGTACTATTGCAAAGATGTCATCTACATATCGTTGCCAGAGTTTCAACATCCAAGGGAAACCTTTGTTGATCCTTATTTCTAATGCACTCATGTACAGGTCGGCCAGGAAGGGTGATAGGGGGTTGCCCATTGCTAACCCTGAAGTTTGGTGGAAATATTTTGTTTGAAACTGGAAGAAATTTTGTTCTATGCATAATTTGGTTAGTTCGATGTAGTCTGAAATTTCAGGTGATGCCATTCCAAGTGATTTGAGCCATTTTTCTATCAACGGTGGGAGTTGATTAACTGGTATGCTGGGAAACAGTGATTTAACATCAAACGAGACTAGTGTGTCCTCTTCTTTTAGTTCAGTAAATAATTGAAATAGCACAAAAAAGACATCATTGTCCATCATTAGTGGACAAAAAAGTGAACTTAGCAAAAAAGAAGAAGCTACTAAAGGAAACCACAACCCTCTCAGCTACAGAAAGTAATATGATTTTCAAAAAATTCACTTACCATCAATGGGCCTATGATAAATTCAAAAAAGTCTTCAAAAAACAAAACATTCAACTAGCACCAGTCAACCATTTCTCCTTAAAAAACCTAATTTGCTCAAACATCAAAGATGCCATTCCATCTAACAAAATATCTGGTATATATCAAATTGAATGCAATGACTGTAGTCAAATTTATATTGGAAAAACCAAAAGAAATTTAGAAACAAGAGCAAAGGAACACTTTAGAAACATAAAATATAAACAATTAGAAAAATCAGCAGTTGCCACACATTTTTGGAGAAAAAACCACAACATAAATCCAGAACCAAAACTACTAAAACATACATCAGGAAAACAAGAACTGTCCACAAGGGAACAAATCTTCATTTCAAAAAATAGGAACAAAGTATTCAATTTCGACATCCCCCAGAAAGATTTGTTCAGCAAGTTCCTTGAACCGCCACCAGAGGAGACCTCTGACAAAATATCGTCAACTACACCAATGAGAACCAGTCGAGGGCCGGCTGATGATAGAGGCAAAGCCTCAGAAACATGTTCCGGAAAAATTTAAAAGTGTTGTTTAGTGTCATTAATCGACTCTCTTTAAAGTTAATTTATCATAACACTGTTTTCAACACTTCCAAAGAAAGGAATTGCATTATTAGAGCATTTTTGAGAGAATAATAAGGTTGAACATTTTTCTATATAAAGGATAGTTTGGAATGGAGGAATTTTCTTGAAGATAGTGCTGCTTCCTCAGAAGATACTGAACTTAAGTAAGTTAAGTTTTTTCAAGAACATTTTGTTTCAGAATTATGTTGTTTAGAGAGAGAGGGGAAGAGATGGGGAAAGAGGGTGAGTTGCAGAGGGGAGAGGGAGAGGGAGAGAGAGATGAAGAGGGTGAGAGGGAAGGTGGTGGGAGGAGATAGGGGGAGGGATGGAGGAACAAAGCCCTTTTAGTTAAAAATGGACGTTTTTGGCCGCCCTAATTCTGATGAAATCTTAGTATAACATTTTTAACTGTAATGCAGTACTTTGTCTACGCACCCCTGTTATGGATGACCTGAAGTAAAATCCTGTTATGGATAACCAGTACAGAAGTAAAATTAAAGCTTTTGACTAGAGAGAGATTTTGAAAAGTTTATCTGTAAAGCTCAAAAGGCGCTCACTCTACTGTGCGATTTTTGGAGAATATGGACGAATTTATGAATTTTTGAATATGCTCTAGGAGATACACGTTTCCTTATTGTGAAAGTACCTTCAACCTGATAAGAAATGAATTTTCGTTGTAATAAAACAGAGAAAGGAACAATTTATAAATAAACATACTCTTTTAGATCACAACAGGAATATATTGAGAACAGATTCCTTATGAATTACAAGGGAATCATTAGTCTGTTACAGAGTGTGTTGGAAAGAATTGATTCAGAAAAATTTCAAACATAATAGCAAAGCATTTTAATGAAAATACTGTTATATGTTTGAGAGCGAATAATTTTTGTTGAACTACCATGCTATCTCCTTGGGCACAGGTTATGCATAACGGATTCTAAGGGCCCAGAAGACACAAGGAATTCTGTAACACCTCTCGTATCTAATTAATAAAGACCACTTTACATAACCCTGAGAATGAGAAGTAGATGTCATTCAATAACTCCCTGGGAATGGAAATAGCATATCAAGTACAAGATTTAAAATGTGGAAAGTTGATTTGTCACATTGAGATGTCATTTATTTTGAGCTGACCAGTTATATTTTTGTCATCTGCTCCCAATTCAGCTAACGTAGAGAATGTTAGCCAATGTCAAAATTCAGTAAAACATTTTTAAAATGAATTACCTTTTCGTCATACTTAAATTTCCTTCCTTGAGTGCTTCAGCAATTGCCCTTGTATTTCAAACATATAATAATTTTCAAAGTGAGTGAAGCTCTAAATAATAATTATCATTAAAATAAGAGAGAATAATGACTTAAAGAATTAAGGCTACTCTTCAGTACTCTTTCTAATGTACAGTTACACATAGGCTCTTCTTGCATTGCTAGACTGCTCACACTACAAGCAGACATATTCCTATTTCCCTTCTCCATTCACACGTTCCAATTTTTCCTACAACTGGCCCACACCGCATGAATTGTTAATCTAACATGGAGAAAGTATGTAAGGCACACACTTTTGCTACTAACTTAAAACTTCACAAGAATTTCCTGTTTGTCAGCACTAAATACCAAACTACGTAAAATATTATTGCTGATGTTATTGAAATACACTTATAGTTCTATTTAAAAGCAACACATAAAACAAAACAAAAACTAACTTTTCTTTACACGCTACAGAGACTTCACATGACAAAATCTGTCGGTGCTTCCTAACTATCAAAGAGTTGTGATTGCTTCCGAAAACCTAGGAAGCATGGTATTCAAGGTTACAAATGCGCAAATACAGAAATATTCAGTATTGAATGAACTCACGGAACTGATCACTGGAATATAAGCAGCTATTAAACTGCCCACAGCACCGATGTTTGCGAATAAATTTTAAAAATGTATCCAGAGCAAATAAAATACTGTTTGACATGAATTTTCTTGTTTTTCTTCTTTTCTTCTTGGGAAAGCAGCACTTCCAGTGCTTCATTTCACGCATCACTACTGAAATTTTCATCAAAATGTTAAAAATCAAATCGTTAAGTGTTAATTCAGAGAAAATGGACATTGTAAGACAACTGTCAACAAACATTGTTGTTTGGATTGATGGATTCTCTTGCAGATCTTTATGTCACATTTTTTGAGGATGGTGAAATTAAAAGATAAAATAGAACTCACCAACTAGCAATATTACTTGTACAAGAGCTGAGCACATCTATTCTTCTGGGTGGCAAACATTACAATTAATTTCAGGAATTTCCTCTTTATTAATGGAACAAACAGCCAAGGAATTTAGCCTATCTTGACCCATGGTGTTCCTAAGGGAACACTTGAATTATTAGTGCAATTTGTAGTGTTTTGTGTACTTCAGAAAACCTTTCTCAAAGAAGTGTGTGTGTGTGTGTGTGTGTGTGTGTGTGTGTGTGTGTGTGTGTGTGTGTGTGTGTGTGTGTGTGTGTGTGTGTGTGTGTGTGTGTGTGTGTGTGTGTGTGTGTGTGTGTGTGTGTGTGTGTGTGTGTGTGTGTGTGTGTGTGTGTGTGTGTGTGTGTGTGTGTGTGTGTGTGTGTGTGTGTGTGTGTGTGTGTGTGTGTGTGTGTGTGTGTGTGTGTGTGTGTGTGTGTGTGTGTGTGTGTGTGTGTGTGTGTGTGTGTGTGTGTGTGTGTGTGTGTGTGTGTGTGTGTGTGTGTGTGTGTGTGTGTGTGTGTGTGTGTGTGTGTGTGTGTGTGTGTGTGTGTGTGTGTGTGTGTGTGTGTGTGTGTGTGTGTGTGTGTGTGTGTGTGTGTGTGTGTGTGTGTGTGTGTGTGTGTGTGTGTGTGTGTGTGTGTGTGTGTGTGTGTGTGTGTGTGTGTGTGTGTGTGTGTGTGTGTGTGTGTGTGTGTGTGTGTGTGTGTGTGTGTGTGTGTGTGTGTGTGTGTGTGTGTGTGTGTGTGTGTGTGTGTGTGTGTGTGTGTGTGTGTGTGTGTGTGTGTGTGTGTGTGTGTGTGTGTGTGTGTGTGTGTGTGTGTGTGTGTGTGTGTGTGTGTGTGTGTGTGTGTGTGTGTGTGTGTGTGTGTGTGTGTGTGTGTGTGTGTGTGTGTGTGTGTGTGTGTGTGTGTGTGTGTGTGTGTGTGTGTGTGTGTGTGTGTGTGTGTGTGTGTGTGTGTGTGTGTGTGTGTGTGTGTGTGTGTGTGTGTGTGTGTGTGTGTGTGTGTGTGTGTGTGTGTGTGTGTGTGTGTGTGTGTGTGTGTGTGTGTGTGTGTGTGTGTGTGTGTGTGTGTGTGTGTGTGTGTGTGTGTGTGTGTGTGTGTGTGTGTGTGTGTGTGTGTGTGTGTGTGTGTGTGTGTGTGTGTGTGTGTGTGTGTGTGTGTGTGTGTGTGTGTGTGTGTGTGTGTGTGTGTGTGTGTGTGTGTGTGTGTGTGTGTGTGTGTGTGTGTGTGTGTGTGTGTGTGTGTGTGTGTGTGTGTGTGTGTGTGTGTGTGTGTGTGTGTGTGTGTGTGTGTGTGTGTGTGTGTGTGTGTGTGTGTGTGTGTGTGTGTGTGTGTGTGTGTGTGTGTGTGTGTGTGTGTGTGTGTGTGTGTGTGTGTGTGTGTGTGTGTGTGTGTGTGTGTGTGTGTGTGTGTGTGTGTGTGTGTGTGTGTGTGTGTGTGTGTGTGTGTGTGTGTGTGTGTGTGTGTGTGTGTGTGTGTGTGTGTGTGTGTGTGTGTGTGTGTGTGTGTGTGTGTGTGTGTGTGTGTGTGTGTGTGTGTGTGTGTGTGTGTGTGTGTGTGTGTGTGTGTGTGTGTGTGTGTGTGTGTGTGTGTGTGTGTGTGTGTGTGTGTGTGTGTGTGTGTGTGTGTGTGTGTGTGTGTGTGTGTGTGTGTGTGTGTGTGTGTGTGTGTGTGTGTGTGTGTGTGTGTGTGTGTGTGTGTGTGTGTGTGTGTGTGTGTGTGTGTGTGTGTGTGTGTGTGTGTGTGTGTGTGTGTGTGTGTGTGTGTGTGTGTGTGTGTGTGTGTGTGTGTGTGTGTGTGTGTGTGTGTGTGTGTGTGTGTGTGTGTGTGTGTGTGTGTGTGTGTGTGTGTGTGTGTGTGTGTGTGTGTGTGTGTGTGTGTGTGTGTGTGTGTGTGTGTGTGTGTGTGTGTGTGTGTGTGTGTGTGTGTGTGTGTGTGTGTGTGTGTGTGTGTGTGTGTGTGTGTGTGTGTGTGTGTGTGTGTGTGTGTGTGTGTGTGTGTGTGTGTGTGTGTGTGTGTGTGTGTGTGTGTGTGTGTGTGTGTGTGTGTGTGTGTGTGTGTGTGTGTGTGTGTGTGTGTGTGTGTGTGTGTGTGTGTGTGTGTGTGTGTGTGTGTGTGTGTGTGTGTGTGTGTGTGTGTGTGTGTGTGTGTGTGTGTGTGTGTGTGTGTGTGTGTGTGTGTGTGTGTGTGTGTGTGTGTGTGTGTGTGTGTGTGTGTGTGTGTGTGTGTGTGTGTGTGTGTGTGTGTGTGTGTGTGTGTGTGTGTGTGTGTGTGTGTGTGTGTGTGTGTGTGTGTGTGTGTGTGTGTGTGTGTGTGTGTGTGTGTGTGTGTGTGTGTGTGTGTGTGTGTGTGTGTGTGTGTGTGTGTGTGTGTGTGTGTGTGTGTGTGTGTGTGTGTGTGTGTGTGTGTGTGTGTGTGTGTGTGTGTGTGTGTGTGTGTGTGTGTGTGTGTGTGTGTGTGTGTGTGTGTGTGTGTGTGTGTGTGTGTGTGTGTGTGTGTGTGTGTGTGTGTGTGTGTGTGTGTGTGTGTGTGTGTGTGTGTGTGTGTGTGTGTGTGTGTGTGTGTGTGTGTGTGTGTGTGTGTGTGTGTGTGTGTGTGTGTGTGTGTGTGTGTGTGTGTGTGTGTGTGTGTGTGTGTGTGTGTGTGTGTGTGTGTGTGTGTGTGTGTGTGTGTGTGTGTGTGTGTGTGTGTGTGTGTGTGTGTGTGTGTGTGTGTGTGTGTGTGTGTGTGTGTGTGTGTGTGTGTGTGTGTGTGTGTGTGTGTGTGTGTGTGTGTGTGTGTGTGTGTGTGTGTGTGTGTGTGTGTGTGTGTGTGTGTGTGTGTGTGTGTGTGTGTGTGTGTGTGTGTGTGTGTGTGTGTGTGTGTGTGTGTGTGTGTGTGTGTGTGTGTGTGTGTGTGTGTGTGTGTGTGTGTGTGTGTGTGTGTGTGTGTGTGTGTGTGTGTGTGTGTGTGTGTGTGTGTGTGTGTGTGTGTGTGTGTGTGTGTGTGTGTGTGTGTGTGTGTGTGTGTGTGTGTGTGTGTGTGTGTGTGTGTGTGTGTGTGTGTGTGTGTGTGTGTGTGTGTGTGTGTGTGTGTGTGTGTGTGTGTGTGTGTGTGTGTGTGTGTGTGTGTGTGTGTGTGTGTGTGTGTGTGTGTGTGTGTGTGTGTGTGTGTGTGTGTGTGTGTGTGTGTGTGTGTGTGTGTGTGTGTGTGTGTGTGTGTGTGTGTGTGTGTGTGTGTGTGTGTGTGTGTGTGTGTGTGTGTGTGTGTGTGAGAGAGAGAGAGAGAGAGAGAGAGAGAAGATGAATGACTTTTCTTTTTGACATTTCTAATCGTTTACTTTTAAGAGAGAGTATGTATTATAAATGACATGGCTTAATTCTGTTCAAACACTGTATTAAGTTGAAATAAATATGAATATAAATATAAGAATATGATGCGGTCATGGTGATGCTGGTAGTGTCATGGTGATGGCGGTGGCCGTGATGATGGTAGTGTGACGGTGATGGTGATGATGGTGGTACTGGTAACAAATAAGCAGATAAATAAATAAATAAATAAATAAATAAATTAGTAAATAAATAAAATCCTGAATATCCTACCCCGGCATCTAGTTTACAGGGTCGGGGCATACATTCAAATCTTACATTTATTGATAAATATACAAGATTTATCGACTCCAGTCCTCTCATGTTGTCTCACAATATCACAAGATATAAACTTTCATTTTGTCTTCTTCTTTACTTCGTCAACACTCTCACGTCTTGACCAGTCCTTTCACGCCATCTCCAACACTCTCACGCCATGTCCAACCCTCTCAAGTTGTGTTCAACCCCCCTACGTCGTCTCCAAACACCTCATCGACGTCTCATATCACAATACGTCATAACATCTCATTTCGTCTCCAACGCTCTCATTTTGTCTCCAATCTTTCCACATCATGTCCAACCCTCTCACGTCGTCTCACAATATCACAATGTATCATACCCTCTCACATCGTCTCCAACCTTCTCATGTCTTGTCAAACAATCCCACGTCATCTCACAATATCACAACGTATAACACCTCTCACTTCGTATCGAACCATCTCGCGTTGTGTCAGCCTCTTACATCGTCTCAAAATCTCTCACGTCATGTGGAAATTCTCATACTTTCTCCAACAACCTCACATCACCTCACAATATCACAATGTATCATACTCTCTCACTTAATGTCCAACACTCTCACGTCGTGTCCAAAGCTCTCATGCCGTCTCCAATCCCCTCACGTCATTTGCAATCCTCTCACGTCTTCTCACAATTGACAATGTATCATACACTCTCATTTTTTCTCCAACAGCCTCACCTTGTGTACAAACCTTTGACGTCATCTCCAACACTCTCAAGTCATGTCCAACCCTCTTACCTCATATGCAACACTCACGTGTTCTCCAACACTCTCAAGTCGTGCCACAATGTCAAAACGTATCATGCCCTCCCACTTCGTCTCACACCCTCTCACTTCCTCTCCAACAATGACACCTCGTGTCCAACCCTATACGATTCCAACATCGTCTGGAATCCTCTCACGTCGTCTCAAATATCACAACGTATCATACCCTCTGACTTCATATCCTAACCTCTCACGTGGTCTCACAGTATCACAACGTATCATACACTCTCCCTTCATCACCAACCCTCTCACGTCGTCCCCAACCCTCTCACATCACCTCCAACACTGACATCACGTACAACCCTTTCACGTCATGCCCAACCCTCTCACGTTATGTACAAATTTCACACGCCTCAAAATATTACACCTTATACCCTCTCACTCGTCATGATAACAGACGATAGTTGGACCTTCAAGGTGATAATGGATGCAACGGCTTCCAAAACTAGTCCCTCAATAATATAAAAATGTAAGTGATAAAGTGTTAAAAACCGAATACAAATAGATTTTTCAATTAATTTTGACGTCACTTTTACTAAATTCCATCATGCATAACCTCCAGCAGTGCTTGAGCACATCTTGTAATCTTTGCAGCAATTTGTGCAGTTCTAGACCTGTATTCTATCTGTAGCTATATAAATTCCTCACAAATGTTAGGAAGTAAATCTGCTCCCTTTATTTCCTTGACATTTCTCTCTTTGGCATTGTAAATGTTGGTGTTGACCACAGCTATATTTAGCAAGTTATGCAACACAACCATAGGCCAGGATCTGGAGTTTCTTGAAATATTAATTTTCTGACACTGTTGGTCCAACATATAAACTTCTACTTAGGTCATATTGTAAACTGTCACAATGTTCTGCTTTTTTCTTAATAGTTTGAGGGTCAAATAGCAGCATGTTAGGTGTTGTGGAAAGCAACGGAACAAATTTATTTCTTTTAGGGTTGGGTGTTGCTGAAATATACAATATAGGGTATCAAATGTGTATGGAATACTTGCCAACATTATGCAAAAACTTTAATGTAAAAGGTCACATGGGTGACACTGGTCACCCAAAAGCACAAACTGCATCTACACACACTGCTGGAGCAACTACAGAATGGAAACAAAGAAATGTTTCAAATCCCGGCCATGGCATTGAATTTTTCATGTTGACTCTATCCATCAAAAACCTTAGCCTATAAACGGCTAGTGTGGAGAAATGATTAATTTCCATCAATTAACTAAAAGAGATGTTGCTTTTTATGCATTACTTAAAAGCTACCTTAACCCCCATACCTGTAAGTCTGTTGAGAGAAATACAGGAATGAAAGACATCTGTCACCCACGTGAGTAATGAAGGGTTAAACATGTCAGCAAATAATAATTGTTTACTACACATGCTGTTTGTAGAAAAAGGTTGGAATGGTAGAATTGGACTGAAAAATGTATTGCAATAACCAACATTTGAACCATGGATCTTCCCATACCATTATTCAAATCAACTGGGCTACAATGGTAATACGCTAATACTACATTAAACTCCTCAACTGATTCATATTTTTTCCAGTAAACCACAGGCGTTCTCAAATTTAGTTTGAGATAATGTCCACCAATGGCAGCTTACAATCGTATAAGCATTTTAAGTCATGGATTTTATAGTTGCCACTATTAGGTAAGAGTCAATCAGTGTTATTTGTTCCCCCATATCTCTTGTATAAGCTAAAACTGATACAAAAGTAACAAGAAAGTAAACCTGCTACTTTGAATAGAAAACTGATTACTCTCTATAATAATCATTTATCCAAGCTTTTGAGTTTGATTTATGAGTCATTTATCCAAGTATTGAAGTTGATGACCGTCCACTTAAAACTGTGTATATTTTAACTGTAAACAAAATAATGGGCCTCTTCTTGCAAAGTATTGTCATTATTTAGGCTATAGTTGTACATAAATGCTGCTACACATTAGTAATATTTTAAATTCTATGTCTGCATTTTTATAATTTTAAAAGTGTATTAGCAAAGTGTTTCTGTGTATATAACTACTAATGTAGCTTGTATACTAATTGAATTCTCAAAAACCTACATTTAAGATTATTTTACACATGTATTCTAGAACGTACACAATGGAATTTTGGAGTTCAAGTTTTCCAACAGAAATGGGTGCAGAACTTTAAATAAGATGTACCTATTTATGTTTAGTGACGTTGCTCCAAATCAGAATGAAGACATTGATGGAATAAATGATGGTTAAATGATATGAAATTGTTACTAACGACATATGGTAGATGTTCTGGGGCTTCAAACCAGGTGTAGTGATGAAGATCCATCGATGTTTCGAGAGTATACATCTCTGCTATCATGAGGATGAGATGTGCGCTCCTGAAACGTTGATGGCTCTTCCATCACTACACCTGGCTTGAAGCCTAAGAACATCTAGAATATAGAGTCAACATGAAAAATTCAATGCCATGGCCGGGATTTGAACCACAGATCTCCTGGTTTTTGTCCAGTCGCTCTAACCCATTAATAAGAGTTAAACGATGAAGCCTGGGACTCAAGTACTTACAATAGTAAGTTGCCACAAACTCTTTAATAAGAGTTAAATGATGAAGCCTTGGACTCAAGTACTTACAATAGTAAGTTGCCACAAATGGTGTATGTCAAATGCGAGAGCCTCTAGTGGTCTACCGGGCAAATATACGAGTCAAATGGAGAATTTAATGACGTGATGGCAAGTTGGCCATGATAGCTCAATGGATTAGAGCAACTGGATGGAAACCAGGAGATCTGTGGTTCAAATCCCGGTCATGGCATTGAATTTTTCATGTTGACTCTATCTATCAAAGACCTTAGCCTATATACAGCTAGTGTGGAGAACTGATTAATTTCCATCAATTAACTAAAATAATCTATAATATTTTTGTTAATTGATGGAAATTAATCATTTCTCCACACTAGCCGTATATAGGCTAAGGTTCTTAATACACAGAGTCAACATGAAAAATTCAATGCCATGGCCCGGATTTGAACCACGAATCTCCTGGTTTCCGTCCAGTCGCTCTTAACCTTTGAGCTACCATGGCCAACATGCTGTCTTGACATTAAATTCTCCATTTGACTCATATATTTCCCCAGTAGGCCACTAGGGGCTCTTGCATCCGAGATACACTGTTTGTGACGACTTACTATCGTAAGTACTTAAGTCCAAGGTTTCATCATTTAACTCTTATTATTTTAGTTAATTGATGGAAATTAATCATTTCTCCACACTAGCCGTATATAGGCTAAGGTTCTTTAATGTCAGGCAGCTCAAAGGTTAAGAGCGACTGGACGGAGACCAGGAGATCCGTGGTTCAAATCCCGGCCATAGCATTGAATTTTTCATGCTGACTATCTATTAAGAACCTTAGTCTATATATGGCTAGTGTGGAGAAATGATTAATTTCCATCAATTAACTAAAATAATAAGAGTTAAATAAGAAGCCTGGGACTTAAGTACTTACGATAGTAAGTCACCTCAAACGGTGTATCTCGGATGCGAGAGCCCCTAGTGGTCTACAGGGGAAATATATGAGTCAAATGGAGAATTTAATGTCAGAACGGCATGTTGGCCATGGTAGCTCAAAGGTTAAGAGTGACTGAACGGAAACCAGGAGATCCATGGTTCAAATCCCGGCCATGACATTGAATTTTTCATGTTGACTCTATTAATCTAGAATATGTTTGTCGCCAGAAAGCTTTAAATCTTATTTCATGTTACTAATGACACTGTTGCATTGTTGATAAAATTGTAATGAATTATAAAACAAGTGCTGCCATATTTTGTATTAGCTACGGTGTTGTATATCACAGACACAGGAGTTTCTTTGTAAGAAGTGAAAATGAAATGAAATGTGTAGTGTTTAACGCCCGCTTTTACTACATACGGCACCGCAGGCGATGACAGTAAGAAGTGAAATGAAGTTGTTCACTTTAAGTTGTATTGTAATATCTAGACAGAAATATCATTCTTCCCATTTTCCTATCAAATTCCACATCCTACTCTTATTTGGTTGTAAGTTCACAAAAAGCTTTTAGAGATTTTACAAAGAAAAAGATATTACTTTGATATATACAAAAGAAGTTATTGCAAAGTGTTTGAACTTTTCATTCAGTCTCAAAATTAGAGATTAAATGTGGTAATTATACATTATGTCACAAAAGCATTTGTATTAATAGAAAATATGATTTGCTCCGACAACCACTGCAAAACCCACTAATATTATATAAAAACAATTACAATTAAATGAAAAGAACCATGCAAAAACACTCATGTATGTTTTTCATACTAGCCAGTTGTCACATGTTCAACTATCATAATAATATGTTCTAATACTGTATTGCTGTACATGATAATGGCAGGTTATTTTATAGAAGTTTTAATCACTTCCTTAAAAAACAATTTGAATAGCTCAAGTGTAATCACGACAACCAGGTCTTGTATAATTAACTTTGTGCATTGTTACTAGTGATACTACATTAGAATATGATCAACGAGCCAGACAGCTAGGCATCAGTCTGGATGGCTTCAGCTAAACACTGGCTGGCTCACTGATCTCAAAGCTCAGGTTCAAATCTGCCCAGACCAATGGGTCATAAATGTGCTGGAAATCGACAAGCCCATGTCTGTAGATTTACTTGCATATGAAACAACTCTGTAGAATAAAATTCTGGCACACCAGTAGCACTGATATGATCCTGTTAGCTGACAGTGCCATTAACAAATAAAATATTTGGACATGGAGTCAATTCCACAGTCCATTTTTACGCCTTAAAACAGGCAATTAGAATATCTTTGAGATTATATAGTAAATACTTGGGAATCTAGTGGCTTATCCGACTTCACTTTTTAGGAGTTTTTCTTTCCTATTTACAATATTTTCTTTTCGAGAAATAATGCTGAGAGAATACAGCAAAAAATCCATGTTTGCCACACAAAATAAGATGTGTAGTAATGGACCAATCTACAGCCAACTCAGTTTCAGACGAGCTCTCTTTGTGGTGAGTTAATAGGTGCATCATTCAGTTGTGTGATTTTTTCAAACTTGACTTGGAAAAGTTCTAAGATCAGTTTTTGATTGTAGCTATCTGTTTACTTTTACAGAAAAATGATTCCTTATAAACTACAAATATTGCAAGGATTGTATTCTTTTAATCATTATACTGTATTAATTATGTATTACTGACATACTTGTATTACTGACTTAATGTATTCTTTCTTAATTATTGTATCGTTTTGTTCCTTCTATTAACGTATTCTATATCATGTTCAATGATCAGAGGGTGAATAATACATAAAAAAATTGGGATACTGTGCACACATTAATGCCAATCCATGGGATGGAGTGTAGTCCAGAGTTTCATGTGATTTGAAGTGTTCTTATTACGCTCCAAGTATTTTAAAGAACAAATAAAAAAAAAACGGAATGTAAAGTGTAACAAAAAAGAAAAAAAATTGTTATTCCCAAATGTACAGAGGCCGACAGAAGTATTCAAATAGTATAACATGTAACATTGCACATACTATAAATACTGTAATATTTATTTGGTAGCATTGAATTGTTAAACATGTAAACATTAACCTTTTGTGTCTCAGAAACAATATTTAAAATATCACTTTGCATATATTTATTACACAATCTGTACTGTATTTGTTCTATTGTCCCTCTTATTGGAGGGCATAAGTATTCAAATGTACCCAGTCGAACAGAGAGAAAGGTGGTTGGACATACCCTACATGCCCCTACCACATAGCTGTTGCGTTTATGCTAAGCCTCGAGGCAGAGTGCTCAAAGTTATTCAGCCAATTGTAAAATACAGGTAATATGGGACGTAAAGTTAAGGAGACAACGGTGGCAGAGAGGAATATCATGATTAATATGTACAAACAAAGCAAATTCCTCTCTGAAATTGCCAAAACCATTAACAGAAGCAAAACTACGGTGTTCTGCATAATTCAACGCTTCAAACAGACAAATACTGTTGTAAATAAACCTAGAAATGGCACTCCTTCTAAACTCACCACCAGAGACAGGAAGCAAATAATAAAAATGGTGAAACAGAATCCAAGAGTCACTACATCTGACATTAGAGGATGCCTTGAGCAATATTCTGGCACTGTGGTTCACACCGGAACAGCTGAACAGTTTTTAAATAGTACTGGGTATAATGGCTGCCTTCATAGGAAGAAACCATATGTTAATAAGGTGAATAAGAAACAGCGTATGGAATTTGCTAAACAGTATGTGGTGAAACCAACAGAATTCTGGGATAAGGTTCTCTGGTCGGACGAGAGCAAATTCCGATTATAAAGAGTGATGGACATCTTCAAGTGTGGAGACTGCCAAATACAGAATAGGAACTTAAGAACATGGTAGCTACAGTGAAACATGGTGGCAGTAGTGTGATGGTATGGGGCTGTATAGCTTCATCTAGCTTTGGGGAACTGATGTTCATGGAAAAATTTGAATACAAGAGGATTCTTGAAAACAATCTTAAAAAGAGTGCAGAGAAGCTGGGATTAGGGCATGATTATTACTTCCAGCAGGACAATGATCTGAAGCGTACTGCTGAAATTGTAAGGCTTTGGATAGTGTACAACACTCCTCACACTTTGAAAACACTGCCCCAACCTCCAGATTTAAATCCTATAGAGAACATCTGGAAGGAACTCGAGGAGCACGTGAGGAAGCATCACATCAGAAGCAAGGACCATCTGAATGAACTTCTTCCAACAGAGTGGAGAAATATGACTTTAGTCACTAAACAACACATACAGACAAACAATTATCAGCAGTAATTTAAAGAAAGGGATGATAATTAAATGCTAGCTGTTCTCTGTTCGAATACTTATATCCAGATTTAAAGTAACCGTTTTATTTCTCCTTGTAGTGCAAATTAGTTTCAGTTGCTATTTATGAGTTTATATGTTTAATGGAAGACTCAATTTATTTTGTACCAGTTGTATTTACATATGCTTACTCTGCATAGCTTTAAAATAATATAATTATAAAATATGTTTATGTTTGAATATTCATGTTGTCCTCTGTAAATGTTCTGTGTATTTTATAGAACTGGAAAAAAGTGAAAACTGTTATGAAAGAGAAAACAGCAAAACTATGTGTCTGTTTAATAAGACCCAATACAGTTAAATAAATGTGATCCGCTCTTTAATTTCTCCTTCCTCCCCCTACCTCCAGACATATGAAACATTTACCAGACAGTGTTCATTACATCTGTTGTTACATGTAACTACAAGCAACAGTAAACCAGTTCACAGCAGGCAGATTGATGAATGGTGGAATTAACCCCAAGAAGTAGAGA
This sequence comes from Mantis religiosa, assembly GCA_030765055.1. Classification (NCBI taxonomy): domain Eukaryota; kingdom Metazoa; phylum Arthropoda; class Insecta; order Mantodea; family Mantidae; genus Mantis; species Mantis religiosa. Next base: position 160,035,128 of record CM060949.1, read on the forward strand.
AGCATTCACAAATTTATGTATTTATTTAGACCATATTTACTTATGAAATATTCAGCACGTACACAAGCGCCACTTTTCATACTTCAGTTCCACGGGTTCTGCCGTTTGGCACTACTGGCGCTGTAATCGCCTCCGTGTAGAATCGATTTAACACAAAGATGATACCTCTCTTTGTTTGATATTCTGTGCTGGAGAACCCTGGCTGGCGGGATTCCGGATAAAATCGAACCCTATTGGACCTGTAAATTCTTCTGTGAACAATTTATAGTTTATATTAATTGAATTTGAGGTCAAATCATGAGAATATACTGTGTTGCGTACGGCCCTAATAAGGTGTCGGATTTTTATGTTCTAAACATCTAAAAATATGTATACATTTAAGATGTAAAAATTACTAAAATATGACCTAAAGTATAAAAGATTTCACCTAAAACTTATAACGAAAACCGAATAAAATTAATTTACTTTAAATATCTATATATGAAATAGATCATACCTCCCTTAACCTATATTTTCAGTAGAACTGCGTTGCATAATGGCACCCAGGTCAAGATGTTATCCTAAAAGGAATCTGGTTTCAACAGGTAGCCTTATACATGAAGAAACTCATTGTTACATCACATGACGTAATTGAAGCACACTTGAAATAAGGGAAATCATTAGCACAAAGTTTTGGTTCATTTGTTTCGAATTCTGCCTCTTTGCTACAAAGGA
>CM060949.1:160043341-160215841 GCA_030765055.1 Mantis religiosa
ACCATAATAATTTCAAGGAATACAGGGTCACAGTTTTGTTGTTAGTGACTGGTATTTCATACACATTTAGAAAATGCAGTATGACGTTTGCTCCTTATTTAAGGCATTGACAATTACAATAGTAATGAAATGGTTCTCAGATAGTAATGAAATGGTTCTCAGTATCAGTGCTTTCATCAACTGACATCCATACCAATTGATCCACTAGATGATTTGCAAATGATGAGATTACTTTGTTGTAGCAGCGTTCCACTTATTTCTTACGCAATGTACTTTGTTTAGCCACATGATGATGTATGTATTTCGTAAGGAAAATTTTAAATTTGGGACATCAGCAGCTAAAATGCCTCGCACAGCTCATAAGAAAACTTGACTAAAACTACTCTCTAACACTCTACTAATTGCTTTTGAAGGGCACTTTATTTGCTAGTTGTTTTTTTTTTTTTTTTTTTTTTTTTTTTTTTTTTTGTTGTTGTTAAATTCCCTTTATGTTTTCCTATATCTATATGCTGAACTACTTTAAATCTTTTTTTACTTCCTAGTTTTTCTCGCAAGCACCACGAAGTAGTATCCGATTACCTGTGCTAGATATTAAGTCACTATAAATTGCTGTAAGTAATTTAGTGTAGGGCTAGATTCAGATTTCACTTTCATAATTTTTCAATAATTTATATCCTAATTTGTCCACACCCAGCTCCAATCGTAACACGAACTCTTCAAATATACGCACAGTTATATACGAACTTAATTCTTCAGCTGGTTCTCACTCAGTTTCTCATTACAACAAGCAACACTGCACTGCTTAGTGCTTACTGCTATGCATTCAATGTGATTCCCTAGCCTCGTACAAAGAAGCAAACAAGGGGATTCACCGCAATGATCACGTGTAGCACTGCTATTTACGTAAAGTTACGTAATCTTTTACAGCATCATCACTGATTCAGCCTGCGCAAGCTTGCTCACCATTGTATGATCCAGATGGTAGAAAAAATTAAATACAAAAATAAAACTAATTAAAATGTGCCACATACGCATGAAAATATTCAAAATATGATGCCTTTATAATAATCGCCAAAATATGCGCTTATTTGAACCATTAAATAGCATTCAAATGGATGAGAATTCCATAATTCATGCACATAATATGTAAGCATACAGCAAGGGCGGACTGTCATTAAGGGCCAGATAGGCCGTGCCCTGCCAATGATATCACTTAAATTATATGCGTTTCTTTTTTAGTTTGAAGAAAACATTTATTTTATTTTATATTTTATACTATTGTAACAATCATTAAAAATAACAATTTATTGTACCGTGATGTTTAATGGTTACCGAAGCTTAGAAGTCGCAGAGTAGCCACGACATTGCTTTTTTTTAAGTGCAGAGGAATCTACTCCCATTAGTCCTGGACCCGTAGGACCAAGCACCCGAGCCTCCTTCTACCCGGGAACGATGGATACTCCGGGGCTCTTTCCATAAGGCAATACCTGGAGTCTAAAACGCCCCCCCCCCCCCGCTGAGCACAACGTCAAGACGGAATGGAAGTGGATACGCCACTTACGCGCGTAACCCTGCAGGGAAGACTACCGAAAAACCTCGGTGGGGCCGAATGGTGATCTAGCACACCTTCTACTAGCTCTGCAGGCTAGTAGCCGGGACTTTTTGGGCAACCCTCTACCCCCTCCGGGCGGCCGTAGCCAACCGCCACCGGCCGCTTGTGGTGAAGCAGAACGTTAGGTCAGATTACATGGGCCCGCAGTCACTCCTCACCACTCTGTAAACTCCTCCAGTCATTGTCTATACCTTCCTCGCTCCGCTACCCTCCTTTTCCTAGATCGTGCCAGCTAGCTGTGGCCCCTTATACGCATTTTGCCATTCCTGTAATTTTTGTTGATATGGTAATTGTTTGGTGGGCAAAGTAATGTTTAAAAATAGATAGAGTGGGTTATTAACTGAAATATCACTTTCATTTATTAACAGTAGAAGAAACACTTTAAATTACACGGTTAAGTGCACATCAGCCTAATAGCTTTATATTTATGCAACAAGATGGCAAAAAAAGTAAAAAAAAAAAAAAAAAAAAAAAATCGGAGGTGTTTCTGCACAGTTGACTTAGTAAATGATCAAGTAAAGAGAAACTGTCTATTGCTTTCACTGATTGTTGTTTCGTGATGGTCTGTGTACGACGGTTGGTTGTAAGAGTCTGAAACATTTGAGCGCATAAATTGAAAAACACGAGGACGTGCACTTCGCTTGGAAAATGCCTAAAAATAAATTACTGGGAACTGTAAATATTGTTGCTCAGATCTATTCTGCATATAAAATATCAATCCAGAAATGCAATGAACTGGACACTACAAATAGATTCATGTGTACTTAACAGAGTGATAGAGTGCATAAAACTTTGTGAAACCCACAATCTAGCACTAAGAAGTCACAGTGAAATACGAAAATCAGCAAGCCGTAACAATTTATTAGATTATTATCTCTTATCGGCGATCTCGACAGTGCGTTAGATGACCACGTCAACAGTTCCAATACTGCGGTATATAAATAAACATCCCACACTATACAGATGATTTATTGGATTGTATATATCAGGTTTACATTGAGGAATTAATGAAAGACATACATACTGCTGATTATATTTCTGTACAGGCTGATGAAATAACGACATAGCTTGCCTCAGTCAATTTGTCAAGATTTTACGGTACATTAAAGGGTGTAAGGGTTTCTTTCTTTTGAAGAAATTTATTATCGAACAGTTACTGACCTCAGTGGTGTTTTGATAAGGAAGTTGCAACCTTTTAATGCAGAAATAAAACACATGTATCTCATGCACACGATGATGCCGAAGTAATGAGTGGTAGCCGCAAAGGTATTCAGACTTTTGTTGCAGGACTCTTTCCCTTATGTACATTACTATGCCCACCAATTAAATTTGGTTATACGAAACGCTTGTTCCAGAAACATAAAATCAGTTAAGTTGTTTATCGCCAACAATGGTGGACTCACAAAACTGTTCTTGTCTTCAAAACGCAAAGATCTGTTGCGTTCAGTTTGTAACAAACGCATTCCATCTACTTCAACAAGATGGAACTTTCAATTATAGATTTTGAACAGCGTTCATGAAAACAAACTTTGTCTGCTACGGTGTTTGGAGAAGATTAAGCAGGATGATGGGTGAGATAGTGCAATAATAATGAAGCTCTTGGTTTGAAGAATTTACTAAAAAATCGAAAACTGTTGTTTCTTCTATATCTTTTCTGCAGCGATATAAAACATGTTTACATTCGTTACAATACATTTTAGATGCAAAGTGCTGATACTGTTACAGTAGCTAATGCTTTCCACTATTTTGAACCAGGTTGTGCCTGAAATTCGTTAGAACACTAGAAGATACCTGGTTGATGATATTGCTGTTCCTCAAGAAGGCAACCGAACTACGATTCTGAAGCGAACCTGAATTCAGATGCCAAACAAGTGAGCGACATGGTGTCAACCAAATAAAAGGACGATTTCAACAATCTCATATATTCAATATTTTTGGAATTATTGACCTAAAGAAATTGATGGCATTCAGAGAAAATGTTCCGGTTGACTCTGTGAGACAATTTGCATCAAATTACAATCGCATTTTCTCCTACGTAAAGTTAAAAAAATTAACTATCAGTGATTTATCTTAATCAATATCCCTTTAGTCAGTGAATTCTTCAGCTTTGTCATACAATACTCCTTAGAGGAAACGCTTTCTGAAGTACACAAAACGCTGTAGATTGCACTAACAACTCGAGTTTCAACAGCCGAGGCAGAAAGAAGTTACAGTACATTGAAAGGAATTAAGGCTTCCATTAGGAACAAGAAACGGTTAATTCTTTGTGTTTGTGCCATTCACAATGAGAAAATCGGCGAGATTCCTAACTTCAACAAACGATTGACTGAAATGTTTGCCGCCCAGAAAAGAAGTGTGTAAGTAATACTAAGCTTGGTGAGTTTTATTTTATCTTTCATTATTAGTTGCTCGAAATTTAACACTAAATAGTGTTTTGACACATTTCTGCAATTGTGTGTTTTCAAATATGCAACTAAAGGTGACTGCTTTAAAAGGTTATATCCTAATTCTACTTTCATTACAAGCATTTTCACACCTGGCCCCACCAAGAAAAATGCCCATGAGACGCAACTGGCATACAGATATAATTCTCACGAAAAAACACACACACACACACACACACACACACACACACACACACACACACACACACACACACACACACACACACACACACAACTGCATGAACTTCCAGGCCCTTCTCATTATTTTCTTACTTACAGTATATTTAAATAGACATATGTGCGTATACACATACGGTGGGCATATTGTGACTTTCTGAGCTCGTAGAATTAAAAGTCCAAGTTGCAGAAATTCAAAATGTGCTTTACTTCCGTAGAACACTTACAGGAGCAGAATTACGGCACATAAACATACGATCTTCCAAGGTCGTTGACCACAAACAAACAGCGTTTACAGTTATACTCTGTTTACAACTCTCGTTACAACTCCGTTTATCACTCTGTTTACTACTACTCCGCTGGCGTGTCGCCTCTTATATATACCACTACTGATATCACTAGACATTTCTCGAATGTTCTGTAACAAACAAGAAATCGACTGTTCTCTATCAATCAAGATGTTACTAGAATGCTCCATTTACTTCATTTTATCTGTTTTGGCGTGCCTTTTATCTCCGCGATATAATTATCTGCTTAGACAAGCTGTTTATCTCCGCCCGGCACTATCTGTCCCTTATCTCTCTGCGTCGAACCTTTCGTGTACGTCATCGAAGCCGCGACAATATTGTATGTAATATATTTATTACCTGTGATGCACATATTGTAGGAAATATTACAATGTTTGCCTACTAAGGTTAAAATAAGAAACTGAAGATTCTTTGAAATATCTATAGTTTTTTCTAAATGTAGAAACGATACGAACATTTTTTTTTTTTTGGAAGTTTATACTAACTTCCTAGCAGATAGGAGATTTTAACCCGACCCTGACTGGCTGCTCTCATTTTAAAGTTTCTTGTCCAAATTTAGAACTTCAAAATAAATAAAAAAGAAGTCCTACAGATATTTTCATTTAGTAAATATCAATTTGTATGTTTCTTATTTATTCTTAATTTTTTGTTAGTTTGTATATCTTTATAACAAATTTATTTATGGAGCATGTTCAACCGAATGGCGAGAAAATCTTTTGCATCTAAAACATGAAATTAGATTAATTTACGGCTTATTTTTACATTACGTAAGAAAATATGACTAAGGAAACAACTATTATTCAGAAACTCTTTCTTTGATATGCTTCACAGCATTTGTAAACGTGCGCTAAAATGTCCTTGTAGGCAGGCTATACATAACCTCCTCCCGTATTTTGATATACTCTTGATAAATTCCAAAGCGCGCGCTTACGAACGAGGGAAAGGCGCATTGGACTTCATTACACTGAATCCCGCCGAAATGGAGAGGCAACTTCAAGTCGGTAGAAATTTATTCAGAAATTCTTTTGGTTTGGAATATTTAAGATGCTATATTATCAATTCCTTTGTTGGTATTTACCATCCTCACACTAAATTGATCATCATAAGGGAAGAATTAAGTTATAAATAAAAGTTATAAATTTATAACTTATACTTATTTATAAATTTGCAAAGGAAAAATATATAATGTAATACATTATATAAAGGACGGACATAGAAACAAAATTTTAGAGAAATATATTTTCTCAGTGTATGTGGTCTTCTGTAATAAACAAACTGAAGGAATAAAACAGTTAATAATGATTGTACACTTTTTATGTTCAATTTTTCATCCATATATTTCTTTTCTTGCACTACTGCTAATTCATGCTTTTGTGCTACACTTTTGTGATAAATGTTGAAAATTTATAACATTTTGTTTCTCTTTTTACTACATATTTATCTTCTTATTCATTCCATTAATTTCAAATTGACAAGATGTACCAAGTGAGCTTTTTCTTTATCCAAGCAAAACTGACAGCAAGATCAGTTACTCCATAAACACGGTTAACCTCAATTATTTTATGTTAATTTAAATACACACTCATATTTGGCAAACTGTTCTGTTATTGTACCTAGCTTGGAGTCCAAAGCTGTATGTTGCAGATATCTTCTGTTCTTTATACTAATTTGTTATGAGAATATTAGAAAATCTTTAACAGTATCCTTGAGCAATTTCCATTATCGCCCGCCTCAGTAGCGTACATGGTAGCATGTCTGCCTTACGCACAAGAGGTCCCGAGTTTGAATCTCGGTCAGGGTGAGTTACCTGGATAAGGTTTTTCCGGGGTTTTCCCTTATCCTGAAAGACGAATGTCAGGTAACTCTAAGCTCCGTGGACCCCGGACTCATCTGAGCATCATTTCATCCTTTCATTCACCATCCAATATGACTCAACGTTGGGAGGACGTAAAATTAAAAAAATAAAAACAAAATTCCATTATAGATTTTTGTTCATCCAGGAGTACTAAAATTTGAGCATTTTCCTGATGTATCTCTGTATAAGTTGTGTTTCATTTTTCAATTCCTATAATAAAGTTTCACTGTCTGTCTTCAATTTTTTTCATCTAATATAACTCTTTCTATAATATGTTATATGACTACTCCAGTTTTTCTCTACATGTCATTGTTTTCAAATAAAGAACCATTTAGTAGCTGTAGTTTCAATAACATTTCGAAATTATATTTTGAATTTCCACACAAAATATGAGTGTTGTGTTTGGTGCTAATAGTGACAAGATTACTTCTGCAAGACATATGGTGGAGAAGGATTCATTGCCAGACCAGTAAGGAACTCCATTATTTACTTATTATTTTGCATTTTACATAATGGAATAAACATCAATTTAAAATAGAACATATAAAAATACAACACAAATACACATTGTGTATAAAACCAAAGAATTCTAAAACAAGAAAGAAAAGAGAAAGTAAGTTATATGACATTTTTTAAAAATACTGATGAAACATTTGTTTTTCTGTAGGTTCTTTCCGGAATTCTGTCATTAGGACTTGAATGGTCATCAATATATGGAATGTTAAAAGGTAGGAAAAGTGTTCACAGTCACTTACATGTATCATACAGTATCATTACTGGATCAATAAATGACCTATGTTTTGTTAGAGTCCTCTGTAGGTATTTCTCATCGGGGCTTGGAGACATCGAAAGGTAAGAGAAAAATTGCCAATTCCTCACATTCACTGCCACTGTATCATTGAGATTGCTGCAGGACCTCCACATGCCTGATGCAATCAAGTTTAAAGGCGTTCTTCCCTTGAGTGGTCTGTTTGTATTAACAGACTTGTTCATAGGAAGGCTTCTGGGGGCCACAGGTGACTATCTCCACCAGATCCTGCACCTAACTTGGAGACTGTGGAGGGTATGTTAGGGAGTAGAGTAGACAGCCAATGGGGCCTGCAGGGTGGGTACTGTCAGTAACCCAATCCTCCCCTTTTCCCATGGTTAGGTCGCGGTACTAACAATAGTCTGCAAATGCACCAAGAGAGACGAAACCTGGAACCAGTTACCTCCGTGTCCTGCTTAATTCTTCCGTTGGCTGGGCAAGGTCAGACACATGAACATGGGCATTGAGAGAAATTTGCTGCCATGTTTTGTTGTTTTCTTCTGTTTTATCTTTCAGGTTATAAGAGGGTGAGGTATCTTGTACGTTGTATTTCTTTCGTTGGTGGCACATTTCTCTCAGCAACTAACTGCCAAAGTGAACTTTCATCTTCGGCTCTATCTTATATCCTTACATTCAAAGATTGTAAGTATTAAGCTTTTTTTTTTCTTCCAGACGTGCTCTCCAGGAGGCATGTTCTGATGGCCCTAACTACTGTATTGTTGGTTACGTGGGTATGGTATGTGACTCTAGGGGCAGAGTGAGGTTATCTGACCATTAGGTAGGGTTTAATTACGCAAAGAAGCTCCAGAGCTCACATAACATGAACATAACCAACAAAACCCCAATCTGTAAACTCAATAACGTTTCAAAAGTTTCCTGGACCCTTCCCCCTACATGCCGCTGTACCCCACCATGGTTTGGGGGAAGCAAAAAGCAAATATTCACTTGTGTCCAATTTTTACAGAGAAATAACTATTAACTCTATAAGTGTGAATCTTCTACACTTTTGCTTGCTTCAAACACCAGTGCATAAAGATAGTATCAGTATTCTCTATATGTCGTATGAAGTAATTATATTTTCAGGCTTCATCAATATGAAAACAAAAGCTTATAATCATGCATAGCAATACATAAATGTTTATTCAATGTTGGGACATGTCTGCTTCACGTTTCAGAAACTTTTGTTTCCATCAGCTGTAGGTCAACTTGCAGCTCTGGCACCCTCTTCACTCTGGTCACTTGTAGATGGTGTGATGAATTTAGTGAGACGTCTAGAGATGGAATTTCAAAGTTCATGATTTTGTGCTTATGTTTTTGGATAATAATCTACCACATGGTGAGTTCTAGCAAGTGATTCACTTCTCTTAATGATTTGGAGTTTGTATCTATTTTATAAGTTTCCCAAAAGTGTGATGGAACAGTTGATGTGTCAGTCTGTTAGTATTTCAAGTTCTGGATGTGCTATTTGGTGCAGATGTTCATGCTATGTTTAATCTTATTGAAATATACTCAGGAGCAGACTGTAATGGGGCAGGCCACACGAATAATAACACACAACTTATAGGCATTTTTTTAATTTGAAGAAAAAAGTAACACTGGTCGACAAAATTTAACTTTTTTTCTTTAACAAGAATTAAAATAACAGATTCTAAAAGTATTTTTCGTGCTGAATTCAAATATAATTACAGTTTTTCCCCATCGGGCAGGAGTTTTGTGTGATATTCGTTTGAATTTTTTATAATATTCCAAACAATCCGTAACTAGCTATCTAACTCAAAATTATAACTACTGATTCTGACTTACCTAGAAAGTGGTAGATAGTGATTTTCGGGTATATTTTGCATCTGGAACGTCTCTCATTTTAGTCCAACAGTAGTCAGCCAGCATATTGGAACTCCACTTGCCTTGGTACCTCTTCTCTATTGTAGAAATTTGCTGATGAAAACGCTCACCGTGTTCATCGCTGACAGCTCCAATGTTTTCGGGGAAGAAGTCCAAGTGAGAGTCCAAGAAGTGAATTTTTAAAGACATGTTGCATCCCATAGCTTTATAAGAATGCAGAAGATCAGCTACTATGTCATGATAGTTTTCTGCTTTATGGTTTCCAAGAAAATTGCAACACAAGCATTTGAAAGACTGCCAGGCTGCTTTCTCCAGTGGATTTAACAGTCCCTCGAAATGTTCATCAGCTATTAATGATCGGATTTGTGGTCCTATAAAAACTCCTTCTTTCAATTTAGCATCACTAACTTTGAGGAATTTCGATTTCAAGTACAAGAATCCATCAGAAAGTTTATCCATAGCGTTGACGACATTTTTCATAACTCCTAACTTAATATGCAATGGAGGTAAAAATATTTTTTCAGGCTTCACTAAAGGGACACATGCCACATTTTTCCGGCCAAGGATAAGAGATTCACGTTTTGGCCATGACTTTCTAATGTAGTGAGACATCTTATCTCTGCTGTCCCACTCGCACAAAAAACAGCAAAATTTGGTGAACCCAAGTTGCAAACCAAGCAATAAAGCAATGACCTTTAAATCACCACAGATATTCCATTCATATTTTCCATATTGCATTTTCTCTAAAACTAGTTTCATATTTTCATGTCTCTTTCATATCAGCGGCATATGCTACCGGTATTGATGGAAGTTTATTGCCAATATGTAGCAGTACAGCCTTCAAACTTACTTTAGAGGAGTCTATGAACAATCGCCACTCATCTGGCCGGTGTTGAAGCCCAAGAGTTTCCATAACTGAACAAATATTATTACAAAACACAATACTATTTTCTTCAGAGAAGTATACTTTGAAAACACTATGGCGGCTATTATATCTACTAATTCTTACATCTTTTTGGAGTAGATTCCACCCTTTGAGTCTGGAAGCTAAAACTTCCGCTTGCTGTTTAGACAGATTTAAATCGCGAATCAGGTCACTAAGGTCTTGCTGATTGGGAAAGTATGGTTCTGATGAACAGCTACTGGCTTCATATGTAAGATCATTTTTATTTTCATCTGAATCATTTGGAGTTTCAGTCAGGTCAGAACCAGAGCTATCACTTAAGGTCATATCTGCATATACTGGTAAGGGGAACTCTTCACTGTGTAAGGCAGGTCTCATTGCAGATTGCAAAGTCGGATACTTAACTGTATATTTTGTTTTAGATGTGACTCCTTTAATATTTGTCAAACAAAAATAACAGTCAGTTAAATGATGCTTCGGTTCCCTCCAAATCATGGGAATTGCAAATGGCATATGATGTGTACCATTTTTCCACCCAGTCAGCAGTCTAACACACGAAACACAGCATGTATTTGGGGCCCAGCTCTAATCAAAATCACCAACTTGACAGCCAAAGTAAAGTTTATAACACTTCTTTACAAGTGGGGTCAAATTTCGCCTCTGAGACTTGAAGGTCAACTCACCACAAATATAGCAGAAATTATCTACATGATTTACACAATTTCTTGGCATGATGAAAAAATAAAGCACAGAAATACAACATGCACAACATACACATTACACTTCTAAACAGAAAGGAAGGAAATATTTCACTACTCAACAATCTCAGTCAGCTCAATACTGACACATCACAATGCCAAACAGGTCTGAACATGTCTAAACAACAACAATGAACAACAATGAACCTGCACAGTCATGTTTTATTGCGCTTCAGCATGACATTGCAAATAATTTCAATAATACAGCTTGAGTAAAATAGGTACATATGAGGTAACGGTTCCTATGACAGGTCAAAGAAAACGCTAAAATCATATTTTGAAAAGTAGCTTTTACAGAAAAACTATGCCTGATGGGAAAATTCTGACTACATATCTGAATTCAGGATAGAAAATGCCACTAGATTCACTATTCAGATCTACTGTGAAAAAAACCTTGTCGACCAGTGTAATTTTATATTTTATTGAATTGTAATAATCATTACACACCATTTATTATACCATCATTCTTAATGGGTATCGAAACATGCAAACCGAAATGTTGTACACTGCAATCACACCAGTCTCCTTCATGAAGCAGAACGTTGAACCAAATAACAAGGGCCCGCAGTTACTCCTCATCCCATTACACACTTTGCCAGATGCGTGCCTGCCTATACCTTTTTCACTCCCCTACTCTGCTCTTCCTACATCGCTCACAGCAACACTTGGGACCACCTAGCTGTGGCCCGTTATATGAAGTTTAGCATTCCTGTGATTATTGTTGGAATCTTAATTGTTTGGTAGACAAAAGTAGTGCAGTTTAAAATGTATAGAGTAGATTATTTATTGAAAAGTCCCTCTCACTCATTAAATGTAGAAGGAAAACTTGAAATTAAACAATTAGCTGCACATCAGCCGAATAATTTTACATTCATGCAACAAGATGACAAAAAACAGGACTCTGTGTAACAATTGGTGTAGTAAGAAATTGTGGCTAATTGCAAGTGAAGAGGAAAATTGTCTTGCTTTTACTGTTTATTTGGTGGTGAAGGACGATGATACGTTGTAAGGATTTGAAACATCTGAGTGGACAAATTGCAGAACACGAGGCAATTACACTTCACTTACAAAATGCCTGTAAATTTTAATTATTGAGAACTGTAAACATTTATGCTATTGTAGTGTTTTTAGCAATGCAACTAAAGTTATAATCCTACTTTACTTTCATTTCAAGCATTTCACATCTGGCCCCACCAAGAAAACTGCTCACAATCAGCCACTGAATATACTCTTGTCTAGGTTTTAAGGTTTTTGGTCTGATCTTTGTGATCTCCTTTCAACAACTTCTTCAAGCTGACTTATTCCGCAGAGCTAGGATTATATTGCATTTGAAGAAAATATACTTATATAAAAATACATGAAATATCATTTTCTTAATTTTCTTTTTGTTTTCCAAGAGATTGGGATTGTAGTATTGTTGAGTTGTGTTTTACTTTTAAATGTTTGCATTTCCCTGTCTATCAATTTTGCATCAACTCCATTGGTAAGTGCTATTTTAGGGATTTGCAGTTATTTGTCATATTTATCTTTGCTTAAAGCAAAGTTAATTAACTTGTGTGCCAGACTGTTGAAAATTGCATGTTGGTGTGTTTTTGGGTTAAAATTATTGCATTTGATATAGTTCTCTTTTCCTGAGTGAGCTTTCTGCATATACTAAAGGAAAGTCTGTTTTCAGGTCTCATTATTTTAATATCTAGAAAAAGTAGATATATGTCCTCCTTTGTCTCTATGGTAAAATTAATTGCTGGCTTGTAAATTTAGCAGTTTTAAGGTATTCCAAACAAATTTTTGGGAACTACTGCAATTTAAATGGACCCCATCCTTTGCAAATTTATTTTTCTAACACCACAAATTTCCATCAGCATTAAATAATTCATTTTTATGATAAGAACCAGTGCAGATCATTGTTTAATCTCATTATTCTCTTATTAGTAAACCACTTGATATATCAGTCAAGTATTTACCTCTACCCAAACTGTGCAAATGAAATCCGCAATATAATAAAACATTTAAAAGCAAAGAATAGCCTTGGTGTAGATGGTATTCCTATGTCATTACTGAAAACATGTAGTTAGGAAATTGTAAATCCCCTTGCTGATATAATACACTCTTGTCTAGAAATTGGAATCTTCCCAGACAAATTAAAAATCGCCAAGGTAGCACCAATCTTTAAAAAAGGAGACAAAACAGAACTAAATAATTATTGCCCAATATCTATCTTACCTGCCATCTCAAAAGTCCTTGAACAATTAATCTATAAAAAATTCATGGGCTTTTTAAATAAATTCAGTCTTATACCTAAACACCAAAATGGTTTTGTAAAAAATAGATCAACAGTCTGTGCAGTCATTCAATGCATTCAAGAAATTATAAAAAATATTGATGCAGGTAGATATGCAACAGCCATCTTATTAGATCTTACTGAAGCTTTCGACTGTCTAGATAAAAGTATACTAATGAACAAACTACAAGTTTTGGGAATCAGAGGTCTAGGATACAAATTAATAGAATCCTATATGACAAACAGGAAACAATATGTAGTTTTGAATTCCATTAATGGCGATGTTATATCAACTACAACGGAACTGACATATGGGGTCCCACAGGGATCAATCCTAGGTCCGCTTTTATTTATTTTATATACACACGATATAGCTGAATATGTACATAATACAAAATTAATACAATATGCAGACGACACCACTGTCATAGCCAGCAATACATCAAGCAAAATGCTAGAAGAAACCCTAAATATAACTACAAAGCTATTGCAGTACTTTTCTACATTAAACTTAAGTATAAATGCATCAAAATGTGAACTCATAACATTTGGCTCGAAGACACTGTATGCACCTATACAATTAAATATTGACAGCAAATTGATAAATAGTGTTGACAATGTACAACTACTTGGGGTCACACTGGACAAAAAATTATCTTTTACACCCCATGTTGACCAATTAGCATTAAAACTAAGTAAAAATTTATTTCAATTCCTTTCTTGGAAGTGCTGAAAATAGTGTTGTTATGATAAATTAAATTTAAAGGGAGTCGATTAATGACACTAAACAACACTTACTTTTAAATTTTTCTGGAACATGTTTCAGAGACTTTGCCTCTATCCTCAGCCGGCCATCGACTGGTTCTCATTGGTGTAGTTGACAATATTTTGTTATAGATCTCCTCTGGTGGCGGTTCAAGGAACTTGCTGAACAAATCTTTCTGGGGATGTCGAAATTGAATACTTTGTTCCTATTTTTTGAAATGAAGATTTGTTCCCATGTGGATAGTTCTTGTTTTCCTGATGTATGTTTTAGTAGTTTTGGTTCTGATTTATGTTGTGGTTTTTTTCCCAAAAATGTGTGCAACTGCTGATTTTTCTAACTGTTTATATTTTATGTTTCCAAAGTGTTCCTTTGCTCGTTTCTAAATTTCTTTTGGTTTTTCCAATATAAATTTGACTACAGTCACTGCATTCAATTTTATATATACCAGATTTTTTGTTAGATGGAATGGCATCTTTGATGTTTGAGCAAATTAGGTTTTTTAAGGAGAAATGGTTGAATGGTGCTAGTTGAATGTTTTGTTTTTTGAAGACCTTTTTGAATTTATCATAGGCCCATGGATGGTAAGTGAATTTTTTGAAAATCATATTAGTTTCTGTAGCTGAGAGGGTTGTGGTTTCCTTTATTAGCTTCTTTTTTGCTAAGTTCACTGTTTTGTCTACTAATGACTTGGGAAAGTTATTTTTTTGTGCTATTTCAATTATGTTGTATTCTGTTTTGTATTCTTCTGCTGTGAGAGGGATGTTTACCCGTCTGTGTGCTAAACTATTGAAGATTGTCTGTTTGTGGGATCTTGGGTTGTAGCCATTAGCTTGTATGTAGTTGTCTGTCTGTGTTGGTTTTCTGTAAATGCCAAAGTTTAGTCTGTTTTTATTTCTCATTATTTTTAGGTCCAAAAATGTTTTATATATACCAGACTTTTTGTTAGATGGAATGGCATCTTTGATGTTTGAGCAAATTAGGTTTTTTAAGGAGAAATGGTTGACTGGTGCTAGTTGAATGTTTTGTTTTTTTGAATTTATCATAGGCCCATGGATGGTAAGTGATTTTTTTTGAAAATCATATTAGTTTCTGTAGTTTTTCGATCTAAAAATAATGAGAAATAAAAACAGACTAAACTTTGGATTTACAGAAAACCAACACAGACAGACAACTACATAAAAGCTAATGGCTACAACCCAAGATCCCACAAACAGGCATTCTTCAATAGTTTAGCACACAGACGGTAAACATCCCTCTCACAGCAGAAGAATACAAAACAGAATACAACAAAATAATTGAAATAGCACAAAAAATAACCTTGCCAAATCATTAGTAGACAAAACAGTGAACTTAGCAAAAAAGAAGCTAATAAAGGAAACCACAACCCTCTCAGCTACAGAAACTAATATGATTTTCAAAAAATTCACTTACCATCCATAAGCCTATGATAAATTCAAAAAAGTCTTCAAAAAACAAAATATTCAACTAGCAGCAGTCAACCATTTCTCCTTAAAAAACCTAATTTGCTCAAACATCAAAGATGCCATTCCATCTAACAAAAAATCTGGTGTATATCAAATCGAATGCAGTGACTGTAGTCAAATTTATATTAGAAAAACAAAAAGAAATTTAGAAACAAGAGCAAAGGAACACTTTAGAAACATAAAATATAAACAATTTAAACACATAAAATATAAACACATTTTTGGGAAAAAAACCACAACATAAATCCAGAACCAAAACTACTAAAACATACATCAGGAAAACAAGAACTATCCACATGGGAACAAATCTTCATTTCAAAAAATAGTAACAAAGTATTCAATTTCGACATCCCCCAGAAAGATTTATTGAGCAAGTTCCTTGAACCGCCACCAGAGGAGACCTATGACAAAATATCGTCAACTACACCAATGAGAACCAGTCGATGGCCGGCTGAGGATAGAGGCAAAGTTTCTGAAACATGTTCCAGAAAAATTTAAAAGTAAGTGTTGTTTAGTGTCATTAATCAACTCCCTTTAAATTTAAAAATTTATTTCTTTCAAAGTATCTAAAAAACTATGTCCCAGAAGCAACTATTAGAATAATTTATTTCTCCCTCATTCAGTCATATATCTCATATAGTCTGGAGATCTGGGGCAATACTTCGAAATTAAATTTAAACCAAATTTTTACTTTACAGAAAAGAGCAATTATATATATGTCTAATTTAAAAACTAAAGACTCATGTAGGAAAGCCTTTCGTCAGCAAAAAATAATGACGCTGACAAGCCTGTACATCTACAAAACAATTTTATATATGATAAAATACATCCCATTGCAAACGTATTCATGACAATAACACAAGAAACAAGAATAATTTCGCTGTTATGATGCATAGACTCCACCTGTGTAACAAGTTGCCTAGTTACATGAGAGCCAAGCTATATAACAAAATCCCAGCAGAAGTTAAAGTGTCTAGTAACTTAACAAAATTCAAATTTGTCTTGAAATCATATTTAATTAACAATTTTTTTTATTCACTTGATGAATTTCTAAACTAAGGCTACAACTTCAGAATTTATCATTTGAATGCTAGTTTCTTATTTTACAATACTTATGACTAATACCTACACATTGTATTAGGTGTACAAGACATACATTTAGAATATCACATAAGTTTTAGTTTCTTCTAATATCTGTATATATATATATATATCAAAATATCCAGAAACTTTAATTGTATATAATTGACGACTTGCCTGTTTTCAACAATGCTTGTAAAACATAAGGTGATAATAAAGTATTTATTATCATCATCATCATCATCATCATCATCATCATCATCATCATCATCATATGGATGATTCAATTGGTTAGGCATTGGTCTGTTGATCCCAAAGTTGCAAGTTCGAACTGGGCTTAGATAACCAGTTTTTAAATGTGCTTAAAAGTAACAGTTCCTATCAACAGTAAATGTATTGTCATGTCCAAGAATTCCTGCGGGAACAGAATTGTAACACACCAGCAGTACTGATATGGTCCTGGCAATTGAAAGTTTTAAGAAACAAAATATTTATTTACTTGCAGTGGTTTTTACATCATGCACTTGTGATCAAATGCTACTTCTTAAGTTTACAGTTCCCCCAATTATTCTTATGTCCTGACCCATGGACTTATTGATACCTTCATGGAGCAATGTTGTGCCCAAATTTTTTTTCTTTTAAGACGCTCCTTTCTATTTGTCCTTTCATTTTGCACAGTCTTACACATACAAGGGAATCAGTGTACCATAATACTATGCACCTGAAAATTTGATGGCATAATGCCTACTATATATAAAACATGTGCACCAAAAATCTGCTGTGGAGTAGAACTGCAACAACCAAAACTAAAGCCTGGAAAGTGCTGCATGTGTGACCACTTGCAGGTGGCTGATGAACCATTGTCAGCTTCTCCGAGTGTGGGGAACGGCACTCTTATACATGCCATGTGCAGAACTGCTGTTCATCAGGGGTAAACAATCCCTCCCATACAATGCTGTGTTATTATGCCTATATGTTCCTACATATTCTGGACTTCTTTTCAGGTACTTCAAGCTATACTCCGCACCAATTTTTGTCACAAAGGCCCCACAAAAAGCAGAGAATGTCATCAAACTTGCAAGCACATACAGATGTGAGCATAGTGATCTAGCAGACAGTGAACCTTCTTCCAGGCGTGACTCACCCACAAATTTTAAGATTGAGTCACTCACTACAACCACTAATCTCTTGTATACTTTCTCTCCCATACTTTTCCGTCTTGTATTTTCCTTTTTGTATCTCCAGGGCTGTTTTACACTTCTTTCAGGACACCAAAATGATATTGTACTGGCATATTTTGCAGTTTCTACTGCTTCGTTTTGATTCCCAAGAGTCCTTTCTGTCACTACAAATTGCCCGAGTTCATACTGCCATATGTTACCTTCTTTCTGAGGTCTTCATTTTCCTTTTTTAAAATGCTGACTTCATTTGGCCTTTCACAAGTTTATCTCTAAACATGACTGATAGAGTGAACATGAAAAATTCAATGCCATGACCAGGATTTGAACTATGGATCTCCTGGTTTCCGTCCAGTCGCCCTAACCCATTGAGCTACCATGGCCAACATACCATCCTGACACAATTCTCCATTTGACTCATATATATATATATATATATATATATATATATATATATATATATATGTGTGTGTGTGTGTGTGTGTGTGTGTGTGTGTGTCTGTGTGTATATTTCCCGGTAAACCACTAGGGGCTCTCGTATCTGAGATACACTGTTTGTGGCGACTTACTATCGTGAGTACTTGAATCCTAGGCTTCATCATTAAACTCTTATTATTTAAGTTGATGGAAATTAATCATTTCTTCACACTAGCCATATATAGGCTAAGATTTTTGATAGTCAACATGAAAAATTCAATGCCATGACCGGGATTTGAACCACGGATCTCCTGGTAAAAATCTTAGCCTATATATGGCTAGTGTGAAGAAATGATTAATATCCTTCGCCTACCGTGCTAGGGGTCCTGGGTTCGATTCCCGGCGGTGGGGGTGGGGATTTTTCTCCGACCAAGATAACTCCCCATCTTCCCCAGAGTCTGGAAGTATGAATGAGAGTGTGAATGTGTGCGTGATGTAATGATTAAAAACCAAAGATGACGAGTTAACACCTTCAGTATGTTCCAAAGGAGAACGGCCGCCGATATGACCATAGTAGTTAAAGGGCGGGGTATAAATGGAACAAGCAAAAAAAAAAAAAAAAAAAATCCTTCAATTAACTTAAATAATGACTGAAGTTTCCATGGTCTCTGTAGCCCACTGCAGCACACGCATTTTCTAGATTGAAGATTGCTATATTCCCATTTTTTATTCTATTGCCTTTATTTCCACTTGAAAATGCTGTGCTTTAAGACTTGAGCACACTTTCTATCCAGTTCCATTGTTAACTGATTGAAAACGCTGCTTATTTGAATACATCTTTACTCCTACCACATCTTAAGATCTCTGTAGGTATATCACACAAAGAAACCTGTGTTTCTATATTAAGATGACTTCAATATGCTCAGAATTATTACACTTCAAGACTAGAGACATTTTGCACAGATATGTATAGCTCATTTACTAAATTGCCTTCTGTCTCTCTGCTGTCATACTCCCATAGTTACATTTTGTCTGGTCCATTTCTATATAACTGAAGTGTCTTAAATGTAATTTTCTCAAAATTTATTAACTGGCTTTGCATCCAAACTAAAAATAAGATATAACATTGACTTCTTTCCCAAAATGACTCATGTAATATGAAACCAAAAAATAAAAGTCATTCAATTTTCTGTCTAAAGTAAGACTGTTTAAACGTTTGTGCTCATAGAATACAGTGGATACAAGTGAACATTTGTTTGGCAAAAGCAGAGGCACAAATATATGTATTTCTTTGAGCTTGTTGTGGGAAACAGCAAGAAGATGGAAAAGAGGAACAGGAAACTAGTAAACTGTGAGCAAGGTAACTGGAAGAAGGAAAATGACTGACACGCTAACGTTTACAGTGAGAATGTATAGCACACCTATCACCACTAGCAAAGCAAGACTTCCTTTATAGGCCACGCAATGGCTCTGAACATTGAAATATTTAAATGAAAGCTTTGATGCAGGTCTCTTACCTGTTTACCCTGGCCTTCAATGGCAGTGATATCTCACTGCGATGACTTCACCCTCTCAAGTATCACTGGATTATTGATTTCATGTATCACTATTCAGGGAAGTTGTACATTCTCCAAAAAAATTAAATACTATAGTTCCAAAAAGGCTTTTCACTTACACAAAACAACTTAGGTAACACTGAGTTAAATAATTTTGCATTTAATATTTTAATTCTTCTATGCCTGACATATCTTCATCTGTTGAGTCATTATCACTGTCACCTTTATCACTGTTTCCATCCCATTGTCTTCAATTATAATTCTTTCAATTTTTTCTTCCATTAATATATTCTTCCTAATAACCATGTATTATTACATCAACATGATGGCATACATTTTCCCATTCCATTTGTCCAATTTGCTCAAATCATGGGCAGAACAATACTTTGTCTTTCGTTTTAAAGACATTTCTTCAAGCAACACATTGTTTGGCACCTGTCTATATTAATTCTATAGTATTCAGATGCGGATGTTATGGAGGAAGTCTTAAGGTTGCATGGTTATATTCTGATAATATTTGGTCAATCAAAACGTTCTTCTGAGTCAGTTTATTGGCTAGAATTAAATCATACAATTTTATTTTGGTGCTATTTTCATCAAACGGATTATTGTGATTTTGTAACCAAGAAAGCATATTATCTTCTTAAAGAACTTAACGTTGGAGGCTTATCTACTTATGCATTATGGTAAGAGGCATTGTCTATTGTCAGCACCGAGTTAAGGGGTACATTTGAATTAACATTGTGCATAACCATTTAACATAATTTTCAGTATTCATTTCTTTATGAACACTTAAATGCATGTGACTGTAACAGTATTTTATAGGGGTGGAAAGGGGGGTGGCAAACTATTCACTGGCATATTGGATCAAGTAACAGGAGTGATAAGTTTGCTGAGTGTAGGAGTTCGAAGGAGACAGAAGAGAAAGAAGGTTAGATCTGGGATCGCTGACTGTTCTATGGGTGAAGGTCGTTTCTAGAACTATTGTGCCACTTATATTGGCATAGAAATTTTCTTCTGCTGGAAGATATGGTTAGTTCCCCTGACCTACTTGATTGAGAGGTAGCAGCCACTGGTTGCATAGAGCACATGCACTGGCAGAGAAGAATTGAGGTGCTGATCAAACTGCAGCTTCCAGTACTCTAATCAAGATGCCTAGAGTGGATAGGTGTAAGGGTTTGCAGTGGTAAGAAGGACTGCTGCGCTGAAGGATTAGCTAATGATCATTAACAAAGTGTTTATCTTTTTTATCCTCCCCAAAAAGAAAGAGAACTAGCTGTCATGCATAAAGGAAACAAATTTTAAACCACCACTGTTTATAGTATATAACTGTAATGAAGCATTTGACTGTTACATTGGCATATTAAAATCTTCCTCAAAGACATAATTACAGCCAACATTTTCATCTATCAACAAGTTCTGGTAAAATTTTTATACAGACTGTCTCATATTGAAACTTCAACAGAACAAGCAGTGTACAAGTATTGAGATCTTTTTGCATATAACATAACATTGCCAAATTAGATTTTTAAATATTTGTTTCCCTTATACATATTTTATACTATTGCTAATTCAACTTTATAATCTCATATTAAAATTAATATCTTAAACTTAAATCATTAATATGCTTCATACTGAATTTAAATACTAAATTTTTACTGGAAATGCATTCTAAGTCCAAATTTGAAATTTAAGTTCGGCATCAAGACTGATGGTGGCCAAGGGGTTAGACTGCTTGACTCTCAACAAGGCAGCCCGGGTTCAACCCCAGGCAACTGCATCTGGGATTTCTGGACAACACAACACATGTGCGGATTTTCTCCAGGATCTACAGTATCCCCCACCACCATTCCACCAAATGCTCTATGATTCACCTTTGCTATCATTCATCTTGCCCTCATTTTATCATCTCCTTCTCTCACTCTCATACCGGGCATCGGGCTGACCACTCATCCTGGCTACTCCATCTTATCCAAAGTGTCTACTCCTCAGATGCTCACTTATAAATTATGGAGGTGTAAATGCTACATATGAAGAGGCTAAACAGATCAGTATTTTCTGAAGATGTGACATGCAGATTTGAAAGAAACCGTCCTCACCCAAACTACCTATTAAATCAACATTTTTATTCTTTCAAAAATGACTAATGAGATTGATAAAACAGCTGATAATAAAGATATGTTCATGCTAAAGAAGCATAGTTCTTGAATTTTCTAAATTAATTTGTGTATAGTCCTCTTCTCTCAGAAGGAATTTTATATAACTAAGAAACTCATACCCTTTCTTGACACCCTTCCCATCTGCAGCTGTCCTACTTCTCTTGCACCAAATTGGAAGACCCAATACTTTCTTCCAAAACATTCAATGGATCTTATCAAACTTGGTGGTTATTTCTTTTTTTTTTTTTTTAATTTTATGTCCTCCAACGTTAAGTCATATTGGACAATGAATGGAATGGGTGAAATGATACTCAAATGAGCCCAGGTTCCACAGAGCTTAGAGTTACCTGACATTCGTCTCTCAGCATAAGGGAAAATCCCAGAAAAAACCTTAACCAGGTAACTCACGCTGACCGAGATTCGAACTTGGGACCTCTTGAACGTGAGGCAGACATGCTAAAATCTACGCTACCGAGGCGGACACTTGGTGGTTAGAATCAGTATTTTCCTAAAATACAAAATGAAGATTTTTAAGAAAATTCACTACTGCAAACTACCCTTTACATGGAAGTTTTTTTAAATTTTGCAAAAATTATCTTTAACAATTTTCACATTAATACATATTTATGGTATTTAAATGATGAAGAACAATTTTAATTAGAGCTTCCTTGGTAACCAGCCGTGCGATGTTTATGAATTTGCTCAAACATTTGGCCATGCTTGCCATCACTTTCTGAAGAAGACCACAGAGCAAGCATGGCTAAATTTAGCAACTTCATAAACATTGCACAGCTGGTGACCCAAGAAGTTCTTATTAATAATCATCACCTTGAAAGCTTGAGATACTACAAAGAACAATTGTTAGAATAGCTTGTATACCTATTAATAAACGATGGAGGTTAAATAAAATTGTGTGAATGTAACACATTAGATTATTACTTTCTCTACTATATACTTACAGTTAGAGAAAGTACTGCATTCTATCAAATAATCTGTTTAGTGTCATTAATCGACTCCCTTTAAATTTAATTTATCATAACAACACTGTTTTCAACACTTCCAAGAAAGGAATTCTAATACAGAAAGTTCACTGTTAACATATATTTTGAACACTCCCTGAACCTCCCTACCAAAAATAAATTACACTACTACATAATCTATAGTAAGCAGAGGAACTATTGTTATCTACCAAAAATATATGTTGAGGTTTCAAAGGAAAAATGTTTTGAGATCCCCTAAACCGGAAAACAGTATTTTAACACATGTGCACCTGTGTACAGCATAACTCAAAAACAAAGACCTGATTAAATCAAACTTTCAAACTGTATGAAAATCAAACTGTACTTAATTTAGCTTTTTCCAATAATGCAAGCAAAATATTGTGAAAACTACATTTATATGAAATATTTTTTAAAAGTTATTTTATCAAAAATGACAATTTGAATTAAAATACCACATATCTAAGACTACAAACTGATGGGAAATTAAATGAACATCTTGAATTTTCTGGGAATAACCTCTAAAGTTCTTTTCACTTGAAATAACCTTTGCATAACTCATAAAGAAATAGATGGCATTTCCCTTTTATTTTTTTTTAATTTATTTTTTTTTTTTTTTTTTTTTTTTTTTTTTTTTTTTTTTTGTACAAACTGAAGAAGTTTCTTGATATTGGTTTGAAATCTCAAATACCTACTTATATATTTATATATTTTCATATGGAGGGTTCGTTCCTACATGATTCTGAATCAATTCTCATTTATATGAGTATGCGCAGTAGGCAACAGGAGTTTCAAAGTAACAGAAAATCAAATCACAACTGGTTTTGAATTTTCAACTTGCCGTTCCAACCTATTTGGGAACTAGTTTGGAACCAATAAGATGAGTTCTTGATCAAATCTAGGAACAGAAGATTCTGGACCTGCACACATGGTATGACCTGTTGAGATTATTCAGAATCCATTAGAATGTGTGCTAAAGGTCTGTATAATCCATTGCCTTCTAGAAATAATAAACTGGGAGATAAAAGAAGTTAAAAGAAACTAAACTGTAATTGAGAGAAAATGTATTTTACTCGTTAGAAGAATTCAGACATGCGGACATTACATTTTTTTAAAGGTATTACTATTGTATCATATTATCCAATATTCACTGCATATACCTATCATTTTCATATTGAATTTTAAATAATATAGATAATTGTTGACATGAACGAAACTTTTTTAAATGTTTTCACAAAAACATAATTTATTTGCAGGTTACAAGTTTCTAATTACACACTCAAAATACGTAACTATTGGCTTGACTTTTCATCAGGAATGGCATCCAGACCATTGCATTTGTAAGGATCCGCTGTAAGCCGCATATCTCGCTGATACACCATCCTTTCCCACCTATCTGCCTTGCTGCGCAAGTATGGATTTCCCAGAACGAAATAATGACCATAATAGTTTACAACACCCGGGATAGATAAGCAGGCCGTAATAATAGCCATTGAAGGCAAAATTTCATACCACATCTTTACGTCCTTTATAACCCAGTTAATGTAGCCTTGAATTAAAGCAGAATGTGTGCACGACTTTTGTACATCACTAACACACTATTCATTGTTCCTGATCCTCACAGCTGATTCTGATAAAAGTGAACAAACGAACAAACAGAGCATAGGAAACAGACCATTTCATTCCATTGCTCTGTGGTTCAATCCGTCCTACTCGTAGATGTGCCTACTCTACATATGCCGGAATGCATAGAATCGGCAACACTGTGAAGACGGTTTGTTCTACTTTGATTTTAACGGGTCTTACGAAGTTTGCAGTTGCTAATTTAAAATATTTTTAGAATATTCTCTGCGGTGCGGTACAGTAAACGTTTACGTCATTTTCTATGTAGTTACATGTTTATACTACACTACTAAAATCAAGGAGTTAAGGTAAGATCTGTGATAGTTTGTAAAATAATTCGTACTATAATTCAGATACTATCGTTTAGGTTAGGTTTAGAATGACAAACGAAATCATTCAAATGCCAAACATAAATGGTAAGCCCTTTGCTTCATATGCTTTTAGTTACTAATGGTAACTACACCTGTATTCTTTTCAGACTCCTGATGAAACTGGGTGCTAGACAAATGTAATAGTTGGATACCTGCCGGATGGGATGCTTCACATGAAGATATATTACATTTGAATCTTCCTAAGGTGAACCCTTCATTACAACGTGCACTGCTTTGGCTGATAATGGGTACATTTACCTGGATAAACACACTGGACACGCCGGGTGATTGTTCGATATCACGACTCAGACGATTTTTATGCGGAGAGAGATTGACAATGATCCAGCTTAAGAAAATAGCACCCTTCAAACCGTGGATACTGCAAGTATAAGAGATATAGGCAGTATAATATCAATTTCCGACATCATTCCCCTACATGTAAGACAGTGAGGTACAATAAAATAAAATAAAGGTATAAATCGGTCCCCTCCCTCCCTTCCTCCCTCTCCTTGTCCCTCCCTTCCTCCCTCTCTTCAAAAAAAAAAAGCAAATAGATTAAGTTAACAAACAAAAAAAACAGTGGAATAAAAAAAATCCAGTAGAGAAGGTTATGTTACTGTATTCAGATTTCCTTCAGACCCCGAAATGCACGCTAAATGGGTAACATGTATTCCTAGGAAGAACTGGAAACCATCTAAAAGATCGGTTGTGTGCATCAATCACTTTGAAACAGATGATGTGATAAAACGTGATGTGTATAAAGATGCTGAAGGCAGTTAAATTACATTTCCTCGTGCTCGTCCAAAGCTGAGAGATACTGCTGTGCCTCGTTTGTTCCCCAATCTACCAAAGTATTTAAGCAAACCAGCTGGCAGCTTCAGTGGCATTACTCGAACAAATCCAGACGATAGAAGGCGAAAGTCAGACGAGGAACTTCAAAGAAAAAATGAACAGTGGTTGGCTGATGATGTGATAAGTGGTTTTAGTGATTTATGTGAAAGGTGTGAAAATAAAATAAGGGATCTCAACAAATGACAAAAGGTTGTTTTCTCTGATTTTGTGTGCTTCTATCAAATGTGTTTTCAAGGCATACTTAAAGTTATTAAAAGTGTAAAAGTAGATGACACACTTAGTATCCAAATTTGTGTGAGCAACTATATTGTAAGTTCAAGTGAATTGAAATGGATTCTACTATCATTAAAACTTACCAGATGGTCGCAACTGGAGAATATATTACTAAGGTATGTTAGCATAGACAGCATGAATGAAAATTGAAATGAGGATTCTTTAGTAAGGTTGAAGCAATGCTTGAAATTTTTAGAAGGTAAACCAGAAGCTCTAGATAATTCAAATATTGATTTTTTATGTGAACAGCTTTTGTTGAGTGGCATGATGAGGAAACAATATTCTGTCAATATGCTTCTGTATGCTTTCCTCATCTATGAAAAGTCCAGAGCTGCTTACAGTGCTCTGCGTCAGAATAACATCCTCTGCTTACCACACCCAAAACACCTTCAGAATTTGATTTCCTCCTTTTGTATTTCACCAAAGAATGCATCAAATAATGCTCACTTTTTAAAAAGTGTTGCAAGTAAACTTACAGACTTTGAAAAATTGGTAATTCTGCAGTTAGAGTGAGTGAGTGTGTGGTGTTTTAGGGCCCGTCGACAACAAGGTCATTTGGGCCTTCTGCAGTTAGATGAGATACATGTAAACCCTAAGTTTCCGTTTAAAGGTGGTAAAATAACTGGCTGTGCTGAAAATTCACTAGAAAGTGAGCCTGCTAAAACAGTACAAGCTTTTCTGGATTCTTCTGCATTTGGAAATATGGAAGAGATTGTATCCTTATATCCTGTAAAAGGCATGACAGGACAAGAACTATATAAGAAAACTTTAGAAGTTTTGAGTATAGTTATATCTTGTGGCTTGAAAGTGTTTACCATTATTTGTGACAATAATGCTGTAAACAGAAGCTTATTTATGAAGCTTACAAGTAATTCTGAAAGTACTTACTATTTCACATTCCCTACTGCAGATGCTGCTCATACCATATATGTAATGTTTGACACGGTACATATGTTCAAGAATGTGAGAAATAATTGGCTGAATTTGCATGATAACGATAAGACATTTTATTTCCCATCATTCAGCTTGACTGGAAGTGATGTATTGGAAGCAAAATTTGTTGATTTAAGAAATTTATATAAGTCTGAATGTAACAGGACTCCATTAATGAAAGCAGCTCCAAAGTTAAATTATAAAAGTGAGTATCCCACAGCCATTGAAATGCAGAATGTAAATTTTACAAATAATGTTTTTCATGAGACTACAATTGCTGCATTACTTTGCTTTGATGTCAAAAGTGAAGCAACAGCACACATTGTAAAAATCCTTGGTGACTGGTGGAGAATAGTGAATATTAAAAATCCTGTTCAGGGCTTCACTGAAAATGATCCAAGGCTATAGTTTGTACAAAATTTTAATTTGTGGCAATCAATTGAAAAAAGAAGGTAAGCTTTCAAGAGAGACAGACAAGGCACTTTGTCATATGAATGCAGTTCTTATTGAGTTAATAAGTGTTTCTCTCAAGATGTTTGGTGTCAAGTATGTGTTAACAGGCAAATTTCAGACTGACATTCTGGAAGGTAGATTTGGAATGTACAGACAATTGTCTGGAGCTAATTACCACATTTCATTTACTCAGTTACTGGAATCTGAAAAGAAAATGCATGTAAAGAGCTTGTTGGGTCTCTCTTCTGCAAAATATGGAAGTATAAATTTTTTGCCACAAATTCTGTGTACAATTACTGAGCCATTGCAAGATAGTGATCAGGACACTAGCGAATTTTTGGGAAACAATGAATTTGAAGAATTGTGTCTACAAATAGTAAATAAAAACGATACAGTATTTGAAAAACCACCATTTTTACACATTTGTGGATACGTTGCTTACAAAACTGAACAGAAAGTATCCTGTAAGCACTGTGTATCAATGATAACATCAGAATCCTGCAACAGTCTGTATTCTGACATACTCAATAAAGGTGGTTTAACAGCTCCCTCCTCTAATGTTGGTAGAGTAAGTCATTTAGTTTGGAGCATCATGTCTGCTCTTCAGAAAAATTTGAAGCAGCTTTTATGAAAGTGCGAAATCATAAATAACTGCTTTTACAAGTTTTAAGACAGTTTGTTTCTTCAGATATTGATCTTTCATTCTTTGATCAGGATTATTGCCTTTGTGGGAAGCCATTATCAGATATAAGAGAATTTATTTTAAATACAATTTCAAATATACTTATAACTATACAAAACATAAAAATGATAGTTTGTTACACATACAACAGACAAATAAAAAGGGAAAACTTGAAGTATTTCAAGGAAAGAAGTAAACAATGTGTATTAAGAATGGAATATAGATTCAGTTATTGTTAATGCTTTTGTCTCATGCCATTGCTATACACACTATTTTAAGAAGTTTCACAAAAACATAAGATTTGGTGCAGGCTTGCTGTTTAAAATAAATTTACTTATTTTAGGGATTACAAAATAAATTTTGTAGAATATGTTATACGCAGACTAATTTATCTATGTGAAATAAATGTTGATAAACTGCAAGTTCTATCATTTTTTATATAAGTTGTGTTCCCCTCCTTAGTGTATGTGCTATGAAATGTAGATATGTCATGCTTTTAAATTTTGCTGTTATGATGCCTTTATTATTATTATCATGATGATGATTATTATTATTAATTATTATTATTATTAATCTATCAAAGAAAAGTATATAGGTTTTGCTAAGCATGTTGATTATTCTCGTTCTGGTTTGAATTCATTTTGAGCTTTATTGCCAACGAACTTGAAATACAAGTTTTTAGCATTGTCAAGAATATAAGGCAAAAAACAGGATTAGCAACTTAGTTTCATGTTAACAATATTAATATAAACAGTCATCTCTTAGAGAGATAAAGTCATTACGATTGCTGTAATTAGATGATTCCTCTAGTTTTTACTTTAAATTAAAATTTCTTGTGTTTGATCTAAAAATGCCAGAGAGTTTAATAACCTTTTAGCATTGTAAAAAAATCATGAAACAAGACTAGCAACTTACTGCCATGTTTACAATAGCATTGTCAAAATTGTAAAACAAGGAATGATATATGACAATAATCTCTTGGAGAAATACAGTAATTGCAGTTCCTTTAAGTAGATCCTATTCCCTCCAGTTTCTACAATGGGTTTAGAATTTAATATTCAAAAAATGTTATGCTTTGCTATTTTTAATTCTTCAGGTAACAAGTTGGAAAGTCTGAACCATTTATAATTGGGTCCTTTACTAGAATTTATTTGATAAACAGAAGCAAAGAAGTTGCACATTTTGAGTAAATGACAAGTTTGGGTTACAAATTCATTTCAAATTAACAACAAAAGTTTGGAGACTAATCCGTTCAAAAGCATTAATTTGTTCTCCACAGGTATCCTTAATGACGTTTGGCGCAAGTATACAACAACACACCAGCTGTAAGTTTAAAAATTGGCAAGTTTTGTTATCAAATGCCGGTTTTATTGGAGATCTGTCGAAAAAATCGGCCGTCTATAACACGCCCCTGCGACGTTGCCACATTGTAGACTCCGGCCTTGTAGATGTGAAAAGAGAAATAACGAAATTTCACTTGAAAAATTCTGTGGTTTAAGAGAGTATATAATGCGATATACTCTGGTCCGTAAAGAAGCCAAAAGCCCAATGCTGTAGCCCAATGTAACCTTACTTTATTCCACTCTGACTTTGTGGGCTCGTAAAATTAAAAGTCCAATTGCACAAACAAAAATGTTCTTTATTTCCACCAAATTACAGTTGGTACACGTATCACACACAGTTACCTAACACACACAATTACGCAATACTTACAACTACGTAACACTCGCTACTCAGCGACAACTCGCTCTCTCGATCCGACTAAGAACTCAGGACTGAGAATTGAGAACTGCCTGAGTCGTCTAATGCGCCGCTTATATAGGCAGATCGCTGCATCTCGAAGCTTCGCGGTTCGGAACAATGATCCGGATTGTTCAAGACGTCAGGGGGAGGGGAAAGAGATAGTACAGTGGCTCCTGATAATTGTGTAACCATCCCCTAAGTGAGCGCCCAAGGTAAATGGGTAGGCGTGGTATAAATGCCTCCTGTCCCCTACCCAGCTCCAGTTGGTCATGCCTTCCGATAGTTGGGTTACACTGCTCCCTCCTCAAAGCTGGCCGTCCCGAACAGCACCATCGTAGCGGGCCAAAATATTTCCTCGGGGCATCCTCTGGATGTGGTAGACCACGTCGTTAATCCTCTTCACCACCCGGTACGGTTCTTATCTGTCGTATCGGGTCTTCATGCGGTCGCTCGTCTTCTGGATGTTCTGGCGAGCCATCTCGTGCATGTCGTGGAGGTGGTCTACCAGGTTCTCCACATACGCGGTCGCTGGCTGTTTTGCTTCCAGAGGGCTTCCAAAAGCCAGGTCACAATGGAGGCGTAACCCTCGGCCGAACATTAGGCTGGCTGGCGTCATCCCCGTGGTGTCGTGTGTTGACGAGCGGTAGGCCAGCAAGAACCATGGCACCTTGACATCCCAGTCTCGCCGATGGCTGGCAGACCATCGTCGGGTGTTCCTCTAAGGTCCTGATGTACCTTTTGACCATGCCATTCCACTGGGGATGTAGTGGTGTTGTGCGGATCTTGTTAACCCCAAGTCTTTCTAGTGCCCCCTTCAACAGTTTGGACCCAAAATTGGTGCCCTGGTCACTGTGCAGCTCTAACGGCACCCCAAATCGGCAGAACACTTGCT
Organism: Mantis religiosa; assembly: GCA_030765055.1. Lineage (NCBI taxonomy): Eukaryota > Metazoa > Arthropoda > Insecta > Mantodea > Mantidae > Mantis > Mantis religiosa. The sequence goes on from CM060949.1 coordinate 160,073,791, forward strand.
CCATGAGGCAGCCTGTGATTGTCTTTGCCTCTTGGTTCGGGATGGCATACACCTCCAGCCACTTGGTGAAGTAGTCCACCACCATCAGGTACTTGTTGCCTCGGTCAGACATTGGAAATGGTACAGCTGTGTCGACGTTGATCCGTTCGAATGGCGCTCCGACGTTGTACTGTTGCATGCGACCCCGGCTCCTAGCCTGGGGGCCGCGACTCGCTGCGCACACGTGACACTGGCGGAACAACCTCTCAGCGTCTGCTCGGAGCCTCAGCCAGTAGTAGCGCTGCCGGAGTTTGTCAATCGTTTGGTTCGTTCCCAGGTGTCCTGAAGTACCGGCGTGCACTTCCTCCATGACTTCCGGGACCTTACTCCGGGGAAGTACCTACTGTTTTCTCTGCGTCTTCCCATCGGATGATTCCCATACCCGGAACAGCACGCCCCCTCTTGTCTTCAGTGAGTCCCGTTGGGCCCAGTACGACTTGTAGGTGGCGCTCCCCGGTGCGATGTCCTCCCAGGTTTATCTTGTCCCTGCCTCCACTTCTCTCAACGGGGTGACGCAGTAGTGACGCAGTAGTTCTGTGCCTTGGATAGCGTCTTGCTGTAGTAGGCTATCACCCGCTCGTGGCCATCCTGGACTTGGGATAGGACCTCTCCAATACAGTGGTCGCTGGCGTCGGTGTCTACAATGAAGGCGCCACCTGGTTGTGGAAATTCCAAAATTGGAGCACTGCATAGTGTCTTCTTCAGGCGCTGGAAAGCGTCTTTGGCGTCCTCCGTCCACACGTAAGGTCGGTGTTCTGTCAGGCGGGTGAGGGGCTTGGTGATGTTGGAGAACCCCTTTATGAAGCGTCGGTAATAACTGCACAGCCCCAGGAAACTGTGCAACTCTTTATTATCCTTTGGGCGAGGCTAATCTCTCACAGCCTGTGTCTTCTCCGGGTCTGTGGCCACTCCGGTTGCTAAGACTATATTGCCCAAGTAGTTCACTTCCTTGTGGAAGACCTGGAACTTCTTCCCCTTTAGCTTCAGGTTGGTCGCCTGCAGTCGCTGTAGCACCTTGCTCAAATTCTCCAGACGGTCTTCAAAAGTCTTACTGACGATGATGATGTCCTCCAGGTATAGCAGGCAGGCGCCGTAAGTCAGTCTTCTCATCACTTACTCCATAAGGCATTGGAAGGTAGCTGGTGAGTTGCAGAGGCCAAAGTGCACAACTGTATACTGCCAGAGGCCTTGTCCTGTCGAGAATGCGGTCTTCTCCTTGTCTCTCGGGTCTAGAGGCACCTGCCAGTAGCCCGAATTCAGGTCCAGGGTCGAGAACCACTGTGCACCAGCTAGCGTGTCCAGGGTGTCGTCAATCCGGCGTAAGGGGAAACAGTCCTTCCGGGTGACAGCGTGCAACTTCCTGTAGTCTGCGCAGAAGTGCAGCTGGCCGTTCTTCTTTGTCACCAAGACTACAGGGGAACACCAGGGGCTGTCATACTCTTCCATCACTCCCCTGGATGTCATGTCCTCCAGCATGTCTCATACCCTCTTGGTTCACCAGCGGAACGCGTCTAGGTGGTTGCCGAATAGGTCGGGCGTCTCCGGTGTCGATGCGGTTAAGTACTTTGTCCGTGCGGCCGTGGTCACTGTTGCCTTGGCTGAAGACGTGCTGGTATCGTCTCAGCAGTTGTCGAACTTTCTCCAGCTGCTCTGCGGTGAGGTAGTCTGCCGCCCTCTCCAGTAGGCCTTCTACCCAGGGCCTCAGGTATTGCGCCGGGACCAGCTCCTGTGTCTTGTCGATTGCTGTTACGCTGACCACGGGCTCGCACGTTCCCAACTCCGTCCCGGCCTGGACGTCGTGAATGGTTTCCGTTGGATTTAGCAGTCTTGCTGGAACCTCCTATCGAAACGGCCACAATGCCCTGGCTACACATAGTCCGTGTACAGGTGTCTTCTGATCCAGCATCCTGTTCCTGGTTCTCTGGCCCTCCAGTCACGCTGTCACCACCACCTCCCTCCTCGCGGAGACAACCACGTCTTCGTTCAAGACGACCCTGCTGATTCCAAGGCGCCCTTCGGGTTGACGGAGTATAAGCTCTTCTCCGTTGAGCTGCAAGGCCTTCTTTCCGACATCGACCGTCACCTCGTGGCTCCTAAGGGCATCCAGTCCCAGAATCACGTCCTCAGTCACCTTCGCGAAGACTACCCACAGACGCACAGCACTCCGTTCCAAGGTCAGCATCAGCAGAGCCTCCTCCACAGATAAGGTGTCGCCCGATGGCGTCATCAACTGTTATGGTCGGCTCGGCTTCCTCGACGGCAAACCATTGGTTATGATGATGGTCACGGCTACCCCAGTGTCCCCCAGCACGTGGCAAGGCTCCCGCTCTCCCAACCGTGCGCTATGAGACTGTCATCCATTCGCCGGCTGACGGCGCGCAGTGTCACTCGAGGGGATGTGTGGACGTCGCCGACGTGCTCCTCACCACGCCGGGCCTTACTCGTTCTTCCGGCTGCTCTTCCTGGTGTCGGCAGTCTCTTTCTAGGTGTCTCGGCTCTCCTCATCCCCAGGGGTCGGAGTCTGGCTGTCCCCCATCTATTACCAGGTGAAAGTTTGCGATAGAGTGCAAATTGCGTTAGGGTGTCAGGAGTGTGTACCCGGCCCTAACGTACAAGCCAGACTGCTCCCGGGTCCTCGTCCCCCGACCCTGGGCGTTAGTGGGTGATTTTTTTTCCTCGCTAGCGGCGGAGAGGAGCAAATATGGAAAGAGATAGGGAAGGAAGAGGGAGTAAGGAGAAGGAAAAAGAGGTTTTTACACCAAAATCATCTTTGCCTAGGTCTCCTGAGAGAAGTAGAGTTGAACAGTTACCAGCTGCTCGTGAAAGTACCTCAGAAAAAGAGGTAGTAGCTAATATACATGAAATTATTGCTGACATAAATACTATAATTGGTGCGGACAAGATGTCTGTGAGCGCCAGGAAGCAGGTCTTCGCCTTACTGGCAAAGGTAACAGAAGCATACTATAAAATAAATATAAAGAATGTGAAGCTGCAAACAGAATTAGATACTATAAAGGAGTCTAGGAAACAAATACCGGAAGTGACGTACGCACAATTGGCATCAAAACCAAAGCTGTCAGAGACCGTGGAAAAGGTAAATCGTGCTGCACAGAGGCAGACACATGTAGTATTTATAAAATCAACAAAGGGCAAAAGTACCAAGGAGGTCCAACAAATAGTGACTCAGAATTTGAAGCCGAATAAGGAAGGAATTAAAATAAATAATTTAAGAATATCAGAGAATTCATTAATAATTGAGACTGAATCTAAAGAAGATGCTCAAAAAATTATGAATAGTGAAAATCTAAAAGAAAAAGATATCGTGATAGAAGAATTAAAAAAGAGAAATCCCTTGATGATTTTATACGATGTAATAGCAACTGAAAAGGAAGAAGATATTATAAGTAATATATATGAACAACATTTTAAGGATATAATAAGTTGGGAGAATTTTGAAAAAGAAGTGAAATTCAGATTTAGAACTGGACCAAGAGAGAGGAGAACTGTCCACATTGTAATTGAAGTGACATCAAAAATAAGGAAAATAATCCAAAATAGTGGTAAATTATATATTGGCTTTCAGTCTGTAAGTGCAAAAGATTACTTGGTTGTGGCTAAATGTTTAAAGTGTCAACAACTGGGACATGCATCAAAATATTGTAGAACCACTATGAATATCTGCTCACATTGTGTAGAGCAGGATCACACTAAAGCTGAATGTGAAAAGAAAGGTCAACTTGCCATATGTATACCCTGCAGTAACAAGAAAATTAACAAAGAATGTGGGAAAAAAGTGTATTGTAAAGACCGACAGCAATGTCCAACTTATCAAATGTTTTGGAACAGACTAGTTAATAGAATTGATTATGGATAGTAGGATTAATAAAGAAATAGAAACTGAGTGGATACGTTCGCTGCGTATCGGCCAAATAAATGCACAAAGATCAAGAGTTGTCATGCTAGAAATAAGAAAGTTAATCGATGAAATGAAGCTAGATATAATCTGTATACAAGAACCTTATGTGATAAATGAAAAACCCATACACTTACCAGTTACTGCAAGGGTAATAATGCAAGGGGAAGATGCCAAGGCTTAAATTGTAATTGTAAACAAAGATATACAAATAGTTAAAATCACTCAGTTATGTGACAAACATGTAAGTTGCATTGAAATAGCAACGTTAGAATTATCCTTTATATTGTGTAATCAATACTTCCAATATATGGACGATATTCAGGAACATATAAACAGAATGATAACGGTATTGGAAGCATTTACACACAAGGCTATTATTTTTACAATGGATGCTAATGCTAAATCTGAATGGTGGTGGAGTAAAAACCCCGATGAAAAGGGAGCAAAAATGGAAGAAGTAATTATCAACTATGACCTACAGATTGAAAATAGACCACATAATCCATACACATTTCACAACAGACTGGGTGCAACGGAGAATATAGATCTGACTTTAACTAAAGGATATATTGGAGATAGAATTATTAAGTGGAAAGTAACACAAGGATTAACTTGTAGTGATCATAATATGATCTATTTCGAGATTGTCACACAATGGAAAGGGGAAACTTGTGTGCGCAGAAATAGAAAAATGAGATACCAAATGAAGCATGCTGATTGGGATAAACTAAGAACTAATTATACAGCGCCAAATATGAATATGATGGATGATATTAACACCAAAGCACATGCTTTGACGGTAAAGATCTAAAAAGCAATGAAAGTGGCCCTAAAGAAGAGTATTGTAACAGATAATAATTATAACATTTGGAATGAAGATCTACAGAAACTAAGGAGTAAAATGCGTAAGGCCAGAAGGAGATATCAAAACAGTACAACGGCGCAAGAAACTTTGGAGAACTTAGAAAAATACAGGGAAATTAAGACATAGTACAAAAGCAAATTAGAAGAAAACAGGATCAAATCGTGGAATAGATTTATTGAAGAGAACTTATTAGATGATAAATGGGGTGTTCCTTATAAAATAATAATGGAGAAGATCTCAGCTCCTAAAGTGATATCCACCATACAAAAAGAAGATGGAACATATACTAAAACATGGTTAGAGTCAATGAATCGATTACTGGAAAAGTTACTACCATCAGATAACAAGGATGACGATGGAGAAATACATCAAACAAAACGACAAGAACTGGAGATGGATTATAAAAACGATGCAAGCAACTCTTCTGTCATCTACCCTTTTGATATATCTGAAGTCTCTTTGGCAATAAGACAGTTAAAAATAAAGAAAGCCCCGGGACCTGATCATATAACAGCAGAACTTTTACAGAATTTGGAAAAGGAAATTTTGGGGCAATTGTGTGCTCTACTTAATCATTGTTTAATATCTGGGAAAGTGCCATACTGTTGGAAGGAAGCAACAATAGTCATATTGAAAAAAGACAAAGACAGAGATCCAACAAATCCAAAGACGTATCGGCCGATTTGCCTGTTGAATACATTGGGAAATGTGCAAGAAATATTACTGCATAAAAGGATTAATGAACACAGAATTATGAAAGGTATGACAGAAAAGCAATTCGGTTTTAGAAAGTTCTTTTCAACGGAGGATGCTATAAATCAAGCGATTAAGAAGGTGAATACATCCAATAAGAAATACGTAGTTGCAATGTTTGTTGATATAGCAGGCGCTTTCAATAATCTATGGTGGCCCCAGTTATTCAAGACTTTGAGAGATAAACAATATCCCAAAAGCCTGTACAATATTTTAAGAGATTACTGTAAGGACAGACGTGTATACATATATGGTGAAAATAAAATGATAACTAAGGAGATATCGAAAGGCTGCCCTCAGGGATCAATTTTAGGTCCGACATTTTGGGACATACTAACCGAGCCTATGTTAGAATATATGAGTAAACTCCCATATGTGCTTGATATAATAGCATATGCAGATGACCTATTAATATTAGTCGAAGCAAACAGTAGATCAGAACTAGAAGAAAAGGCTAACAACACTTTGGAGCGTTTGGATAGTTGGTGTAAGGAAGTTAAATTGCAAGTTGCGCCACAAAAGTCGATGTTCATGATAATGAAAGGGACGCTAAAAAGGGATCCAATAATTAAACTGTCTGGAGTTAAAGTATGCAGGAAAAAGGTAGTAAAATATTTGGGGATTCACATAGATGAAAAACAGCTTTATAATACACATATAAATGAGGTTAAAAATAAAGCTAATAATGTGATGATGAAATTATCTAATCTAACGACCAGAAAATTCAAGCTACCAACGGAGATAGTCAGTGTTTATCACATGAGCTTTATGGTGGGCATAACCGCATATGGAGCTGGAATTTGGGCACATAGATTGAGTAATACCAAAAATATAAAAGTACTTAGATCAACACAGAGAAGAGCTTTGCTTAGGATGACCGGTGCAGCTTCTACTACGGGAACAATGGCTCTGTTGGTGATTATGGCCATTAATTCTGATGAGAGCGGCATACTTTTGGTTGAAGAAGAGAGATCTAAAAAGAGTAGAGGATATCATTGGAGAATGTTGTAGGACCAAAACAGAAGTACGATGGTGGTTAATACGACGATGGCAACAAGAATGGAATGAGATGACAATTAGCAGATGAACATACAATCTATTTCCAAATATAAAAGAAAGGTTGAATCTCAAAAACATATTGCCCGGAAAGGGTGGCATATTATATATAGCAGGACACGGTCCATTTAACACCATTTTAAGAAGATAGGGAAGATACCTAGCGATATCTGTGATGTATGTCAAGTGCAAGACTCACCAGAACATGTCATTTTTGAATGTATTAAATATAAAGAGACTTTACAGGAATATAGAGAGTTACTAGCTGGGAAACAAGTATATAATATCATTACATACGAATACGATCTTAAAATCTTAGAGAAGATGGTTCTTACAGTTTCTGACGTAGTAATGGAACAATATAAGATCAATAGACTTCAGAATCAGCCAAGACGCATACGTCAGCATAGACCCAATGGTGAACAGTCTGCAACTAGAAGTTCCAGTAGATTAAGACGACATCGGGAACTAGATGTAGATAGGACACAGCTATAAGTATCTCAGGAAGAAGGATTAGACACAAATCAGGAAACTGTTTCGGATATAGAATGAAGACAGGTAGAAGGAGACGCAGTTATCAGAATCAGGAACAGGAAGCCAATATAGAGGAGACAGGCTAACAAACTAACAACTTAATGACTATTGTAACTTCCCTTGTGGAGGATATTATATTAAAACATGTAATATAGGATTGTATCTGCAAAGATTATAATTTGTTATTGTTAAACCATATTAAATCATTAAATAAATCAAATAAAACTGTAAATAATCGTGTCCAGGTTTAGCATCTAGATGCCTGGACAATAGATTAGCAGATAATATTTTTTTTTCTCTCCTCATCCCCAACACAGGCCACTAGGTCTTCACCGGCGTCCCTCGGCTGGTCTTCTGTCTCCGGTGTAGCGGACACTCCTCGTTTACGACGTTGGGGTAGCCGTCGCCTTGGTTGCCTCCATCCTCAAGGCTGCCGTCAGCGTCTCGCGGATGTTTGTGTAGTCACCGAGCATTAGGCGCTGACGTATCTCGGTGTCTCGCATCCCATTAACAAAGGCGTAGGCGGCTTCCCGGGATGCGAACTCCGGTGGAAGGTCAACCAAGGCCTTGCTAGCCAGCTGCTTAATCGCCACGGCGAACTCCTGCAGCGTCTTCCCTGGCTGTTGCGACCTTGTCTTCAGCTGACTGCGGTAGGCTGCGGCTAGGCGGTGGTTCCCGAAACGGTTCTCCAGGACCTCCCAGATATCCTTGGGAGCCGCCGCTGTCTGGACAGCGTTTAAGACTTCCTCGGCCCATCCCTGGAGGCTGGCTATTAGCTGTGCTGCCTCTTCCTCCGGTGACCACTTGTTATGCCTGGTCACCGTGTCGAACTGGCAGCGAAGACCTCGAACGTTGACGCGCCGTCGTACTTGGGAGGTTTGACGCGCGCCGATGTTGTGCTTCAACCTTTAAATCCTTCAAACTCCTGCCGACGACGTCCTCCACCATGGCGTTCAGGGTCTTTACGCTGCTGTCGGCCTTTCCTTCCAGCTCATTAATGTGGCTCTCCAGGTCTTTGACGCGCTCGTCTAACTCTGTCAGGTCCTCCTTTACGCCGGCCAACTGCTCCTCAAACCTTGCGGCGAGAGTCTCGTTCACCGCTTTCATTTCCGTGGTCAGTTCGGCCATCTTCGCTGCCAGGTTGTTGTTTGCCGTTTTGGTCTTCGCTGTTAATTCGGTCATCTTCGCGTTCAAGTTGCTATTCGCCGTCTCCAACTTCTTTTCCATTTTCTGGCTGATGTCATTTGCCGTCTTCATTTCCGAGCTCAGTTCGGCCTTCATTTCCAGCATCTTCTCCAAAATCTTTTCCAATGCCGATTCCATGGCCGTTGTCCCACTTCCTGACACCAGTTGTGACTTTGTGGGTCCGTGAAATTAAAAGTCCAGTTGCACAAACTAAAATGTTCTTTATTTCCACCAAATTACAGTTGGTACACGTATCACACACAATTACGCAACACTTACAATTACTAACAGTCGCTACTCAGCGACAACTCGCTCGCTCGATCCGACTAAGAACTCAGGACTGAGAACTGAGAAATGCCTGAATCGTCTAATGCGCCGCTTATATAGGCATATCGCTGCATCTCGAAGCTTCGCGGCTCGGAACAATGATCCCGATTGTTCCAGACGTCAGGTGGAGGGGAAAAAGACGGTACAGTGACTCGTGATACGTTTGTGACCATCCCCTCAGTTAGCGCCCAAGATAAATGGGTAGGCGTGGCTAAATGCCTCCTGTCCCCGACCCAGCTCCAGTTGGTTGTGCCTTCCGATAATTGGGTGACACCACTTTGAATGAGTGCTTCCTCTAGTGAGATAAATGTATTTCCTTAAAGCAGTGGCTATTAGAAAATGCAATGCAAAATTTGAACTTGAAATAATATTAAATGCAACAGAAATAGTTGTTTCCGATATAGGAGTTGTAAGTGTGCAATGACTGCGGCAATGAGTGTGCTTGATAATTTCGCGGGTAAGCTCATTGAAGTAAAATCAGTAAAATGGAAAACAGGAAATTCAGGATTAAAAGGAAAATGTTCACCAACAGGAATAAAAAAATAACAAATACCAATACGGAATACTTAATAATGAGAATAAGGATGCTCTAATATGGATACTTGGTTAAAGCGATTCTTTCAAAGAATTGGAATTCACAATTTCATTTTTAAATTCCTATCAGCAAAGAAATAAATATCCTCCCCGTAAGGTACTTTCAGAAACTGAGAGTATTTTGGGTAGATCAATTGATATAACGGGTTAGAAACTGTTGAACAGCTAGACGAGCATGCAAATAAGGAGTTCGAAAATCGTACATAATATAAATATTACATAGCAGTAGCAATGTGAAAAAGCTGAAATATTGGAGCAGCTTCAAATATTTTTGCTGAAGTGTATTCTGATCATAGTTCCTTGAGAAGCAAAATTCAAACAATGATTTTTATTTTCCGAGTGTATGGTGCACAAAAGTGAAGCTTCTTTTGTTCTTATCAAGAGAATTGCACATGCTTCGACTGAGAAATACGCTGATCTTTTCTTTCTGTCGTGTTTGTGGCATTATCGTTTTGTAAGTGAAAGGTTCAGTGAACAGCAACTGGCTGCAGAGTTACTGAAAGAAAATGAGAACCTGAGATAGGACATTAAAATGAAAACTCCCTACCTCGCACTTAAGGACCAGGTGAGTGTTGTTTAGAGACTACTGGAAGTTGTGCTCTTGTATGATATGAATCCCTAGAATACGCAAGTACTCGGAGCCTTATTTCATTACAAATGTAAAATGTTTGTGCACATCACAAGTGGATTATCAATGTTTTATCCAGTTTAAAGAATGATTTTCTTTTGGAGGGTTTCTCAAGAATATTTTGTCATTCAATCACACTTTTCAATGTACTTCAAAATAAAACTCTCGAGGCTGAATCCGAAAAATAGAAATTAAAAGAGCAGCTTTTATCTCAAAGAAATGATTTCGAAAAAGTGTGGAAAAGATCTAACTCACAGAAAATCTGTCTGCACACCATGAAAAGGCAAGCGAGGGATAAAGGGGAGAGGGATTTGAACTGTGTATTTGCTCTGTGAGTGGATTTGTTTATTACGACATGAGTGTATGAGAGTGCATATGAATTATCCATGCTGCAACTGCAGTGATAGGTATTATGTATTATTAGGTAAGTTATTTGGCAACACTGCTTATTTCACTGAACCTAGCATCGATATTATATCCGGAAGTCGAGTATAAACACAGCAAAATTGATTGTGTTATACATTCCTCTATGGAAGTGGACGGTTACATATAGAATCGTAACTATGTCATATCACATAGCTGAGTGATTTTGTACGATTACTAAGCTGGAATTTATGGTTCTGAATCAGGCGCGTCTCTTGTCCGATTGATTAGGTAACTCAGGAAATTGGCTAACCTAAATTCGCGAAATCACTGTCACAAAATCGATTTTATACTGGAATAGAAGTTCTGAATTTCGATGGCCTTCGCTCTGTATATAAATCCAAAAGTTCCTTAAAATTCCCTTTATTCAAACAGTCCTCGCTTTCATTATGTCCACCAAATGTCATTTATTTTCTGCTGTCCTAAAGGGATATTGGATAAAAGACTTGTTAAGCTTAACGTTCTCATTGTATTTTACAATACATATACGTGAGCTGCCCCAAAGAGCGTCTGCAAATTTGTTAGTGTTTTTCTCAGCTTCTTCAGTCCGTCATAATTATGTTCCTCATACCAACGAGTCTTAAATGTCCTGGTGTATTTTGAAGACGCTCCGGTGCAAAGTTTTTTTCTAAACATAACACCGGTGTTTGCCTAGCGACATTTACCACGTCGCGTTTGTCAATATTTTTTCCATAAAGAAAAGAGATTTGGAGAATGGAACACACCTAGTCGTGTGTTGGATTCATTGTAAATCCCTTAAATATGAAGAATTAAACACTTCACATAACACACAATAATCACTGAGCACATAAAAAATTACGTTTTTACATGGGATGCAAACCGATAATAAACAGTAGCACACGACAAGCGGGGCTCGCTTCAAGCGGATTACCACTTCTCCCAAATAATGGCTTTTCAAATAAACGAAAAAGTAGGAAGAAGGTCCTATTTTGTGTTCGCAACACGAGTTGGTGCGGAATATACGGCTTCCATTAATCGAATCTTTAGCCATGATAACCAACAATGCATTCTGCCCCTCCAACCTCTCCTCACTCACCGCAGGTGTTACGGTCACCTCGGCCTTTAAATAACGAATCACTGCTGGGGAAGTAAGTCAGCTGCATTACCGACGCACGGATGCCAAGAGAGTGGCTCCATTACAAAATATAATTTTTAAGCATTTTATAATTGAAAATTAAATGATAGAACTTAAAACACAACTATGTAAGTTATTCAAAAACAAGTAGGAGACTCGGTGATTCAAACGCATCGAGGAAGAACCGCTCCTGTTCTGAATGAAAAGAGATTTTTCCTTTTATATATCTAAATTGACTAACATTCTATTAAATAAATTCAATTTCAGTCCATATAATTAGCTATTTCACTTTATCAAGCTATCACTCTAGCTGATTGCTCTTCGTTACCCTGAATTTGAAAATAAACCTGTCCATGAATCGGTATTTTACATGAATACCAATAATATGGTTGGTTAATATTTAATGTTAAATGCTTGATAGTGATATCATTCGTCTTCTTGCACTCCAATATTTAACTGGGCCTTTGAAATCTTCTGTAAAAGTTGAACAATCCGTTTCTTCATTTAAGTTACAGAAAATGCATATAGGAGTCTCTGCTATTCCAGATATGTATATGTATTTTTTTAAACAATCATAACCTGTTAGTAGTCTGAAGTTTGCTACTGCAGATTATCTTGGTAACGTAGAAATTTTGTTCATGTTACCTTGTAAATTTTCTCATTATGTTCCAGATGCTTTGTTTATGTATTGTGACTTTGTGGGTTCGTATAATTAAAAGACCAATTTGCCGAAATTTTTTGAATGTTCTTTATTTGCGTAGAAATACACTCCGTAGCAGCAAAATTGCATCACAAATCACAACACAATCTTCCAAGGTCGATGACAATAACAAACAGCGTTCAGTGTACAACAGCACTCTCAGCTGCTCTCTGCTTACATCTCGCGATTCACTAACTCACGTTTCACAACTCATCACTTCCTTAAATACCTCATGATAATTTCTAGATTATTCGAAAATAAACCAGAACCGGAACAATCTCTATCACTCCATAAATTTCCATTTATCTCAGTTTTTTGCCTCGGCACACCCTCATCTGCATGTTATCTTTGACCACGGGCTCTTTTTTCACACTGCCCACCTGTCAATTCCTTTTGTGTAAACAAACCGCGCGATCGTAGATACGGGTTCGCGACAGTATTCTTCATTTATTTTGTTTGTGTGTTTTTTGGATATTATTCTTTTGATAGAGGAAATGGAATTAAACTAGGCGATGATTTAGTGTTAGTTTTACTTCATTGTTTAGCCAAAAAAAAATCAGCCACTTCATTACCTATTATTCCAAAATGGTCTTTAATCCATTGAACATACACTCTTTTATGTGAACCGGTTAACTGTATTATTTTACAGCATTCTAAAATATTGCGGCTTGTAGGTGTTGTATCTATTGTTATAGCGATGGTGGCTACTTTTAAATAAGATATAATTACCTTTTTTCAAAATTTTACATGATAAAAGAGATTTTGTAAACTTAAGAAAATGTCCATGATTTCACCATCAAAATTTGTTGAATATATACCTACTTTTCCATTAAATTAAAAGAGTGGCCATGTTGCTTCAGCACCGGTGCCTCCGTCATTTGGTAGATTTGAACAATCAGTAAAACCATTCAGGGGAAGGTTATTGTAAAGTCTTTATTTCCAGTGTCAATTGCTTTAAAATGAAATGTGTAGTGTTTAACGCCCGCTTTTACTACATACTCAATTGCTTTAGGATGGCTGGAGAAGTTTCTCATATTGACTCCTATTATGAGTGAAAGAGTATAAACTAATTATTTAGTTGTGTCTACCTATGTCTCTATTGCATCTGCAGACAGATTATTTTCAACACTAAAAAGAATGAATAATTATGTAAGAGCAATCTTGTCACTAGAAAAATCTAATTCCCTTGGAAAATTATCGATAGAAAAAGAGCTAATTTTGAAACAGAAATCACTGCCCTCATTTTATGCCAAAAACTTACTGCTCAAAAGAGAATACCACACCTCACATTTAAATGAGCTATGATATGGTAAATTCACAAAAATTCTTTTGTGGTATATTATGTGCACATATAAGCAGATATTGTTTTATTACATAAACCAAACACAAAATTAAGACGTCGACTTCGATTATTTTACAATAATCTACAATGTATAAACCACTTCTTTCTTTATTGTAATTTCGAATATGGCATCAATATAGATGAGCTACTTTATTTACAATCATAATTTTAGTTTTAGGTGTATTCTTCCCTTATTTCGAGTTCAATGAATGGGTTAGTCATAGAACAATATCTGTTTATCAAGTTCCTACACTTAAGAAATGGAGTTCGCCAAACGCTTTATGAAAAATATCCTGTCTTACGAATAATACGTATTTTCTATATATCCTTATAATTATTGTTGCTGTTTTTACTTTCTTTTAATGAAATGTTTATTGGTATGTGTAATGACTGCTTTAAAGAGCAAAGAAAAAAACTTTCAGTTCGGAACTTGCTTGTTTATAGAACCATGTTATAATATAATTGATAATACACAACAAAAGGAAACTATATCAGTTGTCCACATTTAAAGCTGTCTAGAATCGGGCTTTAAGTGTCTGAAAATATGCCTAATTATAATGGAACAAAGTTAATATTTTAATGCAGTTTATTTGGAATTTTAATTTTAGACTTATATTCATTATTTTATGTGTATAATAGATAATCCTTACATAATACTGCTCAATTATAATAACCATTTTTATATACATATATGTTTAATACCTTTCAATATTCTTTTGCTTTTAATTTAGCTGTCAGACGCATATTTAGCTTAGGAAACATTTTGACTTTTAAAGAAAAAGCTGGAAGCATATCCTGGGTCCGGAACAGCGCGGCATCAGTTCATTTTAACTATAACACTTTTCTTAGGGAGCTTCTAAACTGCTTTAATGAATCCTTTCCAGAAACCACTAGGCCACAAGTAACTAAAAATACATATTACATTGGTGTACAAAGGGCATTAGGGTATCTAGCACATGCAAGAGGCTACTCCACAAAATATATAAGACCACCACAGATACAAATTTTATTCAGTATTACAAAACTTACTGCAAAATCTATAAGCGTGTAATTAAGAAGGCTAAACAAATGGCAGTTGAAAAATTCATAAAAAATGCGGATAATAAAAGCAAAGCAACTTGGAAAATAATAAAGGCGGAATTAGAAATAAACAGTACAAACAATTTAGACAATTTAAGTAATATGAGTACTGACACAGCGGAATCATTAAATAATTATTTTGTAAATATTAGTAATCAAATTCAAGATACTCCCCCATCAATGCAAGATGCCATATGTAAATTGTATAATAATAATTGCCTAATGCTAACCTCCAGTTTCAATTCTCAAGTGTTTCACCAGAAAAAATTATTCAAATTATTAGTAAACTAAAACCAAAATCCTCCTGTGGCTGGGATGAACTGTCACCATTTCTAATTAAGAAAATAAAACATGAAATTAGCGAACCAATTGGCCAAATAATTAATTATTCCCTAGCTACGGGTATTGTTCCAGAGAGAATGAAACACGCCCTAGTTAAACCTATACACAAAGGAAGGAAAGCCGAATTTAAAGATTTTCGACCTATCTCTATCCTTCCAACGTTCTCCACCATACTTGAAAAGATTGTGCATGCACAACTCATGTCTTATTTTGAACAATTCACCAAGTTAAGTAACTCACATCATAGATTCCGGGAAAAGCACTCAACAATATCAGCCCTAACTACGTTGGTAAATGATGCTTCTAAAATGATAGATAAGAAACAACAAACAGCAGTTCTGATATGGGATAATTCTAAAGCTTTTGATTGCATCTGCCATGATATATTATTAAAAAAGTTCGAATTCTATGGCATAAGGGTCGTCGCTTTAAACTGGTTTCAAAATTATCTTAATTGTCGTAAACAGAAAACAGTCATTAATAATCTAAAGGGAACTGTTGAATCAAAATGGGAACAAATAAAAACAGGAGTCCCACAAGGAAGTGTCTTGGGACCCCTACTGTATATAATTTACACAAATTACTTACCTAACTCCATAAAGGGGAAAACAATTATGCATGCTGATGACACCTCCATTTTACTCAATGGGCACAACCTAGAGGAGTTAAAAACCAATTTAAGCGAAACTATAACTCGCTTAAAGAAGTGGTTCACGAGTAATGGCCTCAAACTTAACACCTCCAAAACATCAGTTATGCAGTTCAGCACTCAAGGAAAGAATTCTGAGAGGTTTATCACAACTGATACTATAAATCCTACAGAAAACTAAAAAATTTTAGGTATTTTTTTAAATCAACAATTAAAATGGGATGACCACATCCGTTATTTGTCCAAAAGATTAAACAGTGCATCCTTCAATATGAGCTGCATAACTAAATTAACAAACCTCGAAACAAGAAAAATAGTGTATTTCAGTTACTTCCACTCTTTGATGACATAGGAGTAATACTATGGGGGAACTCTACGGGATGGGAAACAATCTTTAAAAGTCAAAAAAGGATAATTCGCATAATGACTCAATCAAGACCAAAAGTTTCATGCAGAAACCTGTTCAAAACCTGAAGATATTAACCTTAATATCCCAATACCTGTATGAAATAAATAAATACATACAAATAAATACAATTTATAATTCACAAATGCAACATAATCATGGAACGAGAAATAAAAACAATCTAAAACCACCCATGCACAGATTAGCACTGTATGAAAAAAGCCCACAATATGCAGGAATAAAAATATATAATAAATTACCTGTAAGAATCCGTGAAATGAAAAACCTCAAATGCTTTAGTAAAGCAATAAAAAACCTACTAATGGACAAAGCCTACTACTCGATTATTGAATATATGGATGATAAAATTGAATTATAATGAATTTTTTTGTCATTTTGTAATTCTAATATTCTGACAATATTATTCCAAGGGCATGTCATAATTATAACAATATTTGTATAAAGTTGTATTGATATTATTAGTCATTATATAATTAGTATTATTAGTATTTATATGATTAGTGTTATTGTTATTTTGTGTAATTATTATTTTAAAATTTCTACTGTTGACGAGTCACCTGTTTACTGAGTTTTTACTCACTATTTGTAAGCGTATGTGACAATAAAGCATCTTATCTTTATTCTGTGGTCCAACTGTGTTATACTGTATTGAAGAGCATATACTGAAGCGTTTTCGCGTATATGTTATACTCTCCCTAAATTATTCACGAAAGAAGTTCACACAGAAACAAAGTATCAATGATTAATCAATTGCTACAATGGAATGCCTGATATAAATGTCCTAGAAATACTTATAACTTACACTATACTATAGATGATATGCACGATTGAATGCAAATATAGAAATGTCCCTAAAATTTGGAATAAATCTCCGCCCAAGTAAATGCTAATATTTTGCTGCGTGTGTAATGACATAATCTAGGAATGATTAAAAACATAATTTTCTAAGCATGTGTAAAAAACAAAATGTGTTATTGGTGGAAATATAAAGGCACTTCCGTACCCCGTTCCTCTTTTGTGTTATATGTCATCGCGTGACTTTGCTTCTCTTGCAATTTTCATTATTTATAGACATCTATTTAAATATAAATTTATGTATTATTTACGCCAAGATGAACGGGAAGTTATAGAATTCACAATGTTTTTAAATGACACTTGTATCCACAACTTTTTTGTTATGTCTCTGCTGTATTTATTTTACGAGAGCAATATCGATATACGAACCCTCGATTTTCTCACTCAGTTAACAGGCATCTATGGGCGCAGGGTATCTATAGTAACGTCAATCAACGAAAACGTGAGAAGAAAAGTGGGAAAGTTCGTACTAGGTTGTGCCGGTTGTTATTGTTTATTAATCTATAGTTGCTAAACCAGTATATTCTGAAAGAAATTATGGCTGCAGGAACCACAGCAAAGGTTCGAGAAGTGAGGGAAATAACGAGGATTGAGAGAATAGGTGCACATTCACATATTCGTGGTTTGGGATTAGATGACAGTCTTGAGCCAAGACGTATTTCACAGGGCATGGTGGGCCAACTATCGGCTCGTCATGCTGTTGGTGTGGTTTTGGAAATGATTAAAGAAGGTAAAATAGCTGGAAGAGCCATTCTTCTAGCCGGACAACCGGGTACTGGCAAAACTGCTATAGCAATGGGTTTGGCGCAGTCTTTAGGGATAGATACACCCTTCACTAGCATGGGAGGTTCAGAGATATACAGCTTGGAGATGAGTAAAACAGAAGCACTGACACAAGCTATACGAAAATCCATAGGAGTACGTATCAAAGAAGAGACTGAAATCATTGAGGGAGAAGTTGTAGATATCCAAGTTGACCGACCAGCTACTGGGGTTGGAGTTAGAATGGGTAAGCTGACCCTTAAAACAACAGAAATGGAGACGGTGTATGATTTGGGTACAAAAATGATCGACTGTTTGATGAAAGAGAAGATTCAAGCTGGAGATGTAGTGACAATTGATAAGTCTACAGGTAAGATCAATAGACTGGGAAGATCATTTACATGTGCAAGAGATTATGATGCAACAGGAGCCCAGACACGATTTGTACAGTGTCCAGAAGGTGAGCTGCAGAAAAGAAAGGAAGTAGTGCACACTGTAACACTTCATGAAATTGATGTCATCAACAGTCGCACACATGGATTCTTGGCACTCTTTTCTGGAGACACTGGAGAAATTAAATCTGAAGTCCGAGAACAAATTAATGCAAAGGTGGCTGAGTGGCGTGAAGAAGGTAAGGCAGAAATTGTTCCAGGAGTGCTTTTTATTGATGAAGTGCACATGCTGGATATTGAATGTTTCTCGTTCCTGAATCGTGCGCTGGAGAATGAAATGGCACCTATAGTGATAATGGCAACAAATCGTGGCATCACACGCATTAGAGGTACAAATTATCGCTCTCCACATGGTATCCCTCTAGATCTACTGGATCGTCTGATAATTGTTTCCACATCACCTTACACTGAAAAAGATCTGAAGGAAATTCTCAAGATCAGGTGTGAAGAAGAGGATTGTGAGATGACAGAAGATGCTCTGACAGTTCTAACACGTATTGCGCTGGAGACATCTCTTCGCTATGCCATCCAACTCATTACGACAGCAAGTCTGGTGTGTCGACGTCGGAAGGGCCAAGAGGTCAACATAGAAGATGTTAAAAGGGTGTACTCTTTATTCCTTGATGAAGTGCGATCATCACAGTTTCTTAAAGAATATCAAGATGAGTTCATGTTCAACGAAATGGATGATGAAACAACACAGATGTCGTAATGTAAATGTTATTGACAAAACTGTTTTCCAAGTTCAGAGTTTAAGTTTGTGCACCCATAAGGTTGTTCTTTAGTTTATGTAAACAGTGTTTAAAAAGTGTTCTGTTTAAAGTGCAAAGCTTATCTGTAATAAAACTGTTTTGAGCCCAAAAGTTAGTGAAATGTGTTTCAGAAGATAAAACTGATGAATAGGTGTAAACCAGCAAGTTCAACAATATGCAGTACTGGATATTGTTATACATTTGCAATGTTCCAGCAATATTTACAATATGTGTAGAATTCGTATTTTGTGATGAATTAAAATCCTCCCAAAGTGATCCTAGCTGTTCATAGTATAAACCAATGGACAGTCTTTACTATTTAGTATCAATTCTATCATCTACCGAACTGTCTCTGTTGTGAACTCGATTTATGTTGCTTGTGACATCATGCATGTCACCATCACATTACAATACACTGCTGCTCTACTAGCTCAATGTGTGATAGGGGGTTTGTAGAAGAAAGGAGAAATTAAAGAAAAAATCATAGATATTTAACTATATTACAACTTCCTTATTTAGCATAAATAATACTTTTTTCTTTCTCATATTAATTAACGTTTACATTCTTTCATTTTTCTTTTTTCATATTCATTTTTTTTTAAATGCATGAGACATTCACACCTAGGTTGAAAACTCTTTTGTAGTTTCTAATAGCAAAAAGATGCAGTCTTGTCACCTGTGGCATAAGTTTCTCTGAACATGTGCTCAGTTACTGAATGAACAGAGCCTTTCTGTTATAATTTCTGAAAAGATAACACCTCAAATGTGCGAAACTACCAGATTTATTTCACTTCATTCCTTAGGTTGGCATTATTATTAACATATGCGCAGAATCTCAAATATGCTGTTCTGCTGTGCTCAGGCAACATTTTTTCTATGGGGGGGAAAAAAAAAAAAAACTTTTAAATGGGAAAGAACAATTTCTAAGTAGTAATTGAGACAGCAAGATTTCAGGTATTTACATCTACAATACATGCAAACTCAGTTATTCTCAGTTATTTAATTGCCTTTTTCAAACATAAACAGTGGAATTGACCCCAAGTAGTAAAGAATGTTTAGGATCAACTAGCAACTTCCAGTTCATATACTGTGCTTTTATAATGGTTTGTTTTTTCATCAGGTCCCCATCATTAGTAAATCACAGGGATATTGAATACATCATATATTTATAGCAAATGTATCATAACCAGTAATATATCCTCACCACTTGTACACCACTCTTTTTTATATATTAACATACGAAAATATGTATTCGCAAACTAAAACTTGCATTAGTTCAAGTTTTAAATGCTGAAGGATAGTATAAATTTACTGCTACAGAGGATAGTTCAAGGAATGTTGGTCTACTCAGTGTGTTTTACAGTACGGATACTGCCATCTGAGTTTTGATCACCCTTTTCTCCCTAACCAGCAGAGTGAATAACACCCAAACATTATTGGATCACAGTAGAACCTCGTTTACCCAGATCAACTGGCACCAGGGTCAATCTGAGTTAACGAAATTCCAGGTTATCCAGAGAGTGATTGGAAAATGTTTAAAAAAATGTACATCGCTGAAATACTTTTAATGGAGTTCAGAAATTACTATCGGCACACTTTCACCTAAAAACACACTGTATGTACTGTTATAGCCTATGTATTTGCACTGTGCACAATATGGATACAAACTAGGCGGTAGTAAAAAAAGTTAGTGAGCTTCTGCTGTCTAAGTTTAGTGTATCGCTTACAAGCAACGCAATCTTGCTTGAAGTTCATTTGGCAATGTTTCAGCTTGATTCTCGAAATGAAACATCAATGTCTCTTAATCGTAAAAACTATTTGCGGTGGGTTTATTGATACTCGTCACTTACTTTTTTTATATTATCGACGGACTAGTTTCAGAAGCCTTTTGGCTCCATTTTCAACCTCTCTCCAACTAGCATGTTTTCGTCTGCTCTCCTCTCTCTGACGGTGGAACTAGAAACTTCTTTGTCAAATTATATACTGGTGGGATTTCAATGTTCATTACACGGTCTTTCTTTTTCCATATGAATATGTTCTCCCATGTTGTCAGTTTATTTTGGTTGATCACTCCTTTTAATAATTTTGGGTATGGATCAATGTCATGCTTTTCGTTCCAAAAATGAAATGCTACTGCTGGCTTAACTAAAGTGCTCTTTGACTCTAGTTTTTAAATTTCTTTTAGTTTGACATATGTAGCATTTTTCACAATGTTTACAACTTATTTGGTATATTCTGATCTATTAACTGATGGGATTTCATCTTTTGTTTTTGAATTTAGCAGTTTTAAAATTGAGTGTCCATTAGTAGGTGCCAAGAATATATTTTGTTCCTTATAGATGTTTTTAAATTTTGTAAATGTTTTTGTGATATGTGAATGAACTGAATATGCTGTTGCTTTCTTTTTCTTTTGGAAATGTGGTAGCTTCCTTAATGATTTTCTTTAGTTTAGCTTTTCTAATTTTCTTAAACACCAAACTTTTGTTGTATCCATTTTCTTGTATGAAGCATATTCAGTTCATTCACATATCACCCAAAAACATTTAAAAATTTTAAAAACATCTTTAAGGAACAAAATATAATCTTGGCACGTACTAATGAACACTCAATTTTAAAATTGCTAAATTCAAAAACAAAAGATGAAATTCCATTAGTTAACAGGCCCGGAATATACCAAATAAGTTATAAACATCGTGAAAAATGCTACATAGGTCAAACTAAAAGAAATCTAAAAACTGGAGTCAAAGAGTACTTTAGATACATCAAATTGAAACAAGAAGATAAGTCAGCAGTAGCATTTCATTTTTGGAATGTAAATCATGATATTGATCCAAATCCAAAATTATTAAAAGGAGTGCTAAACCAAAATAAACTGACAACATGGGAGAACATCCAAAGTATAAAATTGCAAGAAGCATAAGAGACAGTGAAGCACAGCTTAGCACAAAAGTGAATCGAGAAGATATTGACACACTGCTTCACTCACTGTTTTTTCACAGGACATATTTCAAGAGCTTTTGCTCTCATCATCAGCTGGAACTCGACTAGAGGAAACCACTACAATTTGGAGTTCCAGATGATGATGATGAGAGCAAAAGCTCTTAAACTAGAGCTGGAACTCGACTAGAGAAAACCCTACAATTTGGAGTACCAGCTGATAAGAGCAAAAGCTCTTGAAACATGTCCCGTGAAAAAACAGTGTGAGCGAAGCAGTGTCTCAATATCTTCTCGATTCACTTTTGTGCTATTGGAGAACATATTCATATGGAAAAAGAAGAACCGCGTAATGAACTTTGAAATACCACCAGTAGATAATTTGACAAACAAGTTCATAGTTCCACCACTAGAGAGAGGAAAGGAGACGACAACAGATGCTAGTTGGAGAGTGGTTGAAAATGGAGGCAAAAGGCTTCCGAAACTGGTCCCTCGATACTATAAAAAAGTAAGTGACAAGTGTCAATAAACCGACTAAAATAGTTTTTACGATTAATTTTGACATCACTGTTACTAAATTCATTCAATCACACACAATCAGTGTCTCTGTATGCTACTGCTTGTGTATGGGTCATAACCGCAACTGGTTCATAAACACTGAATACTCTTCATTTTCTGTAACACTGCATGATGCAATAAATGCCTACCTCAGTAATCGATCTTGACCACCATCATTGTCCATTTGCAACCAATTACAAATGTTTTCAATGTTTTCATCGACTCGGAACAGCCATCAATATTGTTAAAAGTGTCTATAAAATTTTCCACACTTTTTTTTTTTTTTTTTCCCCCAGTTTTATTTTCTGGCAAGTCACACGCCAGGCCACAACTTATTCCATAAGCTTATCAAAGTTTCTCTTCCAACCTGGTCCCAAGCAGGTGGGGGTGAGTGCAATGAATTTGCCTGCTGGCAGGAGAATTCGATTAATGTACTTACTGAGAATAGCAGTTTGTGTCTGTTAAACAAGTCTTCATTTAATACACTAAACTTTAGTTTTTAACTGGTCCGGGTTAAGCTTTTACTGTATGTAGCAAAGTTAAGTGCAAAAGTTTGATATCAAACTTAAAACACCGATTATGTTTCAGAAACCTTTTGACAGCAGAAGGCAGTTTGTACTCTACTGCTCATAATGAAGAGTTGCCAACATCTAAACAAAAAATGTAGCAAGAGAGTCCATTGAGTGATCAAAGGAGCCTGTTAGGCTACAGACCTTAATTTGTGTAAATGTATTGGATGACAGGATTCTTTGTTATTACAATATAGCCTGAGTTAGCCTATGACACCTAAGTTTGTGTGTGGGAGAAAGAACTAAAATGGTAGATATTTTTGCAAATTTTACTACTACAAATGTTGGCACTGGCCTCAGCATATGTGCAGTTGTAATTAAATGGAATGCTTTGCTTGTTGCCGTTCAACAATTTTATTTTTTATGTGAAAAGTGATAAACTGTTATACCTGCAGCAAATTCTTTTATCTCCTCAGCTGTTCACACTCTAAACCTTAGTTTGCAATTCACGCTGAAATAGCACCATGATATGCACTAATGTCACTGATGCCAGCGTGGGAGTAACAAATTTATCCATGGCTTGAGCGTCTTCAGCCTTAAAGTGTAGCCGAGATATTAAGGGCTGTGAACTTTAAAGCATATCCAGGATATTTTTTATAAGCAGAGCAGTAGAGCAGTTGTAACCAACTGCAGAGTGATGGAGAGGCGTAGCTGAAGCATCAGTGTAGCTAAAACTCAGTGATAGGTTGGCAGCTGTCATTCTTCTCATTCAGCACTGTCATAACTGTGCTTTGTTCTGGTAACAAAAGTTAAGTTGCTAAGTCTTCATATAAAAGAACACCTTAAAAGACGGGATGGTTGAGTCGAGGCCTTTCAAAGAAATGGCATGTACTCTTGCCATCAATAACTGGGTACTTGTAACACTTCCTCAACCCTTCCTCCACTTTTCAAATTTGCCATGTGTATAATAATGTGTATAATAGATTTAATAGTGCCTTAAAAAGGAAGGGCGTGTGACTTAAATATTTTTGAATTGATCACATATATTTTTATTTAATGTAATGTACACATTTTTAAATGAGTCGTATTTATTACACATCAGCTTCACTACGTACTTACAGATGAGTCATATTTATTACACAGTTTGTGAAACATGTCCTCAATATAGGTACATAAGTGAAACTGATGTGTAATAAATACGGCTCATCTATAATTTAATAATGACTCAAAAGTTCAAAAATGCACATGTTGAGTAACAAAGATGGCAGTTGAATTCTGGTGACGGCATTGCTGTTTAGTGTGTATTTGCAGATGTTAACAACCAGTGGCATACTAACAGGCGGAGCTCATTGAGGAATGTGTAGTAATACTTCACTTAATTCTAACAACAAACAGATTATAGGTATCAAACTCTTACCAAATAGCCCGCCTCGGTAGCGTAGATGGGTCTGCCTCACATTCAAGAGGTCCCGAGTTCAAATCTCGGTCAGGGTGAGTTACCTGGATAAGGTTTTTCTGGGGTTTTCCCATATCCTGAAAGGCGAATGTCAGGTAACTCTAAGCTCCATGGACCCCGGACTCATTTGAGCATCATTTCACCAATTTCATTCACCGTTCGATATGACTTAACGTTGGAGGACATAAATTGCAAAAAAAAAAAAAAAAAAATCTTACCAACAATTTCTTACAATTTTTGTGCAAGCTGGTCATTGAAATAACTTTTTTTTTGTTTTAATTCATAGCCTGGAACATATTTTAAAGGCACTGCTGGGAAAGTGCAATGTTAATTGTGCATGGAGAAAGCACAAATTTCAAATATAAAGATAAGTATGCCCACATTTCTGCATATACTACATGGCAAATCATGGGAGTATATCAGAAAAATAATGAACAGAGTTCTTTATGCAAGCCTATCGCACATGGCAAGTCAGTGCGTGTATACTCTGTTCACATCAAATCATTTCTTCTGGATAGCAATGTATCATACACTGGTAGGTACGAGAAAACATAATGTGATTGAATATTATAAGGAGAAAGAAGAGGGAATCAAAATCCTTTTGTGCCAAACGGCTGCAATAATAATTTACATTTATATATAACCATTAATTGGCTAACCTTTCATATTAGAGACACAGCTCCCAAGTGCTCTATATGTTTTGTCACAGTGTGCCAGGTTACTCATACGAGGGTGGGTCAAAAAGTAATGCCTCCTATTTTTTTTTTCTTTAAATAAGTAAGTTATGTGAAAACTCTGAATTTGGCGCAATTCCTCAAACCTTCTTCTCCAATCCCATTCACGAATGGCTAAAAAATGTGTATGGTGATGCAACGTTGGATGTCAGCACTGTTAAACGATGGGTTCATCGCTGTAACAAAGCTGAAGGGCAAACGCCATTGGCAGATGAAAAGCGAAGCAGCAAGCCGGTGACTGCAGTGACTGCATGCAACATTCAGCGAGTCAACATCATTCGTGGTGATCACTCGGTAACAATAGGTGAATTGTGTCGCATTACCTCCCTTAGTAAAGGCAGTGTGATGACGATTATTCAACAACTGGGTTACTCAAAAGTTTGTTCACGTTGGGTACCAAGAATGTTAACCACCCAAAACAAAGAAACAAGGAAAGCAATAGCCTCCAAACACTTGCAGCGCTTCAATTTGGAGGGAGAGGACTTTCTGGAAAAAATTGTTACTGGAGATGAAACGTGGGTTCATTTTTTTGAACCTGAATCAAAGAGGCAGTCAATGGAATGGCATCATACAATGTCACCAAAGAAAAAAAAAATTCAAAACTCAGTGGTCGGCAGGGAAAGTTACAGTGACAGTGTTTTGGGATGCAGAGGGTGTGCTTATGGTTGATTTTTTGGAGCAGGGACGCACAATAAATTCTGTCCAATGCGTCAGAACTCTCAAAATTTGAAAGCACGTCTTCGCCGAGTTCACCAAACGAAAACTATGGCGGATATTCTTCTTTTGCATGACAATGCAAGACCACACATCAGCCATTACACCACTGCAGAAATTGAGAAATTGGGATGGCAAGTCTTACCTTACAGCCCTGACCTGGCACCATCAGACTTCCATTTGTTCGGGCCACTAAAGGAAGCTCATCATGGGATGCATTTCAAAGTTGAGGAGGCTGTGAAAACGTCCGTGCGTCAATGGCTTAGGAAGCAAGACCGTGTGTTTTACCACACTGGAAGACATGCCCTGGTTAAAAGATGGACCAAAACTGTGGAAAAGGATGGAGATTATATTGAATAGTGACAAATTAATCGTCAATGTTGTAGTTTTCAAGCTATGTAAATTGGATTCAATTTTCTTGGCAATTAAAAGAGAAAAACAAATAGGAGGAATTACTTTTTGACCCACCCTCGTATTTTGCTCTTCTAGTAAACAAGATAAGCAAAGGCAGTGTTTGCCAGTGAAGATCAATACACTTCAATGCAGGCCGCGCCGTGGCTCAGTGGTTAGACTGCTTGGCTCTCACCAAGGCGGCCCGGGTTCGATCCCAGGCGACCGCAAAGTGAGATTTGTGGTGGACAACACAGCGCTGGGGCGGGTTTTCTCTGGGACCTCCGGTTTCCCCCGCCATCTCATTCCACCGGTGCTCCATCTTCATCTCATGCATCATCAGTGTCACTGCCTGTGGTGCCGTATGTAGTAAAAGTGGGCGTTAAACACTACACATTTCATTTCATTTCACATCAATGCTCTGCCATGTACATTGGATTTAGTCATCACATAAACAGAAGACAGAGAGGAGGGCTTTCAGACCTTTTTACTGTGTCCGTTTTAAGGACACATCTGAATTTTGGGTAAGAGTTTTAATTGGATGGAAATTATCTTTTTTGTATGTGTTCTGCGCTGTGGCACAGTGGGCTAGAACATTGTGCTTTGGTTCACTGTCACAGAAGGCATCCAGGATTGATCCCACACCTGAGGGGTGCAGATTTTAAGTTCCAGATATAAGACTGGTGCCCACTTAGCATTGTGAGAAAATTGAGTTATACTAGGTAGCAAACCCTGGTCTAGAAAGACAATATTCCTGCTGGGGTTGCCGTGATGCTGACGACATCTCCTCCCCATATTATTTGGATGATTGCCCATACAATTTATTAGATTATTTTAAACTGTAGGTCATGGAAAATTGAAAAATTATATTTCCCTTTAGGTATTTTTCGAGCATAACTTCATTCTTTAAGATGGTTAACAATTCTGTGTAATTTCCCCTATTAAGGATTCAGCAGAATCATTGTGCCAAAATGAGAGCTCATGTTCAGCCAAAAAGCAATCTATCAACTCTTTTTAAAATTTTCTATTTCTTGCCCCAGCCTGATTATGTATTTGAACAGATACTTTCTTTTGCTCATTAAACTGCACATTTATTCTTGTTATCCAACAATGAAAGTTGTAGATATGATATTCAAATTTACTCAAATCATTGCCAGCACAACATTTCAACTTTTTTCATTGTAAATGTTACATTTCTGCAAGTATCTCATTGTTTGACATCTGCCCATATTAATTCTATAGGATTCAGATTCAGATGGTAGGAGAAAGCCTTAAAGTTACATGGTTATGTTCTGGTCATTCTAAAAGTTCTTCTATGTCAGCTTGTGGGTAAAATTATACAAATTTATTTTGGGCTATTTGCTTGTGATTTTGTAACCAAGAAATCATGTTTCTTCTTAAAGAACTTTTTGATACTCTTGCCATAAATCTGTGTCGCTGTCACACTGTACAACACAGCTGACCAAAATTAGACGATTCTAATAGATTTTTAAGCAGTAATTTCAGAATTGAAATCCGTTTTGTGATTGCACCTAATGCTTTTTAGATATTGCTCTTTCTGTGATTTGCAAAAGTCTGCTACACTATACCGCTCCCACTGCCTCAAACTTGAATCGGTCAGCTCATCCTCTCAACGTCTGTGGTCATTCAAGGCTGATAAGAGTTTTATTGCAGGCAAGGTAACTGCAGCATTTTGACAAGGCGCTCAAAAATGACTTCTTTGAAAAGTCTTAAGAGAGACTGCAGACGGAATCTATCCATGAAGATACTGGACCAATAGTGGCAAAACTCTGCAAGAATGGCATAATACTGTTTGTCTTTGCTGAACCTCACTTTTTGCGCTAAACACAAACTTTTGAGCTCATGACTGTAAAACTGGAACTTGCCTCAGCCTGAAGTAAATGTAATAGCATTCGGAAAACGTGAACCTCTTTGACATAATTTTTTTCACAGAAAAATGGACTTGTTTATTGCAATGTGAGAAAATTAAAGCCAACATTCCAGCTGGGGTTGCCGTGATGCTGGCCACCTCTCCTCCCCATATTAGTTGGATGATTGACCGTGCCTCGCATATGTGGGCAAGAGGCTCACTTTCAAAATACAATTTATTAGATTACAATTACAAGGCATCCGAATGGCATCTTTTCATTGATTTGTCAAAGTTAAATTTAAAGGCAGTTTTATTATATAATGGTAACTCTTATCCTTCCATTCCTATAGCTCATACTGTCCATATGAAAGAAACATATGAGAATTTGAAGATAGTTTTGAAAGCTATAAACTATGCAAAGTATGATTGGCATATTGTGGAGATTTAAAGGCCATAGGGCTACACCTGGAAATGCAGAGTGTTTTCACCAAGTTTTGTTGTTTTATATGTGATTGGGGCAGTTGAGCTAAAGATAAACCTTATGAAGTAATTAAGTAGCCTGTAAGGAGGGCTTTAATACCAGTGAAAAGAGTGTTAAGTATGAAGCATTAGTTAACAAAAGTTTGCTACCACTGCTTCACATTAAGTTAAGCGTAATAAAATTTTTGTAAAGGCTTTGAACAAAAAGAGTAGGGGTTTTTGGTATTTGTAAGAAAAGTTTCCAAGAATAAGCGAAGCAAAATTAAAAGAAGGTATTTCTATTGGCCCACAAATACGCAAATTGATGGAAGACAGGCTTTTGGAAGAACTAATTTTTGTAAACGAGAAAACGACATGGGTGGGATTCAAGACGATGTACAAAAATTTCCTGGGAAATACAAAGCTCACAACTACAAGGAAATTATTGAGAACATGCTAAGGCATATAAAAATTTAGGGTGTAATATGTCCTTAAAAATACATTTTCTGCACTTGGACTTCTTCTCGCCCATCCTGGCGGCTGTTAATGATGAGTACGGAGAGCTGTTTCATTAGGATATACAAGTGTTATGGAGAAGCAATACAGCAGAAAATAGTAATTAGTGTGTTAGCTGACTATTGTTGGTAGCTCATAAGGGAGGTTCCTGATTTCAGCTACAAGCAGAGTTTTCTCGAAAGTTTTTTAGAAGAATGAGTAAAATTAATAATACTTTTAAGTTTTTGCATGACAGTTACCTGAATATGGATTGTTAGTTCACTGTAACCATAATTTATGGATTCTGCATAACTTTTTCGTTATAATGTTGAGCTATATGAAATTATTTCACCTCAGGATTGATTACAATTTTTGATTGCATCTATTTTATAGGTTATGTTTGAAAACCATTGAAACTGATTCCTCCAAGAAATGGTATGTTATAGAGAATTTTGGATTTCAGATTTGAATTCAGCATAGCTGATATGTACAAAGTCACCTATTTTCGTTTGAATGCAAAAACAAAAGTTGAAATTTGTTGTTCAGTGTAATCAGACTTGGAACTGTGTGAGTGCTATCAGTAGGTCTCATCTTTGTAAGCTATTTGGCATCCCTCAGCTCTGAATGTTCAAGGACTGGTGAGAGAACATGCATTATGGCTTTCAATTAGCACACACCTATTGCTTGTCTTTTTCTATTTAATGCCTAATTTATTTATTTATTATGAGGCGGGACTGGTAGATCCACCTTTAAAATTTATTATAGCGCATAGTTTCTGCAGAAGTTGTTATTGTTGGTGTGTTACTTCTCTTGGGTGTAGAAATTATGTATGGTGTATCAAATTGCACACTTGTCAAAATTGCAACATTGTGCTTTCTTCCAGGAGTTTCGAAACATGTTCCTTCCTCTTTGTGCCTCTTTTCTTGCAAAATTTCATGGGAGACACCGGTGGCTGCATAACTCTTTCTTACACTTTCTGAATTTCTCTGAAATGCTCAGGAGAGCAGCAATCTTTATGGATTCTCTTCCTCAGGTATTCATATACAGTAATAACCGGTGCTGTAAAATCAACTCCAATCAAGGCAATGCAAGCCTTAACTTGGAACTATCCAATACATCTAACTTTAGAAGAACAGGCACTAATACAACATGAAAAAATGTTGCGGTTAAAAAGAACAAAATGGGAGAAAAGATTACTACAACCATCAAGATGAAAACACAAAGTTATAGAATTAAAAAATACCACGCAACAAATTTTGATGCAGAAGTAACGGCTATTCATATTTCACTACAACACCTTCTATACAGAATAGATAAATTCAAAACTGCTGTCATACTTTCTGATTCTAAAGCAGCAATATGTGCAATAAGTTCATATAAAATGAGGTCAACCCAAATTAAAGAATGTCACAAAATGATCCAACAACTTCAAAAACTACAGAAAAGGATTATATTACAGTGGATACCTGCATATTGCGGAATTGCTGGAAATGAATCAGCTGATTTTCTTGCCAAAAAAGGTGCAAATTTAATTCAGAACAAAAGTAAAAACTTACCTTTTACATCCATAAAAAGATTAATCAAAAGCAAATATAAAAACAAACAAACCCAATCAATATCTAACAAATCCAAAGATAAAAAATGGAACATTTTAATTAAAAATCCAGAAATTATTCCAGAAATCCCACGTAAAGCTGGAGTAGCAAATTTTAGATTACTTACAGACCATGATTATTTGGCCAAACACTTACACAGAATAGGAATTTATACAAGTCCAAATTGTCCTCTGTGCAACAAAGAAGAGAAAATGACTGAAGAACATCTTTTAACCTGTGAAGCCCTACCTGCCAGACCCACTACACAAAAATATTGGAGAGCATGATAGCTAATGGTTTCATTGCCAAAGCCTAGCATTTGAAAACAACATAATCACCTTGCAAGTTTGGCCATGATGGGTCTTTCCTTTTAATTTTGAAATTACAGGAGGCATTATTACAATGTCATCTTTACCCATTCAAAGCCATGTATCACGTTACTTTACAGTTACCTGTACTGTGAGGTAATGATTCACATGCTTATTGCATCAAATAAAGAAGCAATAAGTTTGCGGCATACAGAAGTTAGAAGGAGACAGAAGAGAAAGAAGTTTAGATCGGGGCTTCCTGACTTTCTCTGGATGATGTTCAATGTTCCTGAACCAACGCATTGCACATTACTTAAAAAATCCATAAAATGTTTTAATAAAGATCAAGAAATTTAGAGAACTATTAACAATCACTTTCTGCACACTCAAGTAGCTGTAAGTTTATTGCATGCATTTTGGATCTATTTCACGAGTCTAGGGCATTTAAAGATAAGCAGTATTCACAGCATGCACGAGAAAATGATCACAGTATGCAATGAATACATTGAGATTACAGCTTCAAGCAGGACACAATTGTAACTAGAGACCCAAAAACATCCTTACTGTGCAGTATATTACTTGTCTGCACCCTCTACGCTTGTTGCCATCTGCCATAGGCATGGATGAAACCATGCAACATTTTTAAAACTATTTTTAAAGACTTAACTTATATGTGATCTGTGTTCTTAAAGGAGATGCTGAAACTGGCTACCACTTTTGTTCATATATGTTTGGCACCTCTATTACTTGCCATAGTTCATGTTGAGAAATTCTGGTGTTTCTCTATTAGTGGAGAAAGAGTTATAGGCCCAATTTTTTCAAGTCAATAGTTTCTGCCCGTACATACATGAATGCAATTTTGCCTCCCCCTCTTTTTTTTAGAGAATTAACAACAGGGAGTATGATTTTGCCTTTTTTCAACAAGACTCTGCAACAGTTCATATGGCCAATCGTTCAATGGGAACAATTGAAAATGTGTTTCAGGACAGAATTATTAGTAAAGATTTGTGGCCCCATTGGTCTCCGACCTAACCTCCTGTGCTTTCTATCTCTGGAGTAAGTTAAAGCATGAAGTGTACAAGACAAACCCATACATCCTGTAAGAATTGAAACAAAATTTCTGCCAGGAAATTGCCAGCATTTCTGAATGTGAACTATGGCAAGTGATAGAGATGCCAAAATGTATAGACAATGATGGTGGTCATTTTCTGCATCTCATAATAACATGGGTCATAAAACCTTTAAAAGTTATTTTAAAAATACTACATGGTTTCATCTGCACCTTTCTGTGATAGCAGCAGAGAGCAACAGGTGCCAAGAGCTTGGACAGGTGAAACACTGTGCAGCCAGTTAGAAGTTTGTGGGTTTCTCAGTATCGCTATGATTCATTTGTCCTATACTGTTACAATTTAAAGTAATAAACATAACTATTCCATAATATTTTTTTGAAAATTGGAAGACAGATCTGAGCATGTGATGCGTGCATTGCATCAAGGGGAATATGCCTCTGATCACACTTATGTATATATACAAATTGTGGAAGGTACACACTGTTGGAGTGTATTTACATTTACAGATGTCGCTGTCTAAAGCTAGAAAAACTCCACTTGTATGTGTTAACTCATTACCCATACCCAAAGCCGTCAGAATGCCCTCGTATACTGCAACACACTTTGTTTATGTTATATTCCACAATGCCAACTTTTCCCAAAATGTATTTTCTTTCCCCAAACTTGCAAAACAGTTATATATACTGTTCTAGATTTCACAAAGCCAACCATAAAAGCTTTAAATAAAAATAACAAAAAAGGCCCTCAATTCATATATCTATTCATTTTAATAAATTCTCTTGGTTGGTGATATGGCTGGCAATTCTTGCAGAAATTGTGGTAATCTTGAAAAGATGGTTTAACATTACAGAATATGTACAAAAGTGAATCGAGAATATATTGACACATTGCTTCACTCACACTGTTTATTCACAGGACATGTTTCATCGAGTATCAGCTGAGAATAGGAGCAAGAGCTCTTGAAACATGTCCTGTGAATAAACAGTGTGAGTGAAGCAATGTGTCAATATATTCTCGATTCACTTTTGTACTAATTTGTGCTTCACTGTCCCTACACTTCTTTCAAGTTTATACTTTGATTACAGAATATTCTTAATAACTAAGAACTATGCTGCAATGAAGCACAAAATTAATATAATTTTGAGACAAACTAGTACTCCATGCCTCATATATTGCTAGTGCTTACCTAGAACGTGTTTTGTTAGGACCTTCCTAAGATCCTCAGCAGCTGTCCACTGTTGAATTTTGATATAATGAAATATGAAGGAAAAAACTTCAATTAAGATACCATCTTTGAGAGAACCCAAACTTCAAGTTCATCAAGACACCAACAGAAACACCAAGAGGTTTACCAAATCAAAATTTAACTGTCGATGTTAGCTGAGGATATTAGGAAGGTTGTGACAAAAAGCATTCTAGGTAAACACTACAATATATGGAGCATGGAGTACTAGTTCAATTCAAAATTATATAATCACAGAATATCCTATTTTTCAAACAACTGAAGCTCAAAGTACACATTATTATATATGTGTTTGGAGGAATTTAGTAATAGTGACATCAAAATTAATCTCAGAAACTATTTGTAGTTGGTTTATTAATACTCGTCACTTACTTGTTTATATTAATGAGAGACTAGTTTCAAAGGCATTCGCCTCCATTTTCAATCTCTTTCCAACTGGCCAGAAATTGAAAATGGAGGCAAATGCCTTTGAAACTAGTCTCTCATTAATATAAACAAGTAAGTGACGAGTATTAATAAACCAACTACAAATAGTTTCTGAGACACATTATTATGTTTGCCCTGTTTTCCATATTTCAGTTTTGAATGTGTGGTGATATAGGGGTAGCACATCAGCCTCACACTCAGGTTAACTTCAGATTCAAATTCAAATCTCAAATGGGATAGCTTAACTGGACAAGGGTATTCTGGAGTTTTCCCTCATTGTCAGAAGAAGCTTGTCAAGTAGCTCTAAGCTACTATGAACCACAGGCTATTTGACCTCATTTCATCCATTTTATTCTTTCATTATCTGACGACCACTAAAAGAGTCACAAATTTTCATCTTCATGAACAAGGAATAGAACAACTGTTTTTACTTTTTCTGCTAATTTAATGTAAGTAGATTCCACCCTAAAATTTGATACCAGAGTTTCACTAGAATTTCACATTTTGAAGTCCCATGAATCCTGACAAGGGAACTATCACTGTACTCACACTGCTACACACTTGAAAATTTGATGGTGTAATGCCTGCTATGTATAAATCATGTGCACCTAAAATCTGCTGCAGAGTAGAACTGTAATACCCAAAACTGAAATACTGGAAGGACTCGATAAGGATAATAAAGCTGTGGGAGTTTTCTTGGATTTATCCAAGGCTTTCGATAGTGTAGTTCATGACAAATTACTGAATAAGATACAAAAATATGGCATTAGAGGAAAATTTTTAAATGTCATTGAATCTTATCTGTCAAATCGTAAACAATGCACAGAAATATATTATCAAGAGCAATGCATGACAAAAGTTACAAGGTCTAACTACGAATTAGTAAGGATTGGTGTGCCTCAAGGATCTGTACTCGGGCCACTCCTGTTTTTATTATATGTAAATGATCTTCCTAAATCCTCAGAATACAAAATAATATCATACGCAGATGACACATCAGTTATTTTTACAAATAAAAATATAAACGGTTTGGAGAATTTAATAACTAAAAAAACACAGGATATATATGATTACTTACAAACTAATAACTTAAAGGTAAATATACAAAAGACTAATATGATCAGGTTCCAGCATCAAAACAACAGGTCTAGTCAAAAACTAAATGTAAAAATACATGATGAAACCATTGAACAAATAGAGAAAATAAAATTTTTAGGAGTAATTATAGATGAAAACATGTCTTTCAAACATCACATTGATCATGTAAGTAATAAAATTAGTTCTTATTTATATCTTTTAAGACGCCTAAAAGAGTTCCTAGATATAGAGCATTTAAAGTCAGTTTATTATGGATTAATTTACACACATTTACAATATGGGATTGAAATCTGGGGTAGCACATGTAAGGTAAACATTAACAGGTTATTAATAATACAAAAAAAGTGTATAAGATGTATTTATAATCTAAACAACAGAGAATCCTGTAGACAAACCTTTATAGAAGCCAATATATTAACTGTTATATCGTTATTTGTATATAAAGTAATCATGTTTGTAGTAAGTAAATCACACTCTGTATATATTAAAGACAGTCATATGTATAATACTAGATTGCTAAATAATTACTATAGAGATAATATTAGTAAACGAGCCACAGAAAAGGATCCCCTTACTATGGGCAGAATACTTTATAACAGGTTACCAAGTGATATTAAAGCTCTAAGAGGCAATAAATTTCAAAAAAGACTAAAAATGTACCTAATACAGAAGTGCCTATATAGTATTGATGAAATGTAAATATTTTATGATTCTTGACGATGCTTGAAACTTGTATGAGTCTATAAGCAAATAAATTGAAATTGAAATTGAAATTGAAGCCTGGAAAGTGCCACATGCAACTACTTGCAAGTAACTGCTGGACATCTCTGTCAGCTCTGTGCTGAGTGTGGCAGTTGGTGCTCCTTACGCATGCCATGTGTAGACTGTTGCCCTTCAGGGGTAAACAATCCCTCCTGTACAGTGCTGTATTATTATGCTTTTACGAGGATCGGCTGATAAGCCCCGAGCCTCACAATAAAAAACATTTAAACCATTCTTTTTTCTTCATTTCTCAAATAATCTCCAGAAAGGCTAATACATCTGTCACATTGGTGTTCTAATTTAATTAAACCATCTCTGTAGTGTGATTTATCATGGTCCTCAAAATAGCTGTTACCCCATCATTGACCACCTCGCTCTGAGATCTTCGTCCTACAAGAAATTTTTTGAGATTCCAGAATAGGTGCTAGATCTGGTGAATCTGCTAGGGTGGATGTTCAAGCAATTCAAACTTTAATTCACACATTTTTCCCATTGCAATCACTAAACAATGGGCCAGAGCAGTCGTGAAGAAACAAGTCCTTTTGTTCACCAAATGAGGTCTTTTTCTTTTCAACTCATCATTCAAACGTTGCAGTAACCTTGCATAGCAGTCACCAGTGATACTTTTACCCTTTTCCAAGTAATCAAAAATAATTCTCTGTGCATCCCAGAAAATATTCGCCATAACCTTGTTACCCGACCAAAATTGACTTTGCCTTTTTTGGAGTTGGTTCACCTGGCACAATCCACTGTTTTAACGGTGATTTACTTTCTAAAGTGTAGTGATGTATCCAAGCTTTATCCATGATAGTAACTTGTCTCAAAAATCCACTGGGATTTTTACAGTAGAGCTCCGAATTCTTAACAGAAACAGTTTTTCTTTGCAATCTTTGATCAGGTGTCAACAAACACTGCACCCATCTTGCACATACCTTGTGAAAGCCCAAAACTTTTAAGACATTACTTGCATGTTCTTTTGATATGTTTACAGCTTCTCTATCTCAAATAACTCATCATCTCCGGTCTTCCAGTACTAAATGATGAATTTTTTCAATGATCTCTGAAGTTGTGACTTCCACAAGGCATTCAGAGCAAGGCTTATCAGTAGTAATCGTACGTCCCATTTTAAACTTTGCAGCCAACCTTTAGTCGTTGTATATGAAGGGTCAGAGTCTTTCAATGTACTGTCCATTTCCTCCTAGATTTTGTTACACATTTAGCCTTTCAAATAGAAGTATTAAATCACTTCTCGTTTTTTCAAACCCTCCAATTTTGTGAAACCTGTACCGTTGTCTTGTTTAAAATGATAAGATAAGATAAGATGCTTTATTGTCACATACGCTTACAAATAGTGAGTAAAAACTCAGTAAACAGGTGACTCGTCAACAGTAGAAAATTTAAAATAATAATAATTACACAAAATAACAATAACACTAATAATATAAATACTAATAATACTAATAATATAATTACTAATAATATCAATACAACTATATACAAATATTGTTATAATTATGACATGCCCTTGGAATAATATTGTCAGAATATTAGAATTACAAAATGACAAAAAATTTCATTATAATTCAATTTTATCATCCATATATTCAATAATCGAGTAGTAGGCTTTGTCCATTAGTAGGTTTTTTATTGCTTTATTAAAGCATTTGAGGTTTTTCATTTCACGGATTCTTACAGGTAATTTATTATATATTTTTATTTCTGCATATTGTGGGCTTTTTTCATACAGTGCTAATCTGTGCATGGGTGGTTTTAGATTATTTTTATTTCTCGTTCCATGATTATGTTGCATTTGTGAATTATAAATTGTATCAAAATTTGAATGGATGTATTATTTATTTCATACAGGTATTGGGATGGTAGGGTTAATATCTTCAGTTTTTTGAACATGTTTCTGCATGAAACTTTTGGTCTTGATTGAGTCATTATGCGAATTATCTTTTTTTGACTTTTAAAGATCGTTTACCAACCCGTAGAGTTCCCCCATAGTATTATTCCGTATGTCATCAAAGAGTGGAAGTAACTGAAGTACACTATTTTTCTTGTTTCGAGGTTTGTTAATTTAGTTATGCAGCTCATATTAAAGGATGCACGGTTTAATCTTTTGGACAAATAACGGATGTGGTCATCCCATTTTAATTGTTGATTTAAAAAAATACCTAAAATTTTTGAGTTTTCTGTAGGATTTATAGTATCAGTTGTGATAAACCTCTCAGAATTCTTTCCTTGAGTGCTGAACTGCATAACTGATGTTTTGGAGGTGTTAAGTTTGAGGCCATTACTCGTGAACCACTTCTTTAAGCGAGTTATAGTTTCGCTTAAATTGGTTTTTAACTCCTCTAGGTTGTGCCCATTGAGTAAAATGGAGGTGTCATCAGCATACATAATTGTTTTCCCCTTTATGGAGTTAGGTAAGTCATTTGTGTAAATTATATACAGTAGGGGTCCCAAGACACTTCCTTGTGGGACTCCTGTTTTTATTTGTTCCCAATTTGATTCAACAGTTCCCTTTAGATTATTAATGACTGTTTTCTGTTTACAACAATTAAGATAATTTTGAAACCAGTTTAAAGCAACGCCCCTTATGCCATAGAATTCTAACTTTTTTAATAATATATCATGGCAGACGCAATCAAAAGCTTTAGAATTATCACATATCAGAACTGCTGTTTGTTGTTTCTTATCTATCATTTTAGAAGCATCATTTACCAAGGTAGTTAGGGCTGATATTGTTGAGTGCTTTTCCCGAAATCTATGATGTGAGTTACTTAACTTGGTGAATTGTTCAAAATAAGACATGAGTTGTGCATGCACAATCTTTTCAAGTATGGTGGAGAACGTTGGAAGAATAGAGATAGGTCAAACATTTTTAAATTCGGCTTTCCCTCCTTTGTGTATAGGTTTAACTAGGGCGTATTTCATTCTCTCTTTCTCTCTGGAACAATACCCGTAGCTAGGGAATTATTAATTATTTGGCTAATTCGTTCGCTAATTTTATGTTTTATTTTCTTAATTAGAAATGGTGACAATTCTTCCCAGCCACAGGAGGATTTTGGTTTGAGTTTACTGATAATTTCAATAATTTTTTTCTGGTGTAACACTTGAGAATTGAAACTGGGGGGTTAGCATTAGGCAACTATTATTATACAATTCAGTTATGGCATCTTGCATTGATGGGGGAGTATCTCAAATTTGATTACCAATATTTACAAAATAATTATTTAATGATTCCGCTGTGTCAGTACTCATATTACTTAAATTGTCTAAATTGTTTGTACTGTTTATTTCTAATTCCGCCTTTATTATTTTCCAAGTTGCTTTGCTTGTATTGTCCGCATTTTTTTATGAATTTTTCAACTGCCATTTGCTTAGCCTTCTTAATTACACGTTTATAGATTTTACAGTAAGTTTTGTAATACTGAATAAAATTTGTATCTGTGGTGGTCTTATATATTTTGTGGAGTAGCCTCTTGCATGTGCTAGATACCCTAATGCCCTTAGTACACCAATGTAATATGTATTTTTTAGCTACTTGTGGCCTAGTGGTTTTTGGAAAGGATTCATTAAAGCAGTTTAGAAGCTCCCTAAGAAAAGTGTTATAGTTTGAATGAACTGATGCCGCGCTGTTCCAGACCCAGGATATGTTTCCAGCTTTTTCTTTAAAAGTCAAAATGTTTCCTAAGCTAAATATGCGTCTGACAGCTATTCTTTTAGGTTCTCTTTTAATTTTATACATTGCTGGTAGTCTTATGAGGGCAGCTCTGTGATCTGCTAGTCCCGTTTCCAAAACCGTACATTCGTTGTTGCCATAAATTTTATTTGTATGTGATCAATGCAGTTTGTTGACGCTTTGGTGACACGCATTGGGAGAGTATGTCTAAAAGCTAGGCCATGGGTATCAACAATGTCTATAGATTCGTTATTCAATTTATTGACATTTTCTGTCTCCTTACAGACAATGTTTTTTAGGTTACTGCCTAGATTTAATTTAGGTTTATAAAGATCAATATTACAGTCCATGGTAATTACTAGTTTTTTCTTTTTGTCATTCTGTAATTTTGTTAGTAAGTGTTCAAATTTATTAAGGAATGTTTTGAGTGTATCATAGTAAGGTACCCTATAAATACAGATCACAATTAAGTTCCAGTTAATAATTTCAATGGCAGATAATTCAAAATAGCTATCTGCACTTAATGTCTTAAGATCATGTCTTATTTTTGCATGCTCAATTAGGTGATCACGTACTAGAATGCAGGAACCACCCCTATCAGAATGGCTCCTGGTATAGAAATCTACTACAGTAAATCCATTTAATTTATTTAGCAGCCAAATTGAATCCTTACTCAGCCAGTGTTCATTAAGGCAAATTATTTCAATTTTCGTGTCCACCATTTCATCAATTAGTATGTTTAGGTCATCAATTTTTGTGAGTGAACCTTGTAAATTTAAGTGCATTAACCAGTAATTGAACTCATTTATGTTAGACATTTTTGGTACACACGCAGTGAGGGTTTTATCAACATTTCCCAATTTGGAGACACCTACTGATCCAGCACCAAGTTTCCCTGAGATTGGTGTCTGGTTATTATATTAATAACATTATTTATAACCTGACTAGTTATCCAGGAGCCCTTTCGATTTAGATGCAAACCATCTTTACCTAAACAGGAGAGGTCTATATACTTGTCCACACTAATGCTGTCATTCAAAAAGTCAATAAGCTATTGACCTGTAGTTAAGGATACAAGTTAGTCTAGAGTTAAATTATATGATGCTATACATCAAACTGGCCCAGTGGCACCATCTCTATGTGAGGCCTGGGACTTATCAGCCGACCCTCGTACGTTCCTACGTATTCTGGACTCATTTTCGGGTACTTCCAGCTATACTCCTAACCCGATCTTTGGCACGTGGGCCCCACATGGAGCAGAAATGATGCCATTAAACTCTCAAGTGTGTACAGGTGTGAGCATAGTGATAGTTCCCTTGTGAGTGGATGTGTTGATCATCATCATCATCATCTGCAATGTTGTCAATTGCCAGGATCATGTCAGTCTGCTGATGTATCGGAATTTCATCCTGCGGGAGTTCTTTTACATGCAAGTAGATCTACTCTCATGAAATTGTTGCTTTTAAGCACACTTAAAAGCCATTGATCGGGGCAAGATTTAAAACCATGTTTATTTCCTAGTGATTGTTTACTTAAAACTTGAATCATTACACTCAACAAAATTATGACCATGTCACTGGTTGAAGCAATTGTTTCAGATTTTAGGATAATGTAAGGTAAATAAAATACAATTTATACACATTGCTGTAAAGTAATAATTTGTACGTTTAATAGCACTATGCAGTTTTGATTACAATATTACACAGAATAACATTTAGGCAAACATGATTTTATCTAAACTAAAATACACACTGATTATATGACA
Source organism: Mantis religiosa (assembly GCA_030765055.1). NCBI lineage: Eukaryota > Metazoa > Arthropoda > Insecta > Mantodea > Mantidae > Mantis > Mantis religiosa. The sequence goes on from CM060949.1 coordinate 160,114,642, forward strand.
CACAAAGAATACATTCAATTTATGTAAGTATTCAAAAAACAATTACAAGTCCAACATCTTGCAACACAATACATTTCTGGCACAGCTTTTTCTCTTCTAAAAGTGTCTATCATTATCACTTTATGAGAATCACTATCTACATCTTATATTGGTAGAAATTAACCACCACATTCAAGGAATTCCTATATTGTAGAAAGACAACTTCATTTGCTGCCACTCTTAATTGCAGTTCATTTGTAGGTTTGATTTACAATGCTATGCTTTACACCAAGGCAACTTATTCAAAATGAATTACCATAGATTTTAACTTTTAGCATTTCTTTCAGAATCCATAGAAACTAACTATAGTTACCATTCTTTTTAAAATATACAATTAAATGAAAGGATTGGCAGTAAATAAACAGAAGACATTTCTATAAAAGGTAAGTTTGCTTGTTCAACTCTGGGAGGAATGTCTTGTTTAAACAAAGAAGACCAACAACTTGCTTTCTATTTCAGGATCAATTTCAGAAATAAACCGTGAACTTCTGCTGCTGTAATAGTAATTACAGTATAAGGTGTCTGAGAAAACATTCAAAGTATCAAGAATTTGAATTAAGAATGTGGCATAAACAAACTGAACAATATATATTCTGAAAACATAATGTAATCCATGGCATAACAGCCTGTTAGAAGACCAAAGCCTGCCAACCCGGCTACCGGCCCAACCCACTACGCAAGGCCGATGTGGGCGATCATTCAACTGATACAGGAAAGAAATGTGGTCAGCATTGCGACACCTCCGGCTTGAATGTTGGCTTTCTAGACTGGAGTTCAATATCTAGCGTAGCTCCTCAATTTCCTCATGATACTGAATGGGCATTGGTCCTATACCCAGGACTTAAAGTCTGCATCCCCCAGAGATGGGATCGAACCATAATCATTAATACAATGTGTATTAATCAAATCCAGTTCAGTAGTTCATATTCCCTTGATAACTCTCAACAGATTTCATATAAAAGATCAGATACCGTAAACATGAACTTTATCATTATAACAAAAGAAGGTCACAAAAAGTTTGAAAATACTGTCCACTTACGTGATAGATGCATATTTAAAAAAAAAAAAAAAAAGACTAAAGTGCTGTATTTCATTTTATGTCACAACATTGCTGTACTAGTTACGATAGGGGGGAAGACTTATGTCCTTCCCATTACATAAGAAGTAGAAAGTGCAGAATAAATCTGTCCATTTTCATAACAGAATCTCCAAAAAGGAAAGGTTTGAATTACTCATACAGAAATGCATTCCAAAATTAAAGCTCCTACAGCAATAGCCTCATTCGGACATTCGGATCTCCGGACAGTGAGTACCTTGGGAACAACAAGGAGTATTAATGTGTTAAAAAAAATCAATAAAAGTTTGCACAGTTGCGATCTTTTCAGTTCCTGAAATATTTTGCAATGTCCAAAATTATTTTTACTGTCAAGCCCTTCAACAAATAGTAAGTTTAGTTTCAAACAGAACTGAAACATGGAAAGAGAAAATGCTATTTTTATAAAGCTGCCTTTATTAAACTTCCGTTTAAATATACTTAAATTAGTCGTAACTGATAGCACTAAACAGCACTAACAATTAACAGTTATAACCACAAATTATATTATTTTAGCTTGATAGTCTTTATTTTTCTATGATAACCTTTATCATGTATAACATTTAACACATAATTAGAAATTTAGCAGCCTTCAACATTTTTCCATTTTTTCTACAAACAACAGAATTTCCTGCTTTCTCTTACAGATAATTAATTGCCTTGGCGTGTAGCAATCCTAAACATGCTGCATAGTGCAGAGTAAAACAGTTCTAGAAACATCTTTTTCTACAGCCTTATAACTGAATATTCTTTGGTTTCAATATTTATTCCTACTATCAGCCATTCATCACTAATGAAGACTTCTTTTCTTATAACTTGACAAATCCTAGTTATATATTCCTTTAGTACTGCAAATAACATTTATTAGTTGATTTCAGTTCAGTCAATGTAATGAAACATGAAATCTTAAAATAGCAATACAAACATGCTCAATAAACAATTTTTAGTAAAGTTTATGCATATTTAATACATGAAAAACATTTATTTCAACTTTTTTTTAGAGCCCAAAGCACTCATTGGTGATTTTAGACTTAATCTATAAATATCTTTGCTATCTGGTTTTTGCTGCATCATGTTAAAAAAAAAACTTCTCAACCATCCTGTCATGGTAGAAACATTGATTTTTATCTAAAATGACGTGCTAAAAATTGAATAGTCAAGATATTTATAAAGCTGGCCATGGAAACTTAAGAGAACACATTCTTAACTAACTTCGAGATGTAATACAGTAAAAGTTAATCCCAGAATTTTAATTTTATAGTGATTTATAACCTGTTAAGAATTTAAGTGGTCGCCACATTTAGACTGATTGAGAAGTGTGATAGTACCACAAAAGTGAATCGAGAAGGTAGAGCTTTTGCTCTTGAAACATGTCCTGTGAAAAAACAGTGTGAGTGAAGCAGTGTGTCAATATCTTCTCGATTCACCTTTGTGCTAAGTTGTGCTTCACTGTCTCTACACTTCTTTCAATTTTATACTTTGAGTGTGATAGTAGCCTATCTGTTTCAACCGAAGGTGTACTTTGAGAAGTAAGTATGCAACACATCACAAAACGCAAAATGTTCAACCCTTTCTGACTTACAAACCTTGCCAATATCTACTGGGAGATATGAACCAATCAAAGAAAGCTCATGAGGGTGTTGAATTCACAAATGTGCAGCCAGTTAAAGGACTTCCAATTGGACAGCAATAATGTAGGTATTCAGCAATTCATTGAAATATACCTGATTATTGTGTGAAATTTGGAGGAATTTAGTAACACTGACATTCAAATTAATTGATTAAAGTATTTATAATTGATTTTTCATATTACGTCACTTACTTGCCGCAGGTAACAACAACAGATGACAGTCAGACCTTTGAGGTTGAAAGTGGAAGCAACAGCTCCCAAAACTAGACCATCAAAAAATAAAAATTTAAGTAATATAGTGTGGAAAACTGACTACAAATAGTTTTATGAATACCTGATTATAATTTTTCCCACCTGATTTAACAATGTTAAATGCCCTGAATACAATTACAATATGATACATTTAAGAATTAAACATCAAAGAAAAATTTAACTATATTCAAAGTACTCCAAGGGGATTACTTTAAAATGCATTTATAAAAGCAGACTGCAAAACTTTTGGCAATTATTTCTGGAGCAGCTCTGCATTATGATGCAAAATTAACAGCAAATACTTCAATACATTTACAAATATACAAGAGATAAGAAAATTGCAATGGTTGTCATAGTGGAAAAGTTACAAATATATATATATATGATGTGAGACTTTGGAACCATCGCTCGTGCTTCCAAGTTCCATTGTGCAGCACCTTCTGGCCAATTAGATAATGTTGTTGAGCTTTTTGTTATTCACTTGCGAATTCTTGTAACATGAGTTAGGTGACCAGTAATTATACTATATAGATGTACTGTTGCCAACAGTACATTACAAACTTGCATGTTAGTGAAAGGAAAGAAGCGAGGCGAGCATCATGTTTTGATATCAGAACTGTTAATGAAAAATAATGATTTCTCCCAACCTCTAAAACATATAAACACTCTGAAACCAATTTAACAGTTGTGCTTTGGACCCTTTTGGACATTTTCAAGGCTAATACATAGAGAATACAACATAAGTACTATTTGTTTTACTGAGATATCTACATAGAATTAGCCAATTCAGATATTAAATTATCTGGATCTGCAGATGACAAGAATGCTAATAACAGGCATGCATTATTAAACATCTCTGTAAACACATTCGGGACTGCCAACCTAATAAGTCAGAGCTCCAATACAGAATTTCATTTACATAGCACGAAACAAACTATCATTGTGAACATATAAACTCACTTAATTTTGATAGCTGGAGCTGAATTTCTTTGCGGTTGACCATGCATTGTATACATTATAAGTATGAGCAATAAACTCTACTGTCCTCTCAACCCACAGTAGCATTCTTCTCATCGTGAACTCTAGCTATGTATATGTAATACACAAAACTTTCCAGAGATATTTTATAATCTTGTGACCTCAAGATTTGGGGCATACCATCAGCATCTGTCGGTATGTCACAGTGAAAGCACATACCAAGCACATTTACGTGTCATTCTACATCACCACAAAATACCATGACAGAGGGAATTTGCCTTCAAACTTTGAAACAGACAAAATTGTGAATGTTTAACACCAAAGTTCAAATGTGTACGGTGCTTCAGTTAGTTACAAAATAATAATATTATAAATAGTTTCTCACTGAAAAGCACCAGTTAATGAAACAACAAACACCAACACAAAGTGTGTGCAGACTCCGGTGGGTGATGGAAAAAATGTACCTATGTTTCACTCACAAACAAGGACACACCAACTGCATATCACTGAACAAAACTGTCACACAAAAGAAATAAAAAACCTACAGTTCCGTTCCATTTTTATCCTCTAAGCTTGGAACCAGTGCCCTCAAGGAAAGGTATCTTGTCCTGTCAGCAGCATCAACACTTGTCACATGCTGGAAACAACAGGGTTGAGAAATATGTGATTTTGCTGGCAGGGGTGGTGGCTTTGGTGACCGCCGTTGTTTCCTGTTGCGCCGTCCAGGTACAGAGAGACTTATGTTCTCGGGGCAGGCTGTCAATCGCTCAACATGACTCCACATCTCATCGGCAGCATGGGCAGAGTCGTAGCTCAGGCCTACGAGAACACTATGATCTGAAGAGAGGTGCATTGTATGGAAGGCTTGGCCAGCAACGCGGAATGAACTCAGGTTGTCGATGGTGTCTTGCCAAAGTGTGAAGCAAGTACCACGTTCTGCCAACACAATCTGTATACGCCGTTTGCTTCTGGAGCGTGTTTCGCCTGTATCAAGCACTAGTACCGGAATCCCAGTGTGTGTTAACTCCCACTGGCCTTCACAGGAAGTTGAACCCAGATACAGGTTTGCAAGTGAACCACATACAAATACCTGCAACAAAACAATATTCTATTAAAAGCTGATTATGTATCTAGGAAAAAAGGACAGTCTGAATCAACAACATAAGTAATGATGCTAGAGCCAAGTATCTGGCTTACTTTTAAGAATAACAGCAAAACTTGCCAAAAAATGACATTTTTAGTTTTTTGTGCAGTTTTGTTAGAATTTCCTTTTTAATTTAATTATTGTAGGCATAATACTTATATTTTAATAATATGTTTAAAAATGCTACGTCAACCATTTTATACTGCTAATTCTGCACTACTCCACAGAAAAAAAGTGCAACTCCTACACACTTTGGAGCTGAGAGGTAAAATAGCTCATTGGCAAGTTTTACTCTACCACTTGATCCTATTGTTAAATATATTATTGTTATAACTTGCTGTATTCAAGTAGTGTGGGTATTTTCTTTGAAAATATATGTGATTTGTTGTTCTATTTCTGGTATGAATAACAATTTCTCTGCCATAAATGACCTATTTTCTCATAAACTATTAATGATGGCTATATTAAATTAAAGAATAATAAATAAAAACAACTTCCAAGTGCTGTTGCAGATCATCTTAAGTGCTAATATCACCTATTAGTTCTTCTTCTTCATCTTAAACTTCCCTAGTTTTACCACTATCATGGTTTAGAGGATTCTTCTTCCTCTCTCCCTTATGTATTTAGGCATCAGTTGAGGAGCAGAAAGTCTGGATCAGATACAGAACCCAGGATGGGTGATCAGTCTGATAGGTGGTATGAGCGTGAGAGAAGTGGATGACAGAATGGTGGCAAAATGGATGAAAGGAAAGACGTTAATAGAGCAATTGATGGAATGATAGTAGGAGAAACCAGAGATCCTAGAGAAAACTGCCCCTGCACCATGTTGTTCGCCGTAAATCTCACATGCAGTCACCTGGGATCGAGCCCAGGTTGCCTTAGTGAGAGTCAAGCAGTCTAACCACTCAGCCACGGCACACCTGTCATCCTTAAGAGTCAAAAAAGGAGATTTAACACAAACTGTATATTGTAAATTTTTTTATTAAATAAACTTTAGTAATCTCACGGTCTCCTCTTCTTCTCGACATCGTCATCATCATCACAAAATTCCAAGGCCTGGGTTTCTGTTCCACCTTCAAGGAATTCTCGATCTTCCCATCTTCCATTTAGACGTTCTGGTGTTCATTTTCCTTTGATACTGTTTATATAGTTATACTTTTAAGTAATATTTTTTTCTTCCATTCTAACTAGATATTACTTCCAGTTTCACGTTTGTAGCTTTCCTTAGGAATGTCATTTTAGGGATTGTACTTGTTGCATGAATCTTTTAGTTATAGTCCAAATTTTGCAATAGTACATTAATTTATTTTGTATAATTTAATTGCTATTATTTTGTATAATTTAATTAATGTTCCTTTTGTTACTTTATTATTTAAATGTCTTACTACAACCCATCTGAAGAATGAATGCAGGTGGTCAACAGTGAAAACTTGCATAAACACAAACAGATAAGTGGTATTATGTCACCATTGTTACAGCAGTTGAGTTTCTTACAGTATGCGGGTTTGAATCAAGTCAAAATGTAAACACTGCCATACGCTCACAAAATAGAAAATTAATATTCAATGTGTTACAGTTCTGTAAAGAAGAGAAATGTAAAGTTCTAATTATTCTGTAAAATAAGCTGCAGCAACAACCTATGCATAATATAATGCAAGAGGTTCGAAATTCAAAGTGTATGGAAGAAAAGCTTTCAACACCGCCCACATCCAAAAAGGTTTGAACACGATGAGTTTGAAAAATGTGTTCTAGTAGAACTTTTCTCAAGTTTTAAGAACAGAGAAGAGAAATTCTTACAGCATGTAAACTCATGAATGTTGTTAAAGGTAGAAGAACGCCTTCTGTAGAATACTTCACGTCATGGGAGGTTAAATAATTATATAAAATTGAATAAGAATACAGAGGTTTTGCATGCTATCTGCAGAAAAATGAAGATATGTGTTGTATTTCTCATGTCAATAAATATATAAAGGTATACCTTCGAGGTTGAAACTGCAAGCAACAGCTTCCAAAACTAGTCCCTCAAAAAATAAATATGTAAGTGATGGATTGTTAAAAGGTTACTACAGTAAGATGTTTTAGTTAAATGATTATAGAGAATTTCGAGAAAAGTAAAATATAATACTTTTGTCATGTACAGAATAATTTGGTGTAAGAGATTGTATGTTAAACATCTTTGAAATGTGCACTTGGAAGAAGCTAAACTCACCAATTTTATTCAACATTTTGCTTTTGAGTTATATGCATATATGATCATGCTGTACTACATATTTTCCTTATTAAAATTTGTATGATTAAACGTGTTAAAAGGAAGCTAATTTCATATTAGAAGACTTATTAAGTCATATTTTATTAAAGCTTAAAATTTCACTCACATCAACTATTAAAAGGAGGAACTTTTTCAGCACCATTCCAATCCCATCATCATCAGTTGTCATTCAGCTGAGGATGGAGCTGGGACAATCCCGAAAAAATTTCTCTTTTTAATAGTTGATGTGAGTGAAGTTTTGATCTTTAATAAAATATGACTCAGTAAGTCTTTTAATATTTTCCTTATGTTCTTTTCTTTCATAGTAACACTGATATGGAGGTAGTAAAATGAAATTAAAAGAACAGGATCATTGGTTTATGAGTATTCCAACAGAAGTTAACATGACACCAAATATCACCACCCATAAAACATAAGCTACCTTCCTTAATATTTTTCTTTCAATTATTTTCAAAGTCACATAATACAAACCTGAGTTTTTAGGCCTCGGAAGAAGGTTTCGATTTGCATTCTCTCTTGATCTGACACGTGAAGACGATCATCCCCAGAAGAGCTGCCACTGCTACTGCTGACATCTGTGGCTGTTTCAGAACCATCCAGGGAGTTGACACGACGTCTGTTGTGTTGTATCAGCAATCCATGATAGGAGTCATATTTACTGGTTAAATGTCGCACTGCTTTCTCTTCATGTGACTCTTCAGGCAATTGTTTCTCCAGCTGCGGACAGGATGCATACTGCATACTCCCGGGCTTCATGGTTTTTCCTGCCAACACATAATACAAAACATCTTAACTCTCTTCTACAAACACTTCTAATGAAAGCTTACTTTGTAGCTAAGTCTTCTGGGGAAGGCCAGGCCTTGGCTGCTAATAATTCTCTTGCCAACGTTTCACCCCCTTTGTGGGGCTTCTTCAGCGCTACTCCTCTCCTGGATATTCTTGACAGCAGCACTGGAACTGCAACCAAGAAGCTGCATTCCCTGGAAGACTTAGCTACAATGGATGGCCGCCAAAGCCTATGCAGTGAAAAGCTTATTTTCCTGACTACTCCATGCTAACCAAGATAAAATGCTCACAGAAATAGTATCAACACATGTAATTGTAAATACAATATGATTAAGAGGCTGAAGTGACAATCACATGTTTAAAAGCTGGCCTCTACATCCTGGCCTTGAAATGTATCAAGTGAAACATTCATTACATCATAAGAAACAAATGAAGGGTAGCACTTAGGTGCCAACCTATTTTGTCTACAAAGAATATTATTAACAACATATTTTGAGTAAATTGCATATAATAAATAATAATAATAATAATAATAATAATAATAATAATAATAATAATAATAATAATAATAATAATAATAATAATAATAATAATAATAATAATAATAATAATAATAATAATAATAATAATAATAATGATAATAATAATAATAATAATGATAATAATGATAATAATAATAATAATAATAATGATAATAATAATAATAATAATAATAATAATAATAATAATAATAATAATAATAATAATAATAATAATAATAATAATAATAATAATAATAATAATAATAATAATAATAATAATAATAATAATAATAATAATAATAATAATAATAATAATAATAATAATAATAATAATAATAATAATAATAATAATAATAATAATAATAATAATAATAATAATAATAATAATAATAATAATAATAATAATAATAATAATAATAATAATAATAATAATAATAATAATAATAATAATAATAATAATAATAATAATAATAATAATAATAATAATAATAATAATAATAATAATAATAATAATAATAATAATAATAATAATAATAATAATAAATAATGTTGAATAATGAGGCTCTGAAAGAGTATTGTTACACAAACCAATAAATGTGATGTTAAGTTCAATCATGCGTGTTTTATTGTTTATATAACAGTTTAAGTAGGTGGCGCACCACACAGGAAAACAGATGAATGTCAACATTTTGTTTATTGTCCTCCAACGTAAGTATCGGACGATGAAATGAAATGGGTAAAATGATGCTCAAATGAGCCCATTGTACATAGAACTTAAAACGAGCCCATTTTACATAGAACTTAAGACTTACCCAACATTCATCTTTCAGGATAAGGGAAAACCCCTGTAAACCCCTTATTCAGATAACTCACCCTGGGCGAGATTCGAACTCGGGACCTCTTGAACGTGAGGTAGACACGTTGCCATCTACGCTGCAGAGGCGGACATTCTGTTTAATGACGTAATGTATGGAAACATCAAACGCGAGAGCTACGAAGTGAATTTTACTACAATACGAAACTTTCAAACATTCACATTAGTTGCGATTGGGGAGGGGGTGGGCAATTGTGACGTTTCCTTTTGGCTGAAGGAAAATTTTAATCGAGGAATGGAAAAGAAGAGTCTAGTTGCAGCTGCACCAACGTAGATAAATGGAAATTACCTAAGATTTCAGAAAAGTAATAATCCATATATTTGTTTATTTGAGCATTTCCAAATTATGTTATAGACAAAGCATGATGAATAAATATTTAAATATACATACAAATCGTTTAATTTTACATGAAATGATTTTAAAAATATAGGTGTAGCAATTTCTGTAATTTTATAGTACTAAACTTTGCAACAAAACGTACTAAAACACTTTGAACGAAGGCAAACATATATCACCCATGAAGTTGAAATTTTAAAAATATCTCGTGAGCTAAAAAGAGGCACTTCAAGGCAGATATACAGATGCTATATATCCAAGGAGGACATAATTTAAGAACGTTTACTTGTTTGTGAATGCAATATACTGAAATGCAGCTACAGCATTTACATATAGATTGCGCTACAGGCTATAGGATACGTATGTCAAAGTTCGGAGGGATGTTAGCGCAACCTACTATAACCTAGGTCATTTCCCTCCAATCTAATCAACGCCTCATGTAAATGAGGTTAGTTTTAATAAGATCCCAAGCTAATGTATCCTTGACCCGAAGGTAATCTAATTTACATGTGGGGCTAATCACGATACAAACTACTACGCCCCTATCCCACCCAACATGGGGATGAACGGAATTTCCTATGCGGGTATATCTCAGTCTGTCACATTGTTACGATATATGCGCGTGGGCGGTCTTTATTCGCAACAGGTTATGGATGATCGTGGGAAAATGTGCAGCTGCAGTCTATCATATGTTTCTATTGTTTGGAGATGGGAAACTTTACCGTCATATGGGAGTAATAACGAACATGCTACCAGATGGTGCATTCATAAACTCGCGTTCATCTCTAAACGAGCTTTACACAAAACATTAGGTATATTTATAACAAGTCAGGAAATGAATTACAGTGTGGTTTCAACAGAAATAATAATGGCGTGGCCAGTGGCGAGGCATGATTTTCAAAGCGAGGGAAGCTCCAAATAATAGTTTTCATTAAAATAAGAGAGAATAATGACACAAAGCACTAAGGCTACTCTTGAGTACAGTCATGTGTAGACCCTTCTTGCATTGCAAGACTGTTACACTACAAGTAGACATATTCCTACTTCTTCTCTCCACTCAGACGTTCCAGTGTTCCAATCTTTCCTAGAACTGGCCCACATCGTGTGAACTAAATGGAGAAAATATGCAATTCATACCTTTTGCTAACAACTTAAAATTTCACAAGAATTTCGTATTCATCACCACTAAATAGCAATATACGTAAAATACTATTGCTAATGCTATTGAAATACACTTACAGTAGTATTTAAAAGCACTATATGAAAACAAACAAAAAGCTTTACCTCACACGCTACGGAGACTTCACGAGACAAAATCTGTCAATGCTTCCTAACTATCTAAGGGTCAAGATTGCTTCCAGAAACCTACGAAGCATGGTATTCAAGGTTACGAATGCGTAAATACAGAAATATTCAGTATTGAATGAGCTTGTGGAATCGGTCACTTGAATCTAAGCAGCAGTCAAATGTCCGCAGCACTGTATCCAGAACAAATATAGATTTCTTTAGCATCAATTTTCTTGTTTTTCTTCCTTTTTTCCTGAAATTCTTGGGGAAGCGGCGCTTCCAGCTTTCATTACACGCTTCGCCACTAAATGCGAGTTTAAGAATATGTTTATTCGTCGAATAACTAAATTTATACTGTTGGCTGAATTGGCAGAGTGTGTAAAAATGACACTGGTTTGTTACAAACAGACGACGTACCATTGTCTACAACTCAAAAGAAAGAAAAAACTGATGTTCACGAAATTCTACCCACTCTAATTTATCCTTCATACGGAGAATATCTTACCTTTCTTACTGTTTCAAAAATGATTCAGATGATTTGGATTGCGATATCACTCTGAGATACTGACATGAATACATTATAAATCTGAAATTTTCTGTGACTAGCCTGTTTAATACTTTTCATTCGCATTGAAGTTTCACTGCTGCATGGTTGGAAAACAAGGGATTAACACTTACCATAGGATAAACGTAGGGTTTATTTAAATACAAAAGTGTGTGTCCAAAATGTTCCGTACTGTTACGCATTTTCGAAATATTCTTGGTTGTAAGTTAATATTTTCCCAGGGATTCCATCTAACTGAAGATTTTTGTAGGTCTGGTATTCTTTTAATATTCTTGTATTCTACTACGCCCTATGCATACGCCAAATGTTGTTTCCCAATGCATAAAACCGAGACCATGCAAATTTAAACAATTGCAGTAGGGAAAATCTACACTTTTCTTCCTTTATAAAGTTCCTCTGCGTTTCGAAACATTCGCGCCGTAAAGAATTGCATATAATCTTATGTTAGTTTTCGTAACATTCATGGCGAAGTGCGTTCACAAATTGATACTTAACCTTTAATATTTTTGGGAGAAATCTAAGCTTCGTGCGACTCATGGCCCTAGTTAGTGAAAAGAGGACCAGAAAACAATGAGCATGAAAGCTTCTGTCACTTATCAAAAAGTCTGAAGCAATCCATGTTCCGTCACGAATACCACGTTTGTCCTTCAGCGCTACCTAGGAGGTGAAGAAGATATTCACTATCAGCCGTTCATCTTTATTTCGAAACCTTGAACAAACATTTATCATGTCTTACCATACTTACAAAGAAAGTCAAAGGCTTAATGAAACAAGTAACAAAAATCTCGTGTTAAATTCAGTTGTTTGTCTTTTCAACAAATAATTCTTGCAAAACTTAGCTAATAGAGAAAGAAATTACATTCCATTGATAAATTCGATATCGAAATTTCACGAAAGTACCTACACGTTTTGATTTCCATTAGAGAAAAGTGTATGTTTGTGTTTTGATTAGTAAAATAAGTTATATTTAAGACATTATTTGAACGAAAAATAAAATTAATATCTTGAGTATTCTGGGAGTATCCCCAAGTCTTCTGCATTTGAAGGAACTTTATATAACTTGGAAACGTTAAGCGAGACAAAAAATGCATTAAAGATATAAGATTATTATCTATAGGTAACCTTTTCTACAGCTCGAGCCATTTCTCAGGTATGCTTTACTTATTTATTTTTGTGGTTCATTTCTAAGCCTTCTTTAACTACTGTGGTCATGTAGAAAGCTTTGCCTGAAACATTTGATGGAATTTTTACTCTTGGAACATTGAGGTGAGGTTACCGACTTTGTAGCTTGTTTTCACACGCACATTCGCACTCACATTCACAGTTTCAGTCTATAGAGGATAAGGAATAATCGTAATTAAAGAGAAATTCCTACCACTAAGACGGGAATCGAGTCAAGAACATCCGGGTTTCCATTACTGTTTTGAATTACTCAATTTCTAGTGTTGTCTTATTCAAGTGATGCTTGTGATGCCATGGAAAGAGTATGGACATTCAAAGAAATCATTTAGCCACTTACTTTCAAACATCTGACTAAAAATTTCGTTACTGTACCCACAATGAAATGTGTAAGAAAACTATTTCTATGTGTAATAAAATATATTCCGACTAACATGAAATAGATAAAAATGTGCTTTTGTAAGAACATTCTTGGAATAATGGGTAGAGAAGGCCTGTGAATGTAACACATAATTTTTTTATTTGGCTACATATAGCGTCTACAAACTTTTCTTACAATATCTACCTATTTATTGTATATTAATCGAGATAAACGTTTGAAGAAATACCTCATCACTTCATGTTCCAGCCTCATATTTCTTGCCAAAGATATCGTTGTATAACACATTTCGTTGTAGAAACAACGGGAATAAGAATGTTAAACCTTGTATGTGATACCGCATTAGTCACGGTTCGACACCTCAACTATGGCAGCATATCTTCGGCCTTTCTATTCTTTGTCCTTCAAAAGAACACCGAAACCTTCACTTGTTTCCGTATCGCTTGCATTTCGCTTTAATGTCCTTTCTATTTCTCTATGGTAGAGTTGCTTACAAGGCAGGTTTTGAATATTGTAGTAATATTTTCACACATAATGCATACATTGCAGAGAGAATTTAGTACAATGCAGTTTTGTTTCTGATTCATTTTGTTTGCAAAATCAATGAGGTGTGTTTCCATTTCAATGCCTAGGTTAGTTCATGAAATAAAATATTGCGTGTGTACGCATTGCCTTAAATTTCAAGTATGTTTTGTTTATCTGTAAATGATGCCGTATTAAAATGGCTATTCTACAAACTGTCTAAAAAATCTTGAATTTAGGCAGGCTTAACTTTGCACCTATTTCACACAAGTTTAAAGTTGTTTTAAACAGAATATACAGCCTCTTGTATGTTCCTTGCGTTTACAACGAAGTGTGTAATGACACTACTTATTTCAACAATCATTTATCTCGAAGTGGATAGAGAAGTTTTACAAGAGCAGTTCGCATAAACGATATTATGGATCGAGAAAATAATGTGAATATAGCATATCGTATGTTTTTTCCTTTGTTTTCTAGTTAAAGGTCAATGTAAACAAGAAGAGCTTCACTACCAACTCCAATAGAAAGCTCAAGTTAAATACTATGTTTATCACTGCAGTAATTCAAAATATTTTATTAAATTGTAGTCTTTTTAGGAAAATTAAAAACAAGTGCGAAAAAGCTCTGTAATATGACAATGAATGGCAAATGTCGTATAGTTCTCTAGTTATTTAATATCAAACTGATACTACAGTCCCGTAATATAAAGTTCAGGTCCAACAGATGACATTACCAACGCTCCAGAGAGACACGTGTGACAGTACAAACACTATAGCCGACGTACAATCAATATTGTTGTTGCTCTAACGATGTTGATGTGTTTGTACGCGGGTGCATTTCCTGGCACACCCTTTCCTACCTTCCTTCCTTCCCGAAGCGATGCGCGGCGTCTGCTTTTGATGGATCGCTTTAATTCAAGAGTACTGGAGCACTTTGGGTTTTTATATATCAGGTTTCCTTAAAATCCAATCGCTTTGTTGGAATCTGCCACTTCTACCACACAAATAATATTGGCCGTTATTGAGAAGACTTAAAAAATAGCTTCAAAAAGTCCATGAGCTGTTCCTTTGTTCATTTATTTCAGTTCTCTTGGGTAATTTGCAATAAAAAAATAAAAACAAACAAATAAATGGAAACACAAATGGATTTGTGAAGCGGTGGACTTATTGGTATATCCATTTCATACTCGTAAGTACTTACCCACCGCATTTGAGCCTGAATATAGACTCACTAGTCTTTCGACATTAACCGAGCGGTCCGCATGCGGGAGGTCCGGGTTCGATTCCCGTGGCCGACTTACCTGGCCCATGGTTTTTTCGGGGATTTTCCTGGGTTGCCAGACGAATACTGGGTAAGTAAATTACATCCTCCGAATTTCCTGTCCCTCCATTTCATCTTCATTATCATTTTACATCATCTCTCATTTGGTGGTTCCTTTCAGGATAGAAATGCTTTTGGTAAACACTTCCTTCAACGGTAGGACGGTCTCCGAACCTGGTCTGGTGGGGCCGTTTCCGGACCACACGGTTGTTCTTGCCTGCCGGGGAGTTTCCGACTGGTAAAGTACAGGGACCGTGCCCTCTGGACTGTCGTGGCTCCTTGGGACTACCGCTCTGTCTCCTCCCGGAGGTACCCCACTTGGGGACATAGGTACAATAGACGAATCTCCTCCATAACGTAGTCCAGTCCAGTCTCTCGACAATAAATCAAAGAGAGAAAAAGTTTTCATTTTGGAAGCCTCAGGATCAAATCCCGTTTAGCCTTGGTGATTTCTCCCTGTCATTACGCAACTATAGTCTTGATAATTCATTACCACGACCCGAATTTCCATCAGTGAATAATTCACTGCGACATTGAAATTTCAATTTCTTTAATGTCAACTCAAAATTGTTTAAAACTTGACTCATGTGAAACCTATAGTATAATAGACGGCCTTTGTTGCGTAGTCACCTTTCTATACAGTCTTCTTTTTGTTCTGTGATTATAACTTTGGATTACAGGTTTTTTTTTTCATTTAAATTTATGTCCTCCAACGTTGTCATATCGGACGATTTATGAAATGGGTGAAATGCTATTCAAATGAACCCAGGGACGTAGAGGTTAGTGTTACCTGATACTCATCTTTCTGGATAAGAGAAACCCCAAAAAAACCTTATCCAGATAATTCACCCTGAACAAGATTTGAACTTGAACGTGAGTCAGATACGCTACAGAAGTGGGCAAGGAACATTTACGGAGGCGGGATCTGTGTTACCCAACGAATTTCTTAATAGGTAAGACATATTTAGTAATTTTTTTATTGTTTTAAGCTTAATTAATGTACTAGTTATTCAAATACAACATATTTAATGACATTAATTACAGGTGTCGTTATGTGCTAATTACAACAATATCACAATACCTAAGCACATTAATTTAATATTGTATATACACAAGTATTTATACACAATTAAGTTAATTAACATTTTTGTTTACGCTGCATTGTTTATTGTTATAATTTTGCTAAGAGCACAGCTCAACAGAAATCTCCTGGGTTTTAACTCTATCACATTAAATAAATTAATGTAGCTATTATTTTGCATGCATCAAAATCGATGCTTATTTTTACAGGTTTTCCATTAAGAAACCATAAAATTTATAAACTACGTGTTTTTATTATCTGGGTTTTATTTGTCTTCTGAATACCAAAAGCAATAAAATTGTGGAATTCTACCAGTATTGCTATTATATCACTGCAAGTCATGAGAATTTCCCATGATGCCTCATTCCTCGGAACAATCCCACGCGAGAATCTTCCCATTCACGAACTCTCTAGCCAAACTCTTTGTGTTAACCGTGTTTCCTTTTTTCGCTGATAAACAAAGCAAGCTGAGATCCGGTTCCTGTGAACTGAAACTTGCAGTGGTACGAGGAAAAAAGAGTAAACTCTAAGTGCAGAGTGAAGAAAACGACGCCTTGTGCAAGGAAAAGTTAACAAAAACTCTCGACTATGGTTTCCTAAGGTTTTTTATTTCTGTCGTCCAAGTTTTTCCTGTGTCTTTTTCTTCTTCCTTCGCTCTGGCTTTAGTCTTTGCCATACTTCTTCAAACTGCACGTGTTCCACACCTTTTTGTGTCTTATGCTTCTTTTTCATTGGTATTTCTTTGCATACACGTTGCTAAAACTGGATTTTAATGCTTTTATTTCAAATTTTACGACCATCTTTAATTATTTTAATGTAGTAAAACCTACATTATGACGCTGTGAAACGATGTGTACGCCAATCATGGTTATTTCCTCACAGTTTTATTAGCTCTCGAGCATTTGTTAATTTGCGATCGTCATTTGTTTTCCGCGTAGACATTCGAAGTTAGCTTCACTGAAACAGCACGCCATCAAGCAACGCAACGAGAAACAGAAACAGTATATACAAGCAGTTAAATAAACTAATATAATAGGTTAATTAATAGTCTATTGCATTCATTTGCTGTAGTCCTTATATACTTGCCTTCTTATAATCATTAGATAGTCAATTAAATCCTTACTAGAGTTCTGATTATTTCTAGATAAATCAGTTACTATATTGAGATCACCGTTGATAAATCTTAAGTATTTTGGTTGATTATTTTAAAACGGATACTTGTCTAAATTGTAATCATATTAAGAAAGTAACCCTATCTTCCTTAGTAAGTAGAACTTTTAACACAATGGATCAGTGTACTTAGGAGTGATTGTTGAACAAGTTGCTGAACAGTTATTTGTATTATAATCGTCATTATTTTATTCCTATATGGTTATATTTTCTGCTGATACTACTGACATAGTTTGGACTACTCTCAGGGAATCAGTGGCTATTATAAGAAACCATGAGTTTTCAATTATCTTATTTTTTGGTTGCATCTGTTTTAATTGTAATTTTGATCTAAGTAACTAAAAGATTTCGTATTATGAGGTTGTGCTATAAATACAATGAATTCTCAACAAAATTAGAAATGTACCATAGCTTTCCTTTAATTTAAGAAAAACACTTAAATATGGGAATTAATCTGTTGCATATAAATATATCTGTATCATCTTACAAAGTTTAAGAGATGAATTTAGTTGAAATAAAACTGGCCGTTTTAATTTTCCGCTAAGATAGAAGTAACATTGGAGCTATTCAACTTTCCAGCATGGTACCACCGCTTATTGCATGCAAATTATTAGAAAGGTCACCAGTGGCTTGAAGATGTTACTAGCGAAAGTGTATTTGTGGTTTGCGGGAACGTAGCCGTCAAGAATACTGAAGAGTGAAGCACCAAAGAAACCACACATTTGTATCTAGCTGCTGAAAGTCCGTGACGAGCTGTAACTGCTGCGTTTTCTCTTCATGATCTCAGCTCCGCTGGATAAATGTATCTATACATAGACTTTCACTGGATGATGTGTTTTCCAAAAGTTGAAAGGTGACAGCGACAAATTGCATCTCTCATGTCATGAAATTGGATGAAGCAAGGTACGGTGATGGAATAACTGTTACTGAGCCTTCCTTGCCAAATCGGTAGAGAAGAATGCAACATGACAGCGATTTTCTTGGCACCTAATGCACCTCGAATACCTGGAATATAAAAAGTGTGATAAAAACTACAAAAGACAAAACTGAGACAATTGTAAGAGATTTGAAAATCCAGCGAGTCTAACTTTACATGGAACAAGTTCCGTTCTTTTTAAAATTTTCTCATAAATAGCTCTAATGTGTTTGATTGGTTTTAAAATGTATGTCCCCCAACGTTAAGTCATATCGGACGATGAATGAAATGATGGTCAAATGAGCACAGGGTACATAGGGCTTAGAGTTATCTGACATTCACCTTTTAGGATAAGGGAAAACCTCCAACGTTGTCATATCTGACGATGATTGAAATGATGTTTAAATGAGTCCAGGATACATAGAGCTTAGAGTTGTTAATCTTTCAGAATAAGAGAAAACATGCAACGTTGTCATTTCGGATGATGAATGAAATGATCTTCAAATGAATCCAGGATACAGAGGAACTTAGAGTTACTAAACATTCATCTTTAAGGTTAAGGCAAACCCCAGAGAAACCTTATCCAGATAACTCACCCTGACAGAGATTTGAATTCGGGACCTCTTGAACGTAAGGCAGACTACCATCTGCGCTACAAAGGAAGAATGGTTTGAGATGCTGACATGAATAAAAGGTACATAATGAATTTGTGTAAGTAGCTTGTTAAGTCGTATTCGTTTAATTTAATGTTTTGTGTAATCTTGTACAAGAAACATAAGATAAGAAAACCTCATAAAAACTCAATAAAATATACAGTTAACGTTTAATAATTTTAGCCACTTAGACAATATTTCTGTTTGCTCGTTTCAAATCGCCATGACAACCATGGGCGGCGTTCTGAACAAATAACGCCGTTTCGATTCTAGGTTTGCAACTGAAATTTGGGGTTTACTTTGGATGATCACTCATATTTTTAATACACTAGAAAATACCCTTCGATGCATCGATGGTTACAAACAAAATCCATATGCGTATGTAGGCTAGGGACAGGGGAAATAGCCACAATTTAAAGTAAAAATCACAGTTTTAAGTTGTAACTCCCATTCACTACAGAGTAACAAACGTGTCAACTGATATTTATTTAAATTACGCTACTCTAAAACCGAATTTAGAGTTAACAAGAATGTAACTCGTCCATGTAATTCATGAATGCAGCACGTACGGAAAGGCTTTTACCAACGTTAAATTATTTTGATCCAATTTCCGTTCATGCTGCCATGGTAGAAAGTTAAATTTCCTGCATTCGGTGCTGGTATCTTAACTTGTCTGCGTGTTTTCTCTGTTTTACTGCTCATGAACTTTTATATTGTTGCAGTCATGGAATATAATCATATTTGTTTACTTCCTTTTAGTTTATTTAACACCTACTTACGATTTCAATGCATGCAGCGGAGTAATTATGAACTGCAAGATATTGATTTTGTTAGGGTTGCAATCAGGCATGAATAATAAATAACCTATCGTCAGGTTGCCACCAATGTTAAAGTTGTTGAGCTTGCTACTGGAACCACCATGCTCACAACAATTAGTAATTAATTTTACGTCGCATAATATTATTTTTATTTGCTATGAGAATTTCGGATGTATTTTCAAATTTCTTCCTCGTTCTCCAATGATGCACTGAACCTCACAGGTATCGCACAGTACTACACCTGGCTGGGCTTGTCAATTGGAACGCCGAAGCTTTATTTTGCGTATTTGGTAAATAAATGACCTCATGTGTTTGAAAAAATTGCAGAATGGCTGCGTAAATAAACGCTAATGGAAAGGGAGATTTGTTATCGTATCATTTCGGATCTCCTCATTGTATCGATAAATATTTGTGTATTTTATTGTTTCATATTTGTCAGTCTTTTGTTTTGGAGCTGCAGCTTTTTCCTTTCCAAGCACGAGTTTTGCTGCTCCGTATGAAATATGTCACTAGGCGGAGCACGAATCTAAATAAAGCGAAGTAACAACAGATGGCAGTTCAGTGTCCAGTGACATCAGAAGGTGAATTCTCGGATTCTTCTTTTGATAGTTTCTTGCCGCTCTCTTTTACTAGTTTCATTACGGCTGTCTCCACAATTATTGTCCATAATATTTCGTTTTTCAATTGCGTGGTAGAGGTCCAATAAACGACGATGCTTGTATCCTTTGAGATTAAACCGAAGTGGTTTTGGGATGATAAAGGTTTGTAAATATACATATCACGCATAGTAAGGATGGAGTGTGATGTAGGGGGTTAAGGATAGGGGTTAAATGGGAAGAAACGAAAATAAAGGTGTAATGAGTTGTAGTGAGC
Organism: Mantis religiosa; assembly: GCA_030765055.1. Classification (NCBI taxonomy): domain Eukaryota; kingdom Metazoa; phylum Arthropoda; class Insecta; order Mantodea; family Mantidae; genus Mantis; species Mantis religiosa. The sequence goes on from CM060949.1 coordinate 160,135,328, forward strand.
AAGTATAACGTTTTAAATGTTTTAAATTTATTTCCATAATTCAGCTTCATCATTAGAATATTGTTTAGTAGGTATATATTAGCATAGTTTATAGTTCTCCGGGTGCTAAAGTAAACGTAGTACTTTATGTATATTTAGAGAATTTTGGCATGCTCTGTTAAATCATACCGGACAACCATATGTCATATAACAATGCCATACTCGTATTAACGTTGCACTTCTCTCAATTTCCTTTACTGTCGTTGATCTCAGAACATCTGCTATCTGTTGCACACATCGCTTTGGTGAAACGTTGGGTGAAACATAGCGCTCGATAGTCAGTTGTTTACGATCTCAACTGACATCTATTGATAATTTTATCAAAAAAAAAGGCAAAATTCTGTATGCGAAAAACTGCATCGGAGTTTTCAAGTGGTTAATTAATCTGTAAGTTTCAACGTTGTTTTTGGTAGTGCATGATTATAATAAAGGAACCTTTCCCCGTCCATGGCGGAATTCAAGTAAATGTCATGTATCGCTTTAATTCGAGTACAGCATACGAGCGTAATCCGTAGTTCTGAAGTAGTTACACTTTAAAACTGGCGAATCATTCAGAAATGTTACAACAAATTAACTTTAAGGTTAACTTAGGTAACGTCGAGGTAACTAACAAAATAATTAAAGAAACAAAGGAGTTCTAGCAGCAGTACACTGGCAGAAGCCTTATCTCAACTCCACAGCATCTTGATCCACAAGCCCGGCACATAATTTCATTGTACAGCGACAGAAAATGGTCCCGAGACACGCGCTGAAGTCTTATTAAAAATAAGTGGCACTAATATACTCAACAACAACCACCAGCCGGCAGTAAAGGGTCATCATAAGATATGACAAAGGCAGCTGGTGCATTCATTACCTACTTGGATTTCATTTCTTTCCCCACGGTCTTTGTTCTGTCTTCATCGCAATCCTACGGTGGTATGTTAGGTTAGGAAGGCATGGCAGTGTCTTCCAACAAGGACATTTAGAATTAAAACAAACGAATTCGTTACCAAGGAAACCATATCTACCAACATAAATTTGTAGCTATGATAACACTAGAACGGGAGAACTTTAATAGTCACTAATAAATATCACCTAACAGTGGAAGGTACACTTTGAACATAAACAGTGTTGAAAACTGAGCATTTAAGTGAAAAATTAAAGGCGAATGAACATATCATTCTAGATTTTTCAGTAATAACTTCCAATGTCTCTTAAATATCGGCAACCTTAGTCATGCCCGCCTCGAAAGCGTAGATGGTAGCGTGTCTGCCTCACGTTCAAGAGGTCCCGAGTTCGAATCTCAATTAGGGTGAGTTACCTGGATAAAGTTTCTTCCGGTTTTTTCCCTTATCCTGATTGACATGTCGGGTAACTCACAGCTCCATGGACCCCGGTTTCATTTGAGCACCACTTCACCATTTCATTCTTCATCCGATATGACTATTTGTGTTGGAGGACGTGAATTTAAAAAAAAAAAAAAAAAAAAAAAAAAAAAAAACTCAGTCATAATCCAGCCCGCTCCTGCAGCGCAGTTGGCAGCGTGTCTGCCTCACGTTCAAGAGGTCCCGAGCTCCAATCTCAATCAGGATAAGATTTTCTCCGGCTTTTCCCTTATCCTGAAATACGAACGTCTGGTAGCTTTCAGGTTTATGGATTCTGGGTTCATTTGAGCACCATTTCACCCATCGTCCGATATGATAACTTTGAAGGATGTAAATTTAAAGAGAAGATCCTTGTAACCCATGTCACCGTGCACTCTAGTTGTTCTCTTTCTTTACTTCTATACTTCTTTCTTTCTTCTTTAATATTAACTTAAACACATTCCAAGGATGGGATATAAAATTTTTTAAGGAAATCCCCCGACTTCAGACTACCCTTGGAACATGTTTAGAACTTATTAAATTCGCTAAGAAATACTTTAAAATGTTTGTTTACCAGCACAAATGCAAACAAAGCTCGCCATTGAATATAGCACCGGGCTTGTGACGTCGTCACATCTAACCGAATCATGCTGGAACTTCTAGAAGGCTATGTTCCTGGCAATTGTTTTTGATTAACCATTAAGATCCTGGGATAACGTGCTTTAAATTATTTTTGTACTCAAGATTGTCAAAATAGTTTTTATACGTACTGATTTGTACGGATATGATTTTTATTTTCTCAAAAATGGTTCTAAAATATTGATTAAAACATAATGTTACGATTATGATATACTTTTCTGGGGTAATCACTCTTTAGCAACTAAGATCTTCATATTACAAAAAAAAAAAAATTGTTAGATTAATTTGTGGAATTCATTTAAAAGAACACTGTAAACCACGTTTTATTCTTTAGGTATTTTAACGTTGACTTCTATGCATGTGCTGAATTGTCTTTTATATGTTTAGGAAAATTTACACTTTGCTCAAACATTCATAATCACACAACACGTAACCGTTTGATTTTATGTATAAACAAATTTATACATACTAAAATTCAGAATAGTTTTATAGTGTTTCGATTAAATTATGTAATTTTTGACCACAATTGTATTTTGCAAATGAGTTTTATAATGTAGCTTGGTAAGTTTCAATTTATGACGTTGCTATACCGTAAAATTTACGGCAATAAAGGCTATCTATCAATCTATCTTTAATGACAAATAAAATGCACATATTCGATTTTCTGGGAACGTCTTAAGAAGCCCTTTTCATTCTATTTATTAATATTAAGTAGGTAGAGGAATAAATGTTACAGTATTTTGTAGAAGAGTGGAGAGTGTCATGTGAGTGTAACACGTCTTATAATTCGGAGATTCTGTAAACATTTTACTGCAATATTTATTGCACGGTCGTATATTTTCAAAACATGATACAACGAACTGGCATACTGGGAGCAATGGCGATAAAACAGTATTGCTAACGTAAATTGATATTATAATGAATTCAAGCGAGTATGATAGTCTAAACTGTAAACCATGCGCGCGCACGCACACACACGGCTGACTAGATATTCAAACCTTGTCCTATTACTACACACGAGTAGTGTGAAAGAACAATTAATTTCCATTAATTGACCTAATAGTGGTCAGTACAAAAAGTCAGGAACTTGAAGTACTTACACGTTGTAAGTTGCCATTAATGTAGTTGTCTTATAAGAACTCCTAGTGGTTTACCGGGAATAATACCAGTCAGTTGGAGAATTTAATCTCGTGATGGCACGTTGCCATGGTAGCTCAGTTGTTATGAGCAACCGTACCTCCCGAATGCGGGATATAGACAAAACAGCATGAGCCATCCCGCTTGTAAGGGCAACCGGTCGAAGACCGGGAGATCCTTGGTTCAAATCCCGGTTACGGCATTCAATTTTTCAGTCCAACTATCTTTCCATATCGGAATAAGATATTTTTTCGACTATTTTCCCGGTACAACACAAGGAATCTTTACAGTTACTTTCATTAAATGGAAGTTTCCAGCAGTTTTTATGCCTCTCTTTATCCACAGTGCTGTTACGGGCTGAAACGTGAGTTCACATAAATTTCCCAGGCTGTCAATGCAATTAGTGCCGTATTAATGAACTTACTGGACTGGCCTGGCACTACGACAACGTAATTTAAAAAGAGAGACCTTTTTATTTGCAGATGGCAAGGTCGTAATTGCTGCGTTGCAATTAGCAATTTATAAACTAAATGAAGCACATGACAACCAGTCCGCGTCCTGTTTCATGTGACTAGCCACTCACGTGAACACATATGTACATGGTAGTGCATGAATCAAACCATTCTCTATTTTATAATTAGTTTAACATAGCAAATTTAAGTGTTCATAGCAGTAAAGAGCCCGTCTCCGTAGCGTGTCTGCCTCACGTTCAAGAGGTCCCGAGTTCGAACTCGGCCAGAGTGATAAGGTTTCTCCGGTGGTTTCCCTTATCCTGAGAGGAATGTCTGAACACTCTAAGCTCCATGTACCCTGTACTCATTTGGGTATCATTTCATTCATCGTCCGATATGACCTAACGTTAGACGCTTTCCCTTATCCTGAAAGATAAATGTCAGATAACTCTAAGCTCTATGTACCCTGTACTCATTTGGGTATCATTTCATTCATCGTCCAATATGACCTAACGTTGGAGGTTTTACCTGATCCTTAACTATGAATGTCTGGTAACTCTAAGCTCTATGTACCCTGAACTAATTTGAACAGCGTTTCACTCATCGTCCGATATGACAACGTTGGAGGTCTTCCTTGTTCCTTAAAGACGAATGTCAGGTGACTCTATGCGCTATGGACCCTGGACTCATTTGAACATTATTTCATTCATCGTCCGATATAACTTAACGTTGGAGGACACGTCAGTTTTACAAAAAAGGTAAAACGAAACTAATTTCTCAAGATTTACTCCACGTAGGGGAGGTACTCTGATGTTTCTTGACTGGCTAAGTTAGATTTCTAGGTGGAGTGCGAACGAGATGTCATCCTTCATTGGCTGGAGTAGAATTGGTCTGTATCCCGCTTCCATTCAGTAGTAACCGATTCATATATTACGACAGTGTGTGTACAATGTTAAAACGCACCACAGTTCCACACCTACTGTTAAATGTGTCTGATTATATCAGTAGACAGTCTGTCTTGCGAATGTAGTTATCATTTTTTCCCCATTTTGCGTCATTATATGTTGCCATTGCAACGTTTAAACATTTTACCTTTATTATTATTGTTGACAAATGCCACGATGTAGTTTCAGGTCTGGCCGCTGTTTTGTTTTCCGTTTCAACTGTTTTCTTGATATACACATGTTGTATACCGAATGTAGGTATTTTCTGCCTAAATATAGCCATTTTGAAGCAACATTCCTGTGTCCATCAAGTGAGGTAATAGATGGGAATGGATACTGATGCAAGAATGACATAAACATCCATATTCCTGGATGACGCACATTAGAAAGTTATGTGTACGACGAAGATACCTCCATTCATTTCATGTCCCTCGTTTTATCTACCATGGCCATGAAGGAGCCGTCACGTGGATTAATTTTATAGCGTAGGGAGTAACAAAAGAACGCAGTTTAGACATGCACAACTTTTATTAAGTATAGTTTACACAGAGCGCCGTCTAAAATCTTAAAGCTCAAAATATGCATAATACATTGAACACCCTAAAATACAAAGCATCATGTACATTTACGAAAATACAAATATATTTGTATTTTGTATACTAACTTCGCTGAAAATACACGTTTTGAAATATACTTTTAGAATAAGGACCGCGCACGCGCGCTACACCAACTTGGTATTCCATTTTAACACCTTCATGAAAATTCCCGACCTGAAATCATCCCTTATATATAACATTTTTATTATATTTTACTTTTTAAAAATTGTATTAACGATTTTGATTAAAATTCCAAATATTTAATTTAAGACATATGTACCTGACAAGTGAAATGCATGTCTTGAATTATCCGGGAAAATCCTGGAGGTCATTCATTCTGAACCAATATTTTTTGTATGTATAAGTTTTACACCAGAAGAGACAGACAAACATGACTGCATAAAAATGTAGATCTCGATAAAATATACAAATTAAAACAAAAATATTTTTATAGCATTTACCACTGCCATGATATACTTTATTATGATGATGATGATGATTATTATTATTATTATTATTATTATTATTATTATTATTATTATTATTATTATTATTATTATTATTATTATTATTATTATTATTATTATTATTATTATTATTATTATTATTATTATTATTATTATTATTATTATTATTATTATTATTATTATTATTATTATTATTATTATTATTATTATTATTATTATTATTATTATTATTATTATTATTATTATTATTATTATTATTATTATTATTATTATTATTATTATTATTATTATTATTATTATTATTATTATTATTATTATTATTATTATTATTATTATTATTATTATTATTCCCTTAGAATCTACGAGGCGACTCGACAGGGAGTTCTGGTCTTGGTCTATGGTATCTAAGCCCCAAGTGAGGCTTTTTTTTTTCAGTTTACGTCCTCCAACGTTGTCATATCGGACGATGAATGAAGTGGGTGAAATGATGCTCAAACTAATCCGGGGTCCATAGAGCTTGGAGTTTCCTGACATTCGCCTACCAGTATAAGGGAAAGCCCTGGAAAAAACCTTATCCAGGTAACTCATCCTAACCGAGATTCGAACTAGGAACCTCTTGAACGTGAGGCAGACACGCTACCATCTACGCTGCCGAGGTGGGCCTAAGTGGGGCATCCCGGAAGGATGGATGAGGCGAGAGAAATGAAAAAGTTTTTGCACTATACCTACACTGTCTCGCTTTGCTAATCCTTCGTTCAGTCCCTTCTTCAGGGGTGTAAAAGAGAAGAGTTTTCTCTGACTACTTGACTAAAATTCATGTTAGTATTTGTGGTACATGAAGCAGTCCACTCGTCACGAATTCTCAAGCTAACCGCATCAAGAAGCTGATTACAAAAGGCTATGGACCACCATTACTACGATACAATCGTTTATAGAGTGTTCTCAATAACGATGTATTTGGCTCTGCTTGAAGACTGGTCCCAAAAATGGTCACGCACCATATTAAAATATCCTAGTTAATTAATCACAAGTGATTTACAATGTCTTGTTTCAATAACGGTAACCAAGGGTTACAGGAAGTTATTAGAAGAAATGACGGACCCACTGTTGTTAACTCTCGCTTTACCAAAAGTGCATGTTTAGCCCGACATAAAACTTCTATGTGACACATTACAGTGTTAGTGTGAAGGCGTCAGAGCGTATCCTTCTGGCTGCCTACCATCAAACGGTAACTGAACAATACAGTTACTTACTTGAGTGTTCTTTCGCTACAGATGCTTTTTGTGTAACAAAAAGAGTTAACTAGCGACATCAGTGCGTGTCGCCGGTTTTCGTATGTTTTTAAACATCTGACGAACAGCTTGCGGTTAACCTCACCCGTCCACAACTTTGAATTCTCTCTTACTAAAAAGACATTAAATATGATCTAGTGCTGGATCTGTCGGTATGGGTGGCTATGTTAGGCGCTGGCTACTGATCCCAATGTCACGGGTTCAAGCTCTGTGTCAGTAGATTTACTAGCATATAAAAGAGCCAAGAACTTAGCAATTAACACCGAGGGTTAAGAAATGAAATATCGTTATTATTAATATTATTATTAAGATTATGATTATGATGATTATGATGATTATTATTAAGATTATGATTATTATTATGGTTATTATTATTAATAATTATCTTTTTAAAATGCTATTGTACTAGAAAACGAGGATCGTTTATAAGTCTAGTAAAAGACCAAGAATAATTTTTTTTCCATGAACATCTCACCTTATTTCTCGACAGCCTCCATTGATTTCTATACATTGGTGCAGCGATGTTCCAACTTTTTCATCCCGTCGGAAAAATATGTTCCGTCAAGGTCTGAAAAATACTCGTTGACGGTGACTATCACTTCTTCGTTTGATGAAAATTTCTTACCACCAAGCCAAATTTACAAGTTTGGGAACAGGAAGAAGAAACTTGGGGCTAAGTCTAGTGAATTATGTGGATGAGGAACCAATTCAAAGTCCAACTCATGCACTTTTGCCATTGCGATTGTTGATGTGTGCGATGCTGCATTATCCTGGTGAAAGAGCACCCGGTCTCTTTCAGTCAACTCATGTTGCAAACGATCTAACAATGAAGCATACTAGACTCCTGTTATGGTTCTGCCCTTTTCCATGAGGATCATTCCTTGAGAATCTCAAAAAACAGTGGCCATCACCTTGCCAACTGACAAAATGGTTTTTTCTTCTTAGGTGCATTTTCACCAGCCTTTGTGCATTATTTTGACTGCTGTTTTCACTCTGGTGTGTAATGTTGGATCCAAATTTCATCCACGCTAACACATTGGCGCAAAAAGACTTGCGGATCGGGATTAAACATCGCCAGACACTCAGTAAAAGTGTTCTTCCAGATGCGCTTCTGGTCGACTGCGGGCAATTGCGGCACCCATCTTGCACACAGCTTTTTCATTGCGAATTTTTCATGCAGGATATTGTGCACACGCTCAGTTGAGATGCCTACAGCCTCACTAATCTTACGAATGTTGATTCGGCGGTCTTGCATAACCAGATCGCAGATTTTTCAATGGTGTCCTGTGTGGTGACCTCAATTGGGCGACGAGAGCGCGAATCACGTTCGGTGCTTCTACGACCAATTAATTGATCCAAAAGTAAATGGTCTTCAATGTTGGTGCAGAGTCCGCGTGAACTTCATCCAGTTCAGTTTTGACTTGTGCGGCAGTCCAGCCCTTCAAATGAAAATGTTTCATAACAGCACGAAACTCTGTTTGCCCCCCCCCCCCCCCCATCAGCTATCAACTGATTAGTTCAGATGTCTGTCAACAATTAATTGTATTTTGTACCATCTTTTGAATAATAAAGCTTACTACCCACAAAGTTGCAACAAAAATGTCCATCCCTTCATGGAAATTTACCAGACTTATCGAACGACCCTCGTACGTGTCCGTAGAGCAGAATCCAGAAGCTTTTTAAAAAAAATGCCGTTATAATTGGCCTGATATCACATAGTTCGATAAATTTCCCTACTAACATAAATCTAATAATGAAAACCCATTCTCTGCTTATTAAAAATACATATGGATAGTAGACACTCATTCTCAACACAATTCGATATATGATACAAGCAGTTGAATGTTGTTTCACCAACTTTAGTATAACCAGGGATTACAATGCTTAATTTAAAATAACTTCAAACATAATATACAGGGTGTCCATAAATGAATATCGGGGTTTTAACGCTTTATAACATTATAACATTATAACATTATAACATTAATTTTATTAAACTTACAGTAATGAAATATATGTCACATGAAAGAGCAACTCAAACAGTTTTATATACGAGCTTACTGTAAGTTTAATAAAATTAATGTTATAAAGCGTTAAAACCCCGATATTCATTTATGGACACCCGGTATATTATTAAGAACGTAGTGGGCTAATATTCATTACTTGGGGGTTATAAGTGATATCTTTCAATCTAAAAAAGATTAACTCAAATTAACACAATAAGTATTTAAATTATTTAGTGCATTCAGATAATCTGTTAATAGAATAAACTACAAAAAACAATGTAAATCTACGAGCAAAAACAGGAGATATGGCTTTTAAGAGGACTAAATCATGTCAGAGGTAAGATTGCAGTAATGATTTTAATAGAACAGTACACCATCACGTATATGCATTTCCTCAAATTATAGGGGTGAAATCATATGTACTACAAGATACTAAATAAAGTTACAGTAAGTGAACCTAAGCGTTTTAACAATGTAATAAAAACTAGGTTTTCCTCCTTATGGCCCCTTTTGACTGATATGGTCTTATTGGGGGCTTTGAGACATTTGATGTTATTCTTTGAACTTTTAGGTTAAGTTGCTGTAGGTGATTCTGCCGTTTTTAACATTTTCACACATACATTCACTCACATTCACACTTCCACACTCCATGGAAGGTAGCAAACAGTCCTAATTAAATAAACGTTCCCACCCATAGCCGGGAATCGAACCGGAGACCTCCGGATGCTGTTTTATTTGTTACAGTTCAGAAGAGAGTTGAGTGAGTGACATGCCACACTATGCCATCTTCCAATGCATATGGTCCTCATTTCTGGAATTAATGGAGAAAGTGTGCGGTCACCGAGGAATAGTTTTCAGCACATACAGTTATAAAGTTTACAGGCGAGACATGGTTAAGTAGACACTGCATAATGGCCTACGTATTAAAACTCTGTAAAGATCAGACGCTATTTTAAATACTTTTTAAATGCCCTAAACAACAACATTTGAAACTACTCAGAAATCCTACAATTAAGATACGTGGCGTAAGGCAGGAGAGACGCCTCGTACTCGAGAGGTAGCGGCTTCAAATTCGGTCTAACAGCCAATCTAACTATTATTTATGAGGCAAATACCGGATTTAATACTGAATACCATGATACTAACTTCGACGAGTAAAACAAAAGTGTTAAACACAGATGTTACGGGAAGGCGACTACATAACTAAGGCCATCCGTCTTACACACCCACCCAAGAGAACCAAGAAGTATACAGTCGCCATAAGAAAAAAAAACTTTAAAATGAGGTTAAAATAATAAAAATGATATTGAAATAATAATTAATAATTAATAAATAAATAAATAAATAATAATAGTAGTAGTAATAATGAGTGATGATGATATGTTACAAAATAATAATACCAAAGCTTTTATATGGACGCTAACCATGATTTCACAGACAAACAGGGCCCGCCTCTGTAGAGTAAGTGTTAGCGTGTCTGACTCAAGAATTGAATGAATTGACTCTGTCTTCAAGAATTTGAATCTGGTTAAGTTTTTTCTCGGGGTTTTCTACTATCCAGAAAGATGCTTGTCAATAACTCTAAGTTCTGTGGACCCTGGGCTCATTTAAGCATCACTTCATTCATCATCCAATATGACTTAACGTTGGAGGACTTAAATTTAAAAAAACAAAACAAAAAAGAAAAGAAAGAAAATAGAAAAAACGAGAGAGAGAGAGAGAGAGAGAGAGAGAGAGAGAGAGAGAGAGAGAGAGAGAGAGAGAGAGAGAGAGAGAGAGAGAGAGAGAGAGAGAGAGAGAGAGAGAGAGAGAGAGAGAGAGAGAGAGAGAGAGAGAGAGAGAAACAGCCGAAAACTGTATCCAAACAGCAGAGATGAAACTTCTCACTGCCATCAGAGGAGTAGAGGAAGAGATAGATTACGAGAAACAGTATAAGTTAGCAAATATTTTTTATATTTTTGAAGGGAAATGAAAATATTTTACAAGATAAAACTACAGAGAACTTCTACATTGAATGTAATATACTCATGTAGTGAAAATGTCTTCCTATCACCCTATAGGTAGAAGAAATGTAGAAAAAGATGGCAATGAGACTTAACAACAGGCCTAGGGGCCTAAAAAGAAGAAAGCACTTTTGTATAGTTCTCTCATGAGACGCAGTTGAACTGTGGACCTAATTCTATTTTTTTTTTTTTTTTTTTTGTGCATTTACCACCGAAATTAATAAATAATTCTCAACTTTATGAGGAAACTTTCGTCTATAAAGAAACTTGAGAAATATTCTGCTGCGAATATTTGATTTTCTCTTCAGAGTTTTTTGACTGAATGAAATAAATAGCTTGGAAGTAAGGATGCGTGCGCACCTAACAGTAAACGAAATCTAGAGCACGTATAACAACCGCTTTGAATCCGATGACAATGCAATGAGACTGCAGTTTTAATAACATTGCTAAACCATATTAGGTCGAACCTCAATCATGCAGTAATAAACTTGTGTTGCATGCACTCTTGTACTTCCGCCATCTCGTTTTAGATTGTTAAAGGCTTAGTACAGCATTCTGTCGCTTGATATCGCTGGCCATGCGAAACAGGCGACTGTCATTTTCAGCAAAGCAATAATTTAGTTATGAAAGCACATCAACACGCTTATGCAAGCATTTGTTAATTAAGCTGGAAAGTCAGCAACGCTTGTGTTCTATTTCATAATTCCATGGATCTGCTTTGATATTGCGGATTATAGATCTAGTTTTGCACTTAGTAGCTTCTGCATAGTCTGCGTGGGAAGTTGTAAAGGCTGCCAAATTTACAGCAAATATATTTCGTTACGAATATTACATATGAAATTTCTGAACAGCAGAAAAGAAGCAAAGCTGTGATTTACTCCGTAAGATACGCAGTTTTGTGCTTCTGAAACATAGCTTAAAGAGTTTTCATTCACCCTACTAGATCTCATCCGAAATACACGTTTTAAAGTAACTCATCCCGACCTAGTTTCGAATTCGGACCTCTTGAACGTGTGACAGACGCGCTACCACCACACTACAGAGGTAGATGTTGTTTCCAGGTGTTAAATGCAAATACAAATTTATTGTTTAATTCGAAATCATTTTCAGCCAAAGCTGAACGTAAGATGTGTATTTCAGAAAAAGTGACTGTACCACATTATATATATATATATATATATATATATATATATATATATATATATATATATATATATCCCTCTCTTATTCTGTTTTGTCTACGCAGAAGCATTGTTAATACTGCAGCTTCTAGTGCTTCTAAAATGAATACGTATGAAATGTGTTTAAAATGTCAAAGATCTCTTGGTAGAATTGGCAGTCTCAAGATGATGTCTGAAAGGGACGCCCTATTGACCTAGTTAACTCTTTTGAATACGTTCGAGACTTGATGTTGGCGTAGGCGTTGCCTTTATGTTCGATTGTTACGTGAGAGCGAGTAATAGCAGCAAAATTATCTAACGGCACGAGACCTTGAATTTACTACCACATGTGCAGAGAGGCATTTCATAAACGTGCTTTGATGAAGTGTTGCGAGAATATATTTAAATAAAACTGCCCGGAAGCTCTTCAAAATGTGTCCATTGCCACCAGAGCAGTATTATACTACATCTGGGGCGACAAGTTTAAACTATAAAAGTTCAGCCCTTTAATCTTAGTCAATATTACATGCATTATTTTAGATAAATGCATCAAAACCTTGTACCCCTAATATTTTCAAGAAGTGGCTTATTAAGTCCTCTTTATTTGAATAAATATTATAGTGTTTTGTATAGAGATGGCCAAAAACTTCTATATGAAGCTTTCACTTCAATATCTCAAATATAAAAAATCACTATTGTTATTGATTATTGCTCAAAAATAGCTCTCATACGTTATGATATACAGTTGACTGTTGAGTTCTACGTAGTTAAACCTCAATCTAAAATCATTTATCTTTAATAACTAAAGTGGCTAGAAGAATAATCTTTATGCACATATTTTATGACGTAATGGTTTATTGTTGATTATTATACGCTTAGATAAGATATATGTTACAAAATTGCCTATATTCTCTCAGGCCTTCGGATATTTTACGGCCGTGCGGCCATGTTGATACGAAAACTAAATATTTAATAGCTCCAAGACATTAATACAAACCTTTGGCATGAATTAACTTTAATTAAGTGAAGAGAAAGAAATTTCAGCAATTAAATGAATCCCCGATTCATGTTATGCGTTTACACACAGAGTTCATAGACGTAGATAGGTTTTCGATGCGACACTGTCTTCTAATATACATACAATTCTCTATTAGCCTTTGAAACTGTCATAGTTGCTCATACTTCCGATAGAGGAACTGCTGAAGTTCGTCGTTAATACTTAGCCCACAGTGGGTTAGGAGAAAATGTTTTAGACTATCCCCGAAGTAAGGAGTAGTAATTTCAATAGTATTTTCTATCAAATTTCTCTATTCGTTATTACCTAACTGCAGTTTCTTTAGATTTAATTACAATTTTCAGCAGGAATTTTATCCGATGCTTCTTCATTTTCAAGCAAACGAGCTTTGTTTATAAGAGATAATTAAACCCACGAATTAATTTTGTCCACATTGTTACTTTTCTTAAAAAAAATTACGTTTTCCAACGTTAAGTGATATCGGACGATGAATGAAATGATGCCCAAATGAGTCCAGGGTACACAGAGCTTAGAGCTACCCGACATTCATCTTTCGGGATAAGGGAAAAACCTCCAACGTTAAGTCATATCGGACGATGAATGAAATGATGTTCAAATGAGTACAGGGTACACAGAGCTTAGAGTTACCGACATTCATCTTTAAGGATAAGGGAAAACCTCCAACGTTAGGTCATATCGGACGATGAATGAAATGATGTTCAAATGAGTACAGGGTACATAGAGCTTAGAGCTACCCGACATTCATCTTTCGGGATAAGGGAAAAACCTCCAACGTTAAGTCATATCGGACGATGAATGAAATGATGTTCAAATGAGTACAGGGTACACAGAGCTTAGAGTTACCGACATTCATCTTTCAGGATAAGGGAAAACCTCCAACGTTAGGTCATATAGGACGATGAATGAAATGATGTTCGAATAAGTACAGGGTACATAGAGCTTAGAGTTACCGACATTCATCTTTCAGGATAAGGGAAAACCTCCAACGTTAGGTCATATAGGACGATGAATGAAATGATGTTCAAATAAGTACAGGGTACATAGAGCTTAGAGTTACCGACATTCATCTTTCAGGATAAGGAAAAACCTCCAACGTTAGGTCATATAGGACGATGAATGAAATGATGTTCAAATAAGTACAGGGTACATAGAGCTTAGAGTTACCAGAAGGGTTAGGATTTCATTACGGAAAGCATTTGGTAAGTAGGCCACGATGCTGGGCCCTTTGTTCCTATGCCCCCAAGTGGGGCACCCCCGGGAGGAAGGATGAGGCAAAGGAGACAGAGGGCGGCTGACCCAAGGAGCCACGACAGTACAGAGGGCACGCTCCCTACGGTTTATTTGGATAGAGACTTCCCCAGATAGGCCAGGGCAACGGACATGCTACCCTACTGCGTGACGGCAACGATCCCAGCAGCCGAGCCCCAAAGGTCCCTGGCTGGTGATCCGAGCCCCAAAGGTCCCTGGCAGGCGGTCCCGAAATGGTCCCAGCAGGGAAGCGGAGACCGTCAACCGACCACCCGGAGGAGGAAGTAGTTTTCCTCAGAGCATATCATCCTGCCATGCACCGCCGAGACACCCGCCGACACTTCTACCCTGAAAGAGACCACCAGATGAGATATGATGTGAAATAATAATGAAGATGAAACGGAGGGACAGGAAATTCGGGGGATGTAATTAACCTACCCAGCATTCGCCTAGCGACCCGGGAAAACCCCGATAAACAATGGATCAGGTAGGTCGGCCACGGGAATCGAACCCGGGCCTCCCGAATGCGGGCCACAGACAAGACCGCCTGAGCCATCCCGCTCGGTTAGAATTGCCAGACATTCGTCTTTCAGGATAAGGGAAAACCTCCAACGTTAAGTCATATCGGACGATGAATGAAATGATGTTCAAATGAATACAGGGTACATAGCGCTTAGAGTTACCAGACATTCATGTTTCAGAATAAGGGAAAACATCGCACGACGAAAACTCTTATCCAGATAACTCACCTGACCGAGACAGGAACTCGCAACCTCTTGAACGCGAGGCAGACACGCTACCATATTGATTTATTCAGTGATTATACACTAGTGTACCCTCACAGAAATTACTTAGGGATATTTGTGCCATTGACATGCAACTCCGTAGTTCAATGCGTTTTTCATTCCTGTAATTTTACAACGTGTATTTCCTTTAAATCGTAATCTCCAAGTTCTGGATCAATGCATTACTTTCTCTGTCTTAAGTAAGTCTTAGAGAGAGTAAAGTTGTATAAAACGGAATAAAATAATTAGCGTGGTTTACTACACGAAAAGTTTATATCGATTAACGTAAAGCTTTTGTAAGAGCTATTTAGAGAAGCTATAAACAAAGAAACGATACTGGATAGAGGAATGTATATGAATGTAACACGTCAACGTTTTTACTTTTTTCGCTCAGAACACCCTCGGCGTCGTTGGACTTCTCCAGACGCCGGCCCATCTGCTGTGCATTCTAACTCGCCTGCCGGATTTCCCTCATGTTTCGTAAAACAGCTGACGCAAGTCGACTCCGGACGTGTCTCAAGATGGTCATGAATGAATCCGGGAAAACATTTGGGTAAAAGATAAAAATACACGTTCTATTTTGTACTTCGTTCCAAATTTGCCCAACAGAAGTTGCTGGTCTTATCTCAACGGATGCGCCTGCGTAAACATAGATATTCCCCAGATGACTAATGCCTCATTCACGTAGAAAAGTTATGGGAAACGCAACGCGAACACTAAAACTGGTTGCCAGATTAATAAATAAGGTCATTCGCAATGATTTTCGTTAACATGAATATTTGTTTTATTTGGCCTTTAACTGCAACGGTCATATCGGCGGCTGTTCTCTTTTGGGACATGTTCCAAGGTGTTAACTCGTGTTTGTTGGGTTTTAATCATTAGATCACGCACACATTCGCACTCTCATTCACACTTCCCGACTCTGGAGAAAATGTGGAATTATCTTGGTCGGAGAAAAATCCCTACCCCACCGCCGGGAATCGAACCCTGGATCCCTAGCACGGCTGGCAGATGTTCTATTGACTGAGCTACGGGGCCAGCCAACTAACTACAAGCTTTCATGTTCGCATTTGGCGATCAAACAAAAGAGAGACAGAAAAAAAAAAAAGACACCATCGCACTGCACAGGTACAGAAAAGAAGAGATATGGAGTCATTTGAGGAGAACTTGATTATTTTATTTCAAAACTATCGTTTTGTTTATTGCAGCAAAAATTGTGCTTATTAATTGTGTTTATTAAGAAAATTGCAAATGAACTGAAGTATGAAGGTAGGCATGAGTTGTTTATACTATTTACGGTAGTATCTGTTGACTTTGTCAGAAACTGTAGGTTTGGTGGGCTATAAAATATTTTGCTTTCTTTATGTATGGAATAACCTAATATTATTAATTGTTACTATTAACTTACTATTCCTATTTGCAACAAATGCCACTGTAGTTGGGAAAGTACTATTTTGTATAAATTATTCTGAAGGTTTCGAAAAAGAATAGTTTTATGAAATGTTAATCATGTAGCACAAATTTAATTAAAAAGCATCATATTACCAGTATTTTAAAATGCTTAGTAAGATTGATAATGTGGTTATTTTTTAATTTTGATGTTAACTTTATAATGTCATTGTGAATGGCCAGGCGAATTTCATGTTTAAATCGCATGTTCAAGTCCTCGTGTTAAATGTTTCTGTGGGAGTGGGGTAAGAGGAATTAACAATTGTGTATATTTGTATATGTTTAACATATTTTTTTTTGTTCTTAGGAGTTTTACTTGGCGCACGATATGTCTTGCAAATTTAAAACTTCCGAAATACCGAGTGAGTTATCTTATGAACCCCTCATTTGGAAGGTACCGGGTTCGATTTCACCTCCACTGCTGTGATCTACCACCATTTCCTTTCCTAATTTCTCTTTCATTCCGTTTTCTTCCCATCAAGTATAGTTCCAGGTTTAGAGGTGTGTGGAAGTGCAAGCTCCAAGGTAAGAGTTTCTTTTGGAGCCAAGAGGACTGCCTGGTTGGGCAGCTCAATGAGTAGCACTGGTCTTCGAGCTGCGACATTTTGACTTCGGCGCGTCTCTGTAGCTCCCGTAGCCACCTGCAATACCCTTCCCCCTTCCGTCTGGGGGGAGAGAGACACATTGGATACCCCGTAGGTCGTAGGTCGCAGTGATTGAGGCACTATCCGCTTCAAGTCCTTCATCATGAAGGAAAAGGTGGCACGTGTTTGTCGTGCTGGGGCTCTGCAATGAAAGGTTTCTCCTCCTCATGCACCCGCACACAGGATCCTCTTCAGAAGACCCCCGGAATTCGGGGCTTATGGTAGGGCTGGAGCGGCGTCGCATGCATTTGCTCTGATAACGTTAGGGGCTTCGTCCACGCTTGCAAAGTCCTCTCCCGGATCCGATCGTCCTTCAGGTTTCTCCTTCATCCCTCCCTCCCAGGATTCCCAAGTACCACCTTGACTCTGCGTAATGAAACCATTTCTGCAAACGTCTGTTTCAATAAAATATAAAGTAAAATAAGCTTTTGTAAGGATAGTTTGTGGAAGAGCACACATATGAGTTAACGTGTCACCATATTGACAATGGGAGCCTGATATCACAAGCCTCACCTCAGTTTCACACCTGACCGGGCGTGGTTGTGTGTGATATGGCGACATCGTAACTGACGTCTGGGCAACATACACAAGCGTGCTGACTTACTGTACACACCTCTGTAACTGCACGACTGGCGAAAACTGACCTAACACCCAATTACTTCAGCACGAATACATTACTAGTATAATAGAACATGTGTAAGTGATAAAAGGGTATTCACTGTTAGCTAAAGGTGCCGTAAAGTAGATAAGTTATTGTGTCTTCATAGAATGTGCATGTAAAATAAGACTAATGTCGCAGATGTTCTACTCCAAGGAATATGTATGTGATGGAAACGATTTAGCACAACAAAATCGAATCTGTTTATAAACGCTTCGACGCTTGTGATAACAATGCCAGAATAATTTAATAAACTTCATGTAAGAATTTTGTTTTATTTCCAGTGCTATTATAATGTAACATGTTATCAGGGTATAATACATAATTGTATAAAGAAGAGAATTGCTGACATTAAAAATTAGCCCGCCTCTGTAGCATAGGTGATAGCATGTCTGCCTCACGTTCAAGAGGTTTCGAGTTCGAGGTTCGATCGGGGTGAATTATCCGGATAAGGTATTTTTCCAGAGTTTTCCCTTAACCTGAAAGATGAATGTCTGGCAAAGCTCTATGGACCCTGGGCTCATTTGAGCATCCTTCCATTCATCGTCCGATATGACTTAACGTTAGAGCACGTAAATTAAATATATTCACCCATTTAGGACTGTTGTGGCACCCTTCTTCATTTCTAGTTGTTTCCAATATTCTCAGGACCCCCAGAAGGTCCCGGTTCAAATCCAGAAGAGAGCGATGGGTTTTTACGGCGTAAAAACCCTTAGCATGCTTCCTTCGGAAGGGAAGTAAAGGTGGTGTCCTGTGTCGTAGATTTACAGCACATAAAAGAACCTCAAGACTGACAGAGGTCTTAGAGCAAAATTAAACAGTCTTTCACGACCAATAATGGAACGTTAAGTGCCACAGAACGCCCATAAATAAAAATTAAAGTTTCCGCCACATCGGGGACCTTTAGGGAGAGGGCTAGCCGGGTTAAGATTGGTGTCATGTTAGCAGTATAAAGGACCGATTTACAGGAAGCCCCTGCATCTGACTACTCGAATTATGGCATCGGCAAGCAAGTTTGCTGCTATAATGACACATGTAAAAACATGATGCTTGCCCTTACAAAAATAATTTCCCATTAGATGCAATAACCGCTTCCAAAATATTCGTATTGGCTTTTGTAATGTTCATTTTAAATGTATTTCACTGTTTTGACAGTCCTTCGTCTGAAACTACTATCAATGAATTATTTTTCAGTTCGCAGATGATAGAGAATAGCAAAAAAGCCAGCAACAGCAATGAAACATTATCCTCGAGTATGTTATATCGTAATTTTACTATTTTTTGTATTTGTCACATAAAACAAATGGATAGCCGTCAGCCGCCATTGTTCACAAGATAAACGTCGCGTTTACACAAAGCCTCACCAGGTTTTAAATGTGTTTTGTTTTTCACTGTGCGCGCTCTGCTTTGAGCAATTGTTTTACCGGACATTCGTCACAGCGCCGTCACTCAAACTCCGACATGGGAGCGCTGCTTCCTTCAAACAAGTGCTTACGTCATTAGGTCCATTATTTTCCTTGTCATTCTTCCCGGCTTGGCGACATATGAGTGACACAAGAAGACCTGTAGCTTGTCTGTCATTTCGACGAAGTGCGCGGGGAAACCGGAATCTGGACGTCTTTGGAAAATATCACCGGAAGTTTCCACACACACCTTATCATTTAGGGCATTTGCTAGAATTTGTGTCATAAGTAATCATTGGAATCTACCTTACATACTGGACTCAGTTAAAAGGCATTCCTTTTCATATCAGCTGTGTACAGCAGGAAGAGGAAGTGACACCTTTTTGAATTGCAAAAGCCATACCCTGTTTCCTTCGCCTGCTGACACATATTCTTTCTTGCTCCATTTCCTTCCCCTTTACTCTCCTTAACTAATATACACCTGAATGGCGACACACAAGCGCTATGCAATGCAAGGCTATGTACCTACTTACATAAACATTGTCATGATGGATGCACTCGCATCTTTCGCAACAAAGGATCCTCCTTATTTAAGTTAATTGATGAAAATTAATCATTTCTTCATACTAGCCGTATATTGGCTGAGGATTTAGATAGAGTCAACCTGAAAAGTCGAATGCCATGGCCGGGATTTGAACCACGTATCCCCTGGTTTCCGTCCAGTTGTTCTTAGCTATTGAGCTACCATGGCCAATGTGTCGTACTGACATTAAATTCTCCAACTCACGCATATATTCTCCCGGTAAACAACTAGGGGCTGTCGTATCCGAGATACACCGTTTGTGACGACTTACTATCGTAAGTACTTGAATCCCAGGCTTCATCATTAAAATCTTATTATTTAAGTTAATTGATGGAAATTAATCATTTCATATTCAAGAGATCCCGAGTTCGAATCTCGGTCATGGTGCGTTATCTAAATAATGTTTTTGCGAGGGTTTCCTTTATTATAAAAGATTAATGTCTGATTACTCTTAAGTTCCATGTATCCTGGAATCATTTGAGTATCATTTCATTCATCGTCCGATATGACTTAACGTTGAAGGTTTTCTTCTATTCTGAAAGATGAATGTCTAGTAACTCTCAGATTTATGTAGCCTGGACTCATTTGAACATGATATCATTCAGGGTCCGATATGACTTAACGTTGGAGGTTTTTCCTTATCCTGAAAGATGAATGTCTGGTAACTCTAAGCTCTATTTACCCTAGACTCATTTGAGCATCATATCATTCATCGTCCGATGAGTTAACGTTGGAGGTTTTTCCTTATCCTGAAAGGTGAATGTCTGGTATCTCTAAGCTCTATGTACCCTGTACTCATTTGAACATCATTTCATTCATCTCCAATATCGCTTAACGTTGAATGAATGTACTCCTGTATTTCCTTAAGTGGAACATAGGGCCTCTGAACCTCGCGACCTCGAGGCACTTAGTCAATAGGTTGAGGTTTCCTGATCAGAGAGATTCCGGGATGAGTGATCAGCCCAAAGCCGGAATTTATTATTATTATTATTATTATTATTATTATTATTATTATTATTATTATTATTATTATTATTATTATTATTATTATTATTATTATTATTATTATTATTATTATTATTATTATTATTATTATTATTATTATTATTATTATTATTATTATTATTATTATTATTATTATTATTATTATTATTATTATTATTATTATTATTATTATTATTATTATTATTATTATTATTATTATTATTATTATTATTATTATTATTATTATTATTATTATTATTATTATTATTATTATTATTATTATTATTATTATTATTATTATTATTATTATTATTATTATTATTATTATTATTATTATTATTATTATTATTATTATTATTATTATTATTATTATTATTATTATTATTATTATTATTATTATTATTATTATTATTTTTTTTTTTTTTTTGTAATTTACGTCCTCCAACGTTAAGTCATATCGGACGATGAATGGAATGGGAGAAATGATGCTCAAATGAGCCCGGGGTCCATAGAGCTTAGAATTACCCGACATTCGTCTTTCAGGATAAGGGAAAACCCCGGGAAAACCTTATCCAGTAACTCACCCTGACCGAGATTCGAACGGGACCTCTTCAACGTGAGGCAGACATCCTACCACCACGCTAACGAGGCAGGCTGTTTAAAAAAAAAAAGCCGGAAATGAAAGTACGAGAGAGATGAAGCGATAACAAAGATGATGGTGGAGCAATCGGTGGAATACTGGCGGGGGAAACCGTAGGATTCCGATAAAACCCGCCCCAGCGCCATGTTGTCGACCACAAAACTCACTTTGCCTGGGATCGAATCCAGGCCTCCTTGGTGAGAGCCAAGCGGTCTAACCCCTCAGCCATGACGCGGCCCACTTAACGTTGGAGGACGTAAATTTTAAAAAATACATCTGGCATACATGTAAATTCTTACCAACAAATGGGCAAAACAATGTTTAAGTATAAACCTTTCCCTCGGGATAACATAAGCAGGTGCAATAGAGCGTATCCCTTGTCCTTGCATTGCACTATACTTGTTTCTAACACAAGGGTGAACATTAGCTATTTAGGAAAGGGAGCGCAAAAGAATATATGTCAGGGACAAAGCTATAAGGACAAAATTTAACGTGACTGTCTCTTCCTGGAGGTGCCGGTGGACAAACAGTTGAAGGCTTCCGCTACTTATGGTAAAACATACAAGGTTGTTGGAGTGTATCCATCAGCGGTAACACATCACGCGGGAGTTTACAACGTGCTTCTCTAATTGCAATATTAATACAACCAGTTTCTGCACTTCAAGTTCATCCACTTCAAGGAGAGCATAAGCTACACATCTCACGTATGGTTCTCCTCACCTTGACCTCTTAGTTCTCGCTGGACATGCGAAACGCAATAACGTTTTTGTTCCTTGTTTACACAAAGCAAATTCATAAGTACAACTTTCGCTGGTAATTACCATCTCAAAGAGCTCCAAATGCGTGTTACTATTAGACAAGATGTTTGTTGTTCATTCGAACTGTACAACCGTCTTTTTTAGCATCGTTGCATCCGTCCATTTAAAAGCGTGACTTCACTGACGAGCGCTGCATTCGCTTGTTTTCTTCTTTACTAGATGAGTGAATTGTAACTTGGCGTAAGTAAGTGACGAAACACAAATATAGTACCAGGGAGCTATGTGTGTCTGATATGAAAGGTTAACCAATTATTAAAACACAAAATAATTGATACCCTCTTCTTTCTCATTATTACAATATACAACCACTTTATATACAATTTCCGGCAGCTGCCGATGTATGACACGTTGCTGTGATTACATCTGAACAGTGTACATACATTCTCACCGTATATATGCGATAAGCTTGCGTAAACGCTCCATTGTTAGAAATTCTTTCAGATACACTTACACGCTTTGCTAAGTAGTGTATCCAGCCTCCTCTATATTGTATAAAAATAATAAATATTATAAATAGGATAAACTCTCACTAAATTATTTCAAATTAAGGAATAATAGATATGCGTGCTAGCACAACACTGAAAACAAAATATTTACACAGCGTTGATTTTCTATACTTAATACAAAAAAAAATCGAAAAAAAATATTGAAACACTCTTAACCACAAGGCGTTTTCAAATTCCTTTGTTAGCATTGTCAACATACCTCAATTGCGATCTACAATGTACTACTGGATATCAGTGTAAACCACTATTAGTCTACCAGTATGGTTTACCGCGAAAAATGGTCAATTTAATGTCATGGTAGCTCAGTTGGTTAGCGCAGCTGCACAGAAAGTGAAAAATAAATGGATCGAGTCCCGACTAGCTTTCAAATTTCGTCTTTTTGATTGTACCTTTTCACTATTCTCTTTTTTTTGTGATGCGCAGCCAATATAAAATTTCAAAGCCACTTTATAAAAACTATCACGTTGGTCTGTACTTACAACGAGAAATGGAATAAAGCGTTTTCTGCATTTTTTTGTTTAATTTACGTCCTGCAACGTTAAGTTATATCGGACGGTGATTGAACTGGGTGAAATGATGCTCAAATGAGTCCAGGGTCCATGGAGCTTAGAGTTACCCGACGTTCGTCTTGAAGGGTAAGGGAAAACCCCGGAAAAACCTCATCTAGGTAACTCACCCTGTCCGACATTCGAACTCGGGACCTCTTGAACGTGAGGCATACATGCTACCACCACGCTACCGAGGCGGGCTGCAACCTTTTTCTTGATTCACATAAAGTGCATATGTAAATGAGCTCCTTTTTTAAAATTTACTTTCTCCAACGGTAAGCCATGTCGGACATAAAGAAATGAGACTCAAATGAGCCCAGAGGACATAGAGCTCAAAGTTTCCAGACATTCTCTTTCAGGTTAAGGAAAAACCACGGCAAAACCTTATCACCTTGACCTAGATTCGAACTCGGGATCTTAGAACATGAGGCACACAACACGCCGCCACCACCATGCTACAGAGGCGGACAAATAAGCTTTTGTAACATTAGTTTGTAGAAGAAAGTGGTGTGAGTGAGCCATATAAATTTTAATTCCTGTTTATTTACCTTTGCATATCAACTTTCAGGTAAATAATACGCATTATGACTTTATATCCAAGGGTTATGATACCTTTAAATAACTCGATATAACTGGACCTTATTTTAAATGTATTTATACCTTTTTGTGTCAGAAAAGATAAAAAAAAACTTTCATTAAAAGCCGACACACTATCTATTTATCTTAGATACACTTTCTATCAAGCTATCAAACTGTGACGTCAAAGCTATAATTTTTCTTTATCGACATACAAAGAATGCTTCTAAAGTGCTGAAACAGGTTTCGTTACACAACAATATTGAACCATGTTACATTAGGACATCAGTAAATTTTAATCTCAGCGCTCCAGCATAACTGGTATAATTTCATCAGCTGCGGCTCTAATCCGCTATTTGAATTGGTCAATGTTGCAGACCTTCACCTATTAAACACCCACGCAATAAGGTGCAAGGGCAGGAGCCCACATTCTTGGCACAGCACGACCAATCCATCTGTTGGGAAAAGTTTGACTTGGTAGTTCAGAAAAATGATTGCAAAATGGAGTGGTACCCCATCTTGTTGAACAACAGACTATTTAATTTTATCAGATAGCAACTGAAGCTTCATAATTGCGTTTTCAATAACAAAGAGTAACAACAGTCATAACCTGCCTGAAGAATTATAGTGGAAGCTTGCGTAAACACAAACAAATAAGCGGTATTACGTCACCATTCCCTGTACCGTTCGACAACACAGCAGTTATAGTCGCGCTGCTCGAACCGTAACCGTGGATTTAATAGAAACCTCTCAGATGACGCACTGATTATTCTTGTAAGAGTGAGAGGGGAACTGCTGCGCTGCCCGGCCCTGTGCTAGGCACCAATGAACGCATCACTTCAGGCAATGGAATTCGCAGGAATTACAAATAACAGATATATGTTCACTCCACGTGGAGTAATCAGCGCGTTATCTCAGAGTATCTATTACCAAAGATAAATCCCTGGTAACAGTTCGAGCAGCACGACTAGAGTTGAGTCTCTTACAGTGGATGTTTCGAATCAAAACGCAAAGACCGCCACGCGAAGTCATACTTCACAAAGTAGAAAATTAATATTCAATGTGTAACAGTTGCGTAAATAAGACAAACGTCTAATTGTTCCATTAAATAATGATACAACAATGGCAGTAAACGAACTGTGCATTATATAGTGAGAGAGGTTCAAAATTTAAAGCGTAAGGGAGAAAAACTTTGAGTATCGCCCACATATAAAAGATTCGAGCTCGATAAGTTTGAAAAAATGTATTGTATACAGAACTTATCTCGAGTTTTATGAACAGAGAGAAGAAATTCCTACAGTACGTAAATTCGTGAATGGTGTTAAAGAAAAGAGCCCTTCTGAAGATAGGACACATTCAAGAGAGTACTTAAAGACATGGGATATCCATTTCAGATTTTTATGTACTTGTTTATTAACAGATACGAGTCGTATATTAAACCTAAAAGTAAAAAAATAAAAGAGACTGTTTCTTCATTATTACGGTTTCAGATATCTCGAGAGGAAGGGGGGGGGGGTTTCAGGCCTCTAAGCCTCCCCTTTCCGTAGGTCCCTGAAATGTGTAGTGACTTAGGGTCATTCGGTATTACTTTTTTCTTTAATTTACGTCCTCCAGCGTTAAGTCATATCGGTCGATGAATGAAATTATGCTCAATTAAGTCCAGGGCACATAGAGCTTAGAGCTATCAGACATTCGCCTTTCAGGATAAGAGAAAACTCCGGAAGAAAATTCCTCCACATAACTCACCTGACCGAGATTCGAACTCACGACCTCTTGAACATGAGATAGACACGCTACCACCTACGCTACAGAAAGAGGGCGGATCATCATATATATTGTAAAAATGTTGTCTGTCAAGCTTTTGAAGTTATGACAAGAAAGTTGGAGATAAAATGAGAAACTATTCAAGACGACGTCACACGAAGATGTTCTCTTAGGTCACGGTTGAAAACACAAGCAGTGGGTCAGTGCGGATTCTCAAGATTACACCAAGGTTGACCACAACAAACGGTGACGGCTTCCGCTTGTGGTTTTAACTTTTTCCTTCGCTCATTACACCCAATCAGACTTAATCGCATTCCAACGTTAAGTGCATAAATGTCTTGACCAATTTATGACAGTGGAAGAACCGATTAAGTCTTCATCATGTGACAGATGAAGATCGTGCTCCAACCGCCTCGATCGTTGTGACAATATCTAATCGGAAAACTGGCGAGTCACGAATACGACAAAAGTGTTTCTAGGACATTCACATGTTTCTCTACCCATTTTTCAATAAAATATTCTAAACAGGTACATCAATACAGCACTTTACAATTCCAAGCAGTTAACTGCATCTCGGAACGCCTGCCTCTGTAGCGTATATGGCAGCGTGTCTGACTCAGGTTTAAGAGGTCCCGAGTTCTAATCTCGGTCAGGGTGAGTCACCTGGAGAAGGTTTTCCCGTATACTGAAAGATGAATGTCTGGTAACAATAAAGCTTTATGGATCCTGGGCTCCTTTGATTATAATTTCATTCATCGTCCAATATAACAACGTTGGAGGTTTTCCGTTATCCTTAAATATGAACGTCTGGTAATTCTAAGCTCTATGTACCCTGGACTTATTTGAGTAAGTATCACTTCATTCATCGTCTAATAAGACAACGTTGGAGGACAGAATTAATCGTTCTTTCACACTTTAGGCGAGTGTTAGGACAAGGTAGAATCAGATTGAAAAAGCCAATGTCATTGCCACGGTTTGAATCACGGTCTCCGGTTACAAACCACTGAGCTACCAGGGCAACATTAAAATTCTCCAGCTACCATGTTTCCTAGTAAACTACTTGAACTCATAAAAGATGTCATTTCTTAATGGTGACTTACAGCGTAGAAGTACTTTATAGATTAACCACTATTAGGTCAATCATTGGGAATTAATAGTTGAAATCGATGTGTTTCAAATCCTGGTTATGGCATTTAATTTTTCAATCTGAGTCTACCTTTTCAATATTTTGGAAATGGTTAATGCAACGACAGAAATTTACTTAAGAAACATTTTGTGTTTTAACTGTTTTTAATTCAGGGAGAAATGTAAGTATACGTTTAAATTCCGTTATCGATTCTTAATACGTAACCGAGCGAGATGTCTCCGCGGAGATCGAACGTCCATTCTGAACTTGGATTTGTTGTACTTTTACCGCAATTTTCTATCACTTCTCTATCATTCCGTTTATTTCCCACTTTTCGGATGTTTCTAGGCTCCACGGTGTATGGCGAATTACACAATGAGTCGCGCAGCTCGCTTTAGAGCCAGCGTTTGCCTGATGTACGTAAACATCACGGATCTACATTCTTCAGTACATTTAGCACATCATATTTTAAAGCTGAATGAAGGTAGAAAAATATCTTACCCTTACGTTTCTAGATGGTGCACTTACCTAAAAAGAAACAAAGGAAAGTATTAGTTTTAATTCAACAGCAGTTATAACAAATAAATAACAACGTAAGTTAACAAAAAACATGTTATTCCATATAGGGTGCGAACAACCTTCATTACGACACACAATATATAAAATTTCATCTTTAAATAATATAATATAAATCAATTTGCCTTTCATGGCGGATAGTAATCCCATATTTAATGCCATTACACGCTTTTGTGTTTCAAATAATCACAGGAAAGTAACAGCAACATTTGTAAGTTGAAATGAATTTCGGAAATTCTACAATTAACATGAAAAAGTGTTAAAACGACTTACTGAATAACTTTAGCTTTTAGAGAAAAACTAACCTCAGATATGAAATCAACGCCCTCCCATGTGTTGTTTTCCTTGGTGGTTATGAACTAGGTGCCTTTGCCAACATTACAAAGTGTAAAACCTTCATAAGGAGATGATATCTTTAGTTAAATGTTGTTCTAAATATTGGTACTACTGTTAAATGTGCTCAGGCCATGTGATGTCTTTCTTTGCAGTTCTATACGAGTTTGTTTTCTAAAAAACTATTGAAGGTACTTAAATTTTAGGATAATAAAAGCAATTTACACATGCTATTCTGGATTAATATGGCAGGATTGTGGCTTTTATCATTCCTTAAGAAATTACAGGAGGCAAATTGGTTAAATGGCTATCCGGATAAAAGAGGGCACATGTAAGTCTAACTTGATAAAGTACAAACACATTCCTGACGTAAATAGCAGAATACTGTTAAACATAATCACCATGTAACTGTGTTTAATAAAACTACCATTTAAATATCTGCCTGCGTACTCCACCATAAAGCGATAAGTTTTGCATTACGAGCATGCCTGTAACAGCAATTTCCTCTGGAGTTCTGTTCCCAATCTATTATACTCTGTGTAAAGTCAAGCGTGAAAATGCAGAAAATCCTGCAGACTTCCATAGTCACCCACTCGTTAAGGCAGAAAGCAGAAATGCGTCGCATTACGTTCTAGCGGAACGGTATCATAAAAACATCTTGGTGAAACTGCATTTTCATTTTATTACCACGTTCCAGCTGGGCGCCACATTCCGTCGCAATGATTTCCGCTATAAAATGCGTTCCCTGTCGGGCTCGGGTGCAACTAAATTAAGAATCATACCGCTAGGAGAACAGATGCTAGTACCGCATTATTGCTAGTCGACAAATGAAGACTCCGTTCAACATACAGCATAGTGAAACCTTTGTCTGCAGGCCACTCTAAAGGCAAATGAACCTTCACCACTCGCATGTGCTCCTAGCAAGGAAATTACTTGGCACAAGCGTTCAACATTTTTACTCTCCCTAACCACATATACACATATTAAGTAAATAAGTCATTTGATTCCATCAAAAATACCATACCAAAATATACGGTGTGAGATTACGTGAATAAAAAGGAATTTAAAAATGGCTGTGTAAACAAAATAACTCGAAAATGGTTATTAGTTATTATAACTATAACTAATTAATGGCAATGTCTTGTAGGTGGGAATTATAGTAAATTGTCTCAAGTGAATTTGAGAAACTTTTGTAGTTTGGGATATGCGAGCCGGTTGGAGAATTTATTTAGTTTATTTATTGTAATTAAACTCCTCCAACATTAAGTCATATCGGACGATGAATGAAATGGGTGAAGTGATGCCCAAATGAGTCCAGGGTATACAGAGCTTAGAGTTATCGTTCATCTTTGAGGATAAGGAAAAAACCTTATCTAGATGACGCACTCTGACAGATTCAAACTCGGGACCTCTTGAACGTGAGGCAGACACGCTACCACCTACGTTACACAGACGAGCATTTAATATCCTGCCGGTATGTTGGCATGGTAACTTAGTTGGTTAGAACAACGATACAGTAAACCGAAGATCCGTGGTTCAAATCCTCAGTGGAATTCGATTGACTGTACCTTTCGAACATTGCAATTAACATAATTATCACCGACCGAGAAAATGGAAGCAGCCCGCATTTGTAACGTAGGTGGCAGCGTGTCTGCCTCACGTTTTAGCGGTCACGAGCTCGAATCTTGGTCAGTGATAACTTATCCGGGGTTTCCCTTATTCTGAAATATGAGTCTGCTAACTCTAAGCTCTATGGACCCTGGATTTATTTGAACACCATTTCATTCATCGTCCGATATGACTTAATGTTGGAGGACGTTAATTAAAAAAAGAACAGAACTGTTTACGTTATCTTTTCCGCACGAACTTATTCCTAAATCATAAATGCGTTATTTCTTCCATGGAAGTTTATCGATATTATTCCGCAATGTGTTCTGGTGCATTGTTGATATGTTGCTGTATTACGAAACAGTTAATTACCTGGAGGGATCTTCCTTGTCCCATATCTAGGGCGCTAGGGTGTCCTCGTGCTGTCATGCTTGACAGATAATGGTTAACAAACAAACTGCCTCGAGTTATAGCGGATTTGTGACAGATGCTGTATAAAGAACAATAGCGGAGCAGCTTCGGGGCAAGAAAACGGAACTCGATGTAGCGTTACCAGAACTGTATCAGTCCAACTGCAGAATAGCGGATCTGAAACATCGCCAATTTTATTGGCCTCACATGTCCTCTGTTAGCTATATACTGACATAGTTTTTCAGTGATCCTGCCACCCACTCTAATATGTAACGCAAATATTGCTTCAATTCCGCAGAAATTTAATGATGCTCCAAAGAAAATTGAAACAATTGTACAATTCACTAATTGCGTCATTATTATTATTATTATTATTATTATTATTATTATTATTATTATTATTATTATTATTATTATTATTATTATTATTATTATTATTATTATTATTATTATTATTATTATTATTATTATTATTATTATTATTATTATTATTATTATTATTATTATTATTATTATTATTATTATTATTATTATTATTATTATTATTATTATTATTATTATTATTATTATTATTATTATTATTATTATTATTATTATTATTATTATTATTATTATTATTATTATTATTATTATTATTATTATTATTATTATTATTATTATTATTATTATTATTATTATTATTATTATTATTATTATTATTATTATTATTATTAATAACTTACGTGACTGTGACAACTGCTTATTTTATATAACTTTTACCGAATATTCTTACAAAAGTTTGTTCTTATACCTAAACCTGTTCTACAGAACTTTAACCATATTTTCTGTCTCAGGCATAATTCACCTCTCATTGGCTGCAAACTAGTTTCTCGTTTAACACGATAACTTATTTTAATATATTCGAGGAGAATTGTAAAGTTTATATATTTACGTATTTTTCATTTTTTAATCTGCATCCTCAAACGTTGTCATATCGGACAATAAATGAAATGATGTTCAAATGAGTACAGGGTACATATAGCTTAGAGTTACTACACATTCGTCTTTCAGGATAAGGGAAAACCAACGTTAAGTCATATCGGATGATGAAAGAAAATGTTGCTCAATTGAGTCCAGGGGCCACAGAGCTTAGATTTACCAGATATCCATCTGCAAACATTCATGAAATTCATCAGACATTCAGGATAAGGAAAAATCCCGAAAAAATACCTTATCCAGATAACTCATTCTGAATGAGTTTCGAGCTCGGGACCTCTTCTAGATGAGGCCCAAATGACCTTGTTGTCGACGGGCCCTAAAACACCACACACACCACACTCTTGTAGATGAGGCAGAAACGCTACAGTCCGGAATACACAATTTTTATCATCAAATGAATAGGTCATTCAGTTTAAATCTGCCGCACAGGATAAAGATAGCACGTGCACTTTTATAGTTATTGCCTAAACTTGCATTGCACAGGACTTATTTGTCATACACGCCATTCAAAGATGTAGGGAGCGCGGGAGAAAACATCTGCAGGGAAAGTTTGTAAGAAACGGGGTTTTCTTCAGGTTAATCGAGATAACAAAAGTCGCGAAACAAAAGACTGGCGGTTTTAGCACTTCCAAAACGTGTGATTAAGTATTGAAAAAAAACACACACGTATTTCGGAAATATTTAATGCTGCCATCAAAAAAAGATAGACCGACAGTAAGTTCTGACTATTTCTTGTGGTTTACTAGTTAAAAGTGTTTATAAAAAATTCAAGATACACATTTTCTTAGTCATGGAAGTATTTTAAATATAGGTGTATTTTTTGAAAGAAAAGATTGTAATAGATATGTGTGAGAAAATAAAAAGCGAGAGAAGTTTTCTTCAACATTTTCTTGCTGCATCCAAAATTGTTATTTATACGACTTTTCGTTTTTGCAATTTCTCGCAAGATTCTATAATTTGGCTTCATTTCCATTGATATTAATTGAGTACAGAGGACACTGAAGCGTGTTTCACGTAAGAATTACGTACTGTTAATAATCCTAACGGATTCCAACAGTCATTACAAGTCAACGTACAACATTCTCGATCATGATTTTTCCAGCTGTTACTATGTTACTGTCCTTGGCATTTCACTCCCTCGAAGGAGTAGGCATTTTGCCAGAAAAGATCGATACTTTACTGTTTATACCCGTAACTGCAGAGTAATAAAGCTGTCAACGACATTCTTAACGTTTCCTCGGTAGTATAGTGGTTAGTATCCCCTCCTGTCACGCGGGAGACCGAGGTTCGATTCCCCACCGGGGAGTATTTTAAAGGTTCCTGAGGAACTAACTTTTAGTAAGGCGAGGAGACACTGTGTTAGGAAAGCACCTACGTATATTTTTGAAGGAGCAGAGATGGACCTATATACGGAAGAAAACCTTACGTTCTCTGGAGTCATACATTTATCACTTGGAACAAATGCAGATCTAATAACCACCTAAGCAAATAGAACCCTTCATTTGTCTCACAGTACAAGCATATAAAATAAAAAAATAAAATAAAAAATAAAAAAAAATAAAAAAATAAAAAAAAATAAAAAAATTCTTACCCGGTACCCATTCCCGTCTTAAATAAATAAACAAAAAATAAAATAAAATAAAAATATTTAAAAAATGAAAAAATAAAATAAATAATAATAAAAAATCATATAAAAATAAAGTAAAAAAATAACAATTTACATTGTTCGTAAAGGATGAATGTTTCTAACAATACTGTAAAACACATAAAAAAACCGTAAAACGTATAAGAATGCTATGGATATCAATCGGTATTTCAAGAAGGTCCTATTCAAAAGAAATGATTACGGTCGTGCGATAATTTTGTTTGGTCCATCATTTGTTTCCATCTGGGATATATCAATAACAAAACGTCATCGACTTATCCAACAACTTACACTCGTTTTTAGTTTAGCCGTTGCTTTATAATTCAGCAGTTGGTACTAATGTTACAATTTTCTATGTGGTGACTTGTTCTTAAATAGAACTTAATTGAGAAATACTTTTCTGCGCATAATTTATAAATAGAGGGCAACCTTTACCTTTTAAAATCTTTGTAATTTCAATTGCACACTTAAAAAGGATACTTCTAAGCTTACTCTAAACTCATTGAGAACTCATAAAGATTACTATAAAGTCAAAAGTATCTATTACATCCAAATTCCTTTGCAAATATTGTTTCTATGGTAAGGATTTTATTATTTGATCATTAATATGTTTAAATATTAATTTAAAAATTAAACATTTAAACACGTAAGCTCAGTGATCGAGAAAATATTAAATATGCAGCAATCGTAGCTATGCACTGTAAAACTTAAAATACAAACACAGAATATGAGACGTATTGCAACATTTAATCCCATATCATAAATACAAATACAAATATGATGCCTAGTAATAGTAAGCATCCATCAAAGCGTTGTTATTAATTCTAAAACTGTTTATGGCATAACCTATTCACTAATCCTCTAAAATAAATTAGTCGAAGTGTCAGATATAGATGTGTGTATTTCGAGATCGACTACTAAAACAAAGCATTTCTATGGAAACGCCACTTAATCACGAAGCCTTACATTAGACAAAACACGACGCTGTACATATAAAATGCATGAAGTTCGTGACCATGCCTTCACGTGTTTAGTCTGGTCGATTTAATTCACGTGCTGCTGTTTCTCGCTGCAATGTCACGTGCATTGTGATAGCTCATTAACATGCGGCGGTACTATCCAAGGGCTTCTACTTCCAGTACCGATTTTCCTTTTACGTTTCCGGTAAAAACACGATGTTCTAGAATGTTCGATCGCATCTCGAGCCAAGAAAACGCCCTGGTCATTCAACTCGAAACGTTCGGCATGTTGCGAAAATCCTTGCATTCATGTGGCATTCTCTACTCACTTTTCCACACGCTATGGTTATTCCTCTATGTATTTATATACATTTTATAATTCGGTTTATGCTTCCAACCCGAGACGAGCCCATTCACAGAGACGCCATACTGTTGACGTTAACTTGATGGATCACCTGTTTGCAGAGCTCTTCCTATCACAAAACCAATGCCGCATTTGCTGTTATCAGCTGAAATACCAAACAAGTGACGTCTTTCCGCGCCGCGTATTGGAACCTTCTCAGAGAGAACACAGCGAATTTGATAAAGTCTCTCTTGGACAGTAAGAGGCACGTCTCTCAAACGTTGTTGGAAAGTACGAGTTAAGTCATCCTTTGTTCTCGTAAGATAGCGCGAGTTTCTCATATTGGTTCGTGACAAACCGCTATATTTCTTGAACAGTAAGCTTCTTACATATTTTGAACTCTAATATTTATTGATATAACTAACCATAACATTCACTTATCTATTGGATAAGTATTAATATTTTAAAAGCATATTTTGGATATATTATATTTCTGAAATAGTCAACATAAACACAACCCATAGAACCTAACAAATTTATTGTAATTTCACAGGTCGTCAAAGGGACAGAAAAAAATAACAAGCTATCTTTAAACCGTGTTTATGAGGAAAACTTGCGTCATCTGTTTGCTAAGGAATGCGCATACTTAATCGCAAACAGATGGCATAAAACTCGGAATTTGGCGCCTCGGTATTTATTGCTTCTATCGATATGTTATCGCGACTTTTAATGGTCTTTGAGCATGTGGTCGAATTTAATACGACTTTAGGAATGTATATATCTTTTCTTACGACTTAATCACGAAAGCAAGACTGAAATTATATATTTTATGATAATAAAATATCCAGTAGATAATGCAAACATTAAACTGAGGTAAGAAATAAAAGGAAACTTACTTTCTTAAAAATTTAAAATGGCTTTATGCTTCAGCGTTCAATATTGCGGGAACAAAGGGATCTGGAGGGTGCTCGATTAAATGCACTGCTTCTGAAATTTTGCATTTTTTTGTTTTAATGTATCATTTTTCTTTAAATTACTGCGATATTCCACCGATGTACTGTAAACAAAAAACCTTTTTGATTTATAAGCTAGGTTTGTTGCTAAAATACTACAATTGGTGAATAAAATCTTATTAATTCGATGTAGAATAGCCGATTAGTACATATAATAGCTCACCTTTCATTGCTTTTTCACGAAAAATTCCCAAACAGAAATTTCTTATTACAAATTTACATATAGTGTTCATTGTTTTACAAAACGTGGTTTTTCTAGCGTTACAATATGATATATTTTTGTGAAGGAAAAGAAAAGCTTTTGTTTGATAGATGACGTACTTGCAAAATGAAAGGAGAACAAGATATACTTCGGTAAAAGATAATGCTATGTATAGTGTCTTAAACTATCTACTTTAACGAGTTCTAATTGTTTACCCTAATAATTTTTGTTTCCCCAGTTATAAAAATTTCAGTTAAGGCTATTAGCACAAAATTGAAGATATAATCTGCATTTTATATAAATATGTAAAATATTTTTACTATATCAAAGGTCATTTTTGAGAAAGTAAATGCAGTTTTTGCTTAGGGTTGAAGAATTTAACTTAATTCATGCGAAATATACATTTTTCCTTGATTTTAGATCTGCACATCCTCATATTTATAAATTCGTTCACACTTTAAGATAAATAAATATCTACATATCTATATTAAAATTAATGACAGAAAAATTTCCTAGAAAAATCCCACAAATGTGGGAGTGCCTTTCTAATATAAGAAAATACAAATAAAAGACAAGATCAGTTTTATGATATGTATATATGATGAGCTATTGGAACATCCTTTGAAATGGAATGAAGTTGTCGTTTTCCATAGCCCAGCATCAGTGCAGGTTTGTTTCAGTTTGTCTGTACAGTCAGCCTTACGTGATACAATAGGAAGAGGTCATTACACTTTACATTCCTGTTTGATGGACTGGGAGAAGAACCTGGTACTGACCCCGGAAGCTGGGATACGGGCACCCCGCTAACATAAAGCGCATCACAACAATCCTCACTCTAACTTGTAACACATGTCCTTATTTAAACGCAATTTAGGTATTACAAAGTGAATTTTGCTGTCCACTTTATATAATCACGACAAACATCTGATTGCAAATGACTTCTCACTTTGTGAATACACATTCTGTATAATTGTCGCACGAAAGGAGGCTTCAACTTTCAAAATATAAAAGAAAATAATTTGGAAATCGGCGAAGATACGAAAATGTTTGGCATGTATTGTGTGTTTTTGTGTTGTTATTGTTTTCCAGAGGTACAAATCTCAACTTCACAAATAATCCAAGATAAGAATTATTTACATCCTTACCATAAACCTATAGTAGGTAAAAATTAATGTATTCGATAGAAAGGTCGTTGGAAGTAATTGCACGCTTTCTGCTATTTAAATGGGATAAAAAAGAACCTTACTATATTTCATCTACGTAATAAAAAATAAAATCGGATTGTTACCAAGTTAAGTTTACTTGGATATATTTCTGTTTGAACTTATAAAATCTGAAACGCTCCTCTTTTAAAATATGTCATTTTGTGATTTTCTATTCAAAAGGGGCTATCGTTAAGATATTTACATATGGTGCCGCATAAACCACGCCCCTCACAACATTCCGCAGGGCTGCCAATGTTTTTTACATGTTCAGTTTATTCTGGCATTACGTTGAATGCATTTCTTTATATGATGAGAAGGCTGAAGGTTGTAAAAGTGTCTGAGTTACTAAAATTTTGGAATAGAAATTTGAAATTAATCTATTTTGACATAAAAAATAACCAAAGAAAGCGCTTCGGAAGACAAAAGAATGTTAGAATGCTTCCGTATGAAATCAGTGTCAAAGTGCCTATCAACTCCTAAAGTTATAGGGGCGAACAATTAAGGAAGGTGGACTTGGAAATAAAACCTAACTCGATATAGTTGTAACATTGGCTTCTGATAAAAAGGTCTCTAAATCGAATCTCGGTGAAGGTAAGACCTGTATAAGGTTTATCCCCCCCCCCCGCCGTTTCCCTTATCGTAAAATATGAATGTCTGGTAACTCTAAACTCTATGGGCCCTGGACTCATTTAACATCATTTCATTAATCGTTCGATATGGTTTAATGTTGGAGAATGCTACTTTAAAAGCAAACATGCAAGTATTCAATACATCGTCCACCTCTGTAATATAGGATAGCGTGTCTGCCTTACAGTCAAAAGTCCCGATTTGGAACCCCAGAGTGATTCACCTGCATTAGTTCTTCCCTTACGTGGGAAGAATGTCTAGGGTTACAGTCCATTTGATTACGATCTCAACAATTTTGTTCATTCATCGTCAGGTACGACCTACCCAGTTAAATGACGTTAATTAACCATCAAAACAAGATATAAATATCCTAATTATTAAATTACATTTGTAATAGTTGAAAGTCTAATTTGGCATTTAGATATTTCTCACCTCTTCTAGGTCTGTTGAACAGGATTAATGATGATTCCGACTTGTTTCGACCAACTTTCCGGAACGACCTTGTTATGTCTGTCTTTTCACTTATAAGAAAGGGTCCGAAATTCTACGGTTGAGTAACATGTTATTATTGTATGCAATGTGCACCCATCACTCAGCCCACCTCTGCAGCGTGACTGCCTCAGGTTCAAGAGGTCCCAAGTTCGAATCTCGATCCTGGTGAGTTATCTGGATAAGTCCGGTATGACAATGTTGGTGAGGTAAGATAAATTTTGTTTCTTTCCCTCTCTCTCTCTCTCTCTCTCTCTCTCTCTCTCTCTCTCTCTCTCTCTCTCTCTCTCTCTCTGTCCCTCCCTATCTATCTCGTCCTATGCCATTTCTGTGCAGAACATGTCATGTCAAATTCCTATAAATGGTAATGCTTTTGCTGTAGTGCTAACATTTATTATTACAGTGCTTACTTCTTCTTCTTTTGTTGTATCTTTTCGGCCATTAACCTCTTCACTCTTTCCTCGTCCTTTTTGTTTTAAATTTGAATACTTTTTACGTTCTCTATAGACTGAACTGGAATTGTGTCTATGTAGGTGTTTCGGTACGAAGGTCCAAATTTGCTCTATTGTACCTATGACCCCAAATTAGGCACCTCCGGGAGTACCACCAGGGTTCTGAGACCGTAGACCGTCCCACCGGAGGAAATGTGTAAATGTGTAGTGTTTAACGCCCGCTTTTACTACATACGGCACCGCAGGCGGTGACACTGATGGTACATGAGATGAAGATGGAGCACCGGTGGAATGAGATGGCGGGGGAAACCGGAGGTCCCGGAGAAACCCCGCCCCAGCGCCGTGTTGTCCACCACAAATCTCACTTTGCGGTCGCCTGGGATCGAACCCGGGCCGCCTTGGTGAGAGCCAAGCGGTCTAACCACTGAGCCACGGCGCGGCCCCACCGGAGGAGGAAGTGTTTACCAAGAGCATTATGCCATGCACCGCCGAGACTTTCGCCGACACTTCTACCCTGAAAGACATCACCAGATATGACATGGAGATGAAATGGAGGAACAGGAAATTTTGGGGGTGTAATTAACCTACGCAAAATTCGCTTGGCTACCCGGGAAACCCACAAAAAAGCATGGGTCTGGTACGTCGACCACAGGAATCGAACTCCGATCTCCCAAACGCGGGCCACAGACGAAATCTTCTGAGCTATCTACGTTCTCTATAAGAAACCTTTATTAAACAGATAAAATATTGTATTCCGCCAGCAATACAACGCCGTTTCATGTGAAGTACATGTCTAATGTTTAATGAATTCCAGGAAATTCTTTACATAAAATTCCGGAATGCTCACGCGAGCGTTTGTTTAAACTTGAAGGGAAAAGTTACTATTGTTGATATTTTCATTCACGATCTTCCAAGAATGTGTCAGAAAAGTTTTCAAGGACATCCTCCACCCCAAACTACCCTTTAAATGGCAAATTTTTTGACACTCTCCATTTTTTTTCAAAAACGGCTTTAACGATTTGTATTAACGTACTGGGTATTTAAAATATTTTCTTGGCAAATGAAGTGTATATCTTAAATTTTTGCAAAGAAGCTCAGAAGTCATTCTGAACGATTTTCATTATCGGTAAAACGTAAGTTACTGCACAAAACGCGATTTTAAGATATTAACATACAAAATCCATTACATTAATTTGGAATTAATCATCGCCATACCAGATAATGATACATTTGGGCACTAAACGAATAATTTACATGAAACTAAACGGCACAATTTGTGCTAAATTCAATTTGAGAGCGTTAAGCATTTGCGACACATTTGTTGGTACTGGCATGCAGTTTTGAATTCTTTTTATACCTCTTTATTGCTGTTGGGAAATTACTTTGTGACTGATGTTCACTTTGCAACATTGACGTCTCAGTATTCTGTTAACATATTTACTAGCTGTTCGTTTGCATAAACAAACCCAATATCCACAGATATAAAAGAAAGTAAAGTTCTGAATATAACAGAATGATTAAATCCTCATGGAATCACTGTGTTTGGAAACAAGAATAAAATCAGCATCTGCTTGTGAAAACGTGAATGCATTTCCACTGAACCTGTAGCTATTGCAACGCTGATGACGTCATGTAATGCAGTCTTACTACCTGTCCAGGCAGCGATCTAACGAGGCCTCTTCAGCAGATTCACACCACACAAATGTCAATTACAAAGATAATTTCTCACCGACGAGATGCTAAGTCACAATGCTTTTGTTTCTAGGGATACCATGCAGAGAGTTTGGAATTTCAAAGTCAAAATCTAGCGAACCATAATTTAAAACATTAAGAATGTCGTTGCATCTACTGTAAAACTTTATCTCGATGAATATAAAAAGTTAAAGGACTATGTTTTTTACGAATTGTTTGTAAAGAGTGGGTTCAAAAGTTATGTGAATGTAATACAAGAGTTTTTTTAAAAAAAATAATTTAGAATGAAACCCTTAGGCTAAGGGAACGTGAGCCACGTGCGACCAGGTGTGTCCCCCCTATCCACGAGCCGCCACTGGTGGCACGGAGCGTGTTAATTGCATTAACAGACTGCAACTCCGTATCAAAGAACCTGGCGGTGCATTACTAAAAGCAGCAGTAGTTTGATCCTGAAATTTATGAAGAGGAAAGTGGCTCCCGTCACGTTGTTCATTAAATTACCTCGCCTCAGTGACGGCCAGTTTGTAACACCATAGCTATTGGCAAACTTCATGTGGTTACATGCTTTTTTGGTTCCTATTGTACTTTAGAGATTTAGTAAATCGGGCCTCCGCATGAAATAACTCGCGAACCGCTGCATAAAATGAGTTTGAGGGGATATAGAGCTCACATTTTGAAATTCTATTTCTGTGACGCCTTGCTCGGTGATGATTTGAATGACTTAATTTACATACCGCTTCCTAATCTATTAAATTACATGGAAATGTTATTCCACACTAGCGAGGTTTAGATAGGTAGAGTTAAACTGAAAAATTCAATGCCATGGCCCGTCTCTGTTAGGTTTCTCTTAACCATTGAGTTACCATGACAACATGCCAGCACTTTTCCGGGTTAAACTATAAAGCCTGAGATTTAAAGTACTTACATTATAGTAAGTAGCTACAAAAGGTACGTAACTCATTGTACATGGGAACTCCTAGTGGTTTACCCAGAAAAAAATAGTCAGTTGGAGAATTAGCTGTCATGTCATGGTAGCTCAGTGTTTAAGAGTAGCAGGTCGGAGACCTGGAGATCCGTGGTTCAAATCCCGACTATGGAATTGATTTTTTCAGTCTGAGTCTACTTATCCAAATATTAAATTACAATGCACTGATTTTGGGTATCGTATATGCTGGATTTCCCAATTTTTCTGGCAGAAAGTTCTGTACTACATGAAACTATGAGGAGCGCTTAAGTCATACACTTAACTAAATCACTGCGATTTCCAGCAGTATTATACAACTAATAAACGCAAAATATTTAAATACGCTAGAACAGTTAAATTGCAATACTCTTTACCTCCCCCATCCTTATTTAGGAAGTATAGGATATTGAGTTTTTACCATATACGTTTTCATTGGCCTGTATTCCTCTTGTTGACGTAACGGAGGGCGTAATAACAAAATTTGCAATGTGCGTAAAGATTTTTGGTGTCGTTTAAATAAAAAATTAATTTAAAATTGTCAAGAGGGAACTTGTTTTACTCTGAGAGTATCGAAGTATGGAATCTGCATAGTAATATCGTTTTACCAGATGACTTTTTTTTAATCTTGTGAAATAACAAATTCAGAATCTTGGATGAAAAATGCGCCATTCTTGCAGTGAGTTTTACTGTAGGAATGTTCATTAAGCTGATATAACAACTCTCTGACGAGAAAGGGGAGATATTTCTTGTGTTACGACTCGGAAATTTTTTTGATGAGGAGGGGAAAAAATCTCCCCCGTTACGTTCTTTATTCCAGCCGGCGACTATAAGGTTTTGTATGAGTTATCTTTTACACGGCTGCTGCGGATAAGAGATGTATGTATATACACTCGGCGAGGGTTCTTTGGGGAAATGAAGTGCCTGCAGTTACCGAGTGCATGCCTATGGTTCCGAGTTCGAACATCAGCATATAAATATAGGTTCATACCAGCAGAGGCACCTAAAAATTCTTACCTCTCAATCACCAACTTATTTACTATTGTTTCATTAGAAGAAATACATTCTATAATACGTCAAATACTTAACGCTCCAATTTTCAGGCCACATTGTGACGTTTAACGGATGGTTAATAAATTTAACGCTACATATTCGGAGTTGGACAAGAACCATCGTAAGTAAGTTTTAACACAAAATAAACTAAATGAAATCTGTCCCAGTTTAAAGCAATCACCTCGAAAACAGTAAACTATTATGTTTTTTTCCCCTCCCAAACGTGAGGAGTTCTGGCCCACAGCGAATGAAATGCGTTTGTATGCTCAGCGTTGGCACCTCGTTACCTTTACTCTTTTCATATCTCCCTCTCTCTTGCACACTATCTTAGAGCACAAGTCTCCTAGGCGCTAGAAGTGAGGGAATCCAAACTGATCTTTCCAAACCTTTATGACAATGCAGTTGTTAAAATCAAAATTGGAACATGCATATTCGCATATTATGTATATTTTAAATACTAAAATTATAGTTTATGAATTAGCTGTTTTTCTAATCTAATGAACCAGTGGGTCATCGTGTAACTGTCAGTGTCACATCCTTGCCCGCCTCAATAGCGTGGATGGTAGTACGTCTACCTCACGTTCAAGAGGTCCCGAGTTCGAATCTCGGTCAGGGTGAGTTATCTGGATAGGGTTTTTCCTTGTCCTAAAAGACGAATGTCGGGTCTCTAAGCTCCAAGGATCCTGGGCTCATTTGAGCGTCATTTCACCCATTTCATTGTCCTTTTTTGTAATTTATGTCCTCCAAAATTTAGTCCTATCGGACGATGAATGAAATGGGAGAAATGATGCTCAATACGTCCGGTCTCCATGGAGCTTAGAGTTACCCAAAATTCCTCTTTCAGGATAAGGGAAAACCCCGGATAAAACCTTATCTAAGTAACTCACTCTGACCGAGATTCGAACTCGAGACCTCTTGAACGTGAGGCAGACATGTTACCATCTACGCTACCGAGGCGGGCATTTATTGTCCTATATGAATTAACGTTGGAGAAGGTAAATTAAAAAAAAATACGTCGTTGTCACTGTGTTCATCGTCTGAGTCTTGCAAATGAATGATAGGCTCCAAAATCTCGTTGCGTGCTGCTCCTTTACAAAAGTCGTCTTCTTATGGTTTATCTACATGTCTCACGCAATTTTCTCAGTCTTGAGTTACCCTGTCACTTTCTTCGTTCAATGTCAGCCACTTTAATAGTGTATTTCGGTTTGCAAACCTTGTTTTATTGGAGCCCATGGAGCAGGCTGATTACCTCGTGTCCCATTTTAATTGAAAGTTGACCCACCTGATACACTGTTTACTGGTTTCTAAACGGAAGAACAACAGGACAATACTGATATGGAGTCTAAGGTAAATAAACACCATCCCCGATTACGAAGAATCCATAAACATATGTGATGGCTCACGTTCTGCAGATTCAACATTCGACAGCCTAACAGGAAGTGAACTATTTTCTTTCTCTCAAATTTAAAAAACATCTTGGCTTGTTCAAAGTAATACTTTTAGCACGCATATCAGTAATCACAAATATGTATATATACCCACATACATACCAACCAATAATGACGGTCATTGCAGTGTCTACGTTGCGATGTATTGTTATAATATATTGGTATTATATTATTTGTATTATGAAAACTATTTGAATTAAATATATGGTGTTGTGCGAGAAACATTACTCCCTACTATCCTCGTGGCTCACTTTATGCGAAATTTAAAATTTAGCGCAAATAATATTAGAGATGGATTCACTTGACGCTCGTCACACCCTACCATAAGAGAAATGCGATACACTGAAGGACTCCAATTGGTTGCTGCCTAAGCGCTCAAGAACAAGTCATCCCATTTGAAACACATGGCAGTTCAACAAATTAACTGAACACAGTCAATATTGTGTTCGAAAACCTATGGATCTGCGACATCGATTTGTCTTATTTTTCGATATTGCTGAATCGATCTGTGCAGTCTAGTTGTTACATTCGTATCGTGAAGTGGCTTGGAAATGCAACATAGTTCACCAGGCGAACGAAACAAAAGACAGTATTAAGAACTGCTTACCAGACACAACATACATGCTTTTGTTTGCTGCGTCTGCATTCTGTGGAAGTAGAAATGCAAGTGTTGCTACCAGATGTCCCTTTCTGGGGTCCTGTAAGCAATATTACGTCATGCTACATGGATGAACGAAGAAAATAAATCTGCTTACTCGAAGGTTTGAAATAAGGATGTGTGTCAAGGAAATAGTGGGCGTACTATCCAAGTATTCAGCGTGGGCAAGGAAATTCTTGTTACAAATACAATTACAAGGAATAGAATAAAAACTCAAAAAAAGCAAAGAAAAGCTAAGTAAAAATGATACAAAAGTATTCGTCTGACTAGTATTGTTTAGTTTAAAAGAAAATAAAGGTTAAAAATTTGCAGAACAACACTCATCTTCAATACTAGTTTATTTACTATGACCTTATAATCCGTTATACCTTCACAAAACATTTTCTGTTGTAACAAACTTAAGAACAATAATCAATATTACAAGTATTTTTCTTCACGCCAAAAATATATTCGTCTCCAGCAAATAAACCATTGTTTTGACTGATGGATATACATTCTTAATACTTGGTGGGTCCTCCTTTTCTCTTTCTTATCTCACGTAACCTTCTTGTCATTGATATCACAAGATTTTCTGTAGTTTCTCTTGTAATTTTCTTCCATTTCTCCATTAAAAACTTCTTAAGATCATTCTTGTTTAAGATCTTATGTTTTCATAACTTTTCTTCAACAATGTGCAACACATGCTCAATTGGGTTGACGTCTGGTGATTACGAAGGCGTTTCCATCCATCGTGGTGTGTTGTATAACAACCAGCGCTTCGTGTTCAGAGCTGTGTGTTTAGGGTCCTTGCCTTGTGTGAAGATGTAGCCATCTGTAAGACCCATATTGTTCACACTCTGTGAAAGATGCGACTTCAATATGTTAATATAAAGTCTGTGGTCCATGTTGCCATCAATAAAACATATATCATCAACACCATTCGCACTCATGCACCCCCATTCAAGCACAGATCCTCCACCATGTTAAACAGTGGCTGTGACATTTTTTATTTCCAATTCACAATTTCGCTGCCGGCATACCCTAACTCTTCCTTTTGATACAGATATACTAAATTTACTTTCATCGGCAAAAATTACTTTTTTCCAGATGTCCTAATCATCATTTATATCAGTTTTGGCATATGCCAATCTCTTGCTTCTGTTAACCTCGGTTATATATGGTTTTCTATGCGCCATTCGGTTGTTGTATTCAGTCTCGTGAAGCATATTTCTTATTGTCTGTAGATGTACACGTTTTGCCATAACCCTTTCCGCTTCTGCAGCAATCTTTGAAGCACTCAATTAAGGATCTTTTTTTCCACTTTTCTGACTATCTGACGTTTTTCAGCTAGAATCATGACTGAAGGCCAACCTTTTCTTGGTTTGTTTTAGTATGCTCTTGTTTGATTGTACCTGAATATGATACTCTTAACGTAGTAATTAGCCTGTTTAATATTTCAGCTGTTTCTTTGAATGTCTTAACATTTTTGAAGCACCTTATTGGAACTT
The DNA here is from genome assembly GCA_030765055.1 of Mantis religiosa. Classification (NCBI taxonomy): domain Eukaryota; kingdom Metazoa; phylum Arthropoda; class Insecta; order Mantodea; family Mantidae; genus Mantis; species Mantis religiosa. The sequence goes on from CM060949.1 coordinate 160,180,317, forward strand.
GTCTTTCTTCCTCTGTTTCCTTATTTTTTCGTCCCATGTTTTCTGTTCTGATGCTTACAGTTTCTAGGCATAAAAGTTGTACCAGATCACATGTACACCAGCTGTAGCAGGGAGAATCATCTAATGAGGCAGTTTTGTTGCTGCTTAGTTTGCCAGACGAATACTTGTTTGACCTCCAGGCAGAGTGTGCTATAACATTTTGTCATTTTTATAAACTTAGAAGAGTATATGCCAATTTTAAGCGTTATCAATAAAAGACAGCCAATAATAGTTTATTAACTGTAGACATCGGTAGTGAACTGGTCTTAACTTACAAATAAAATATGTATTAATGTGATGTAGCTGAGAGGACGAATACTTTTTTGAGACACTGTATATGTGTATTGCATTACTATTTTGTAAATAAATGCAGTGGAGTAGTATTAGTATTTAATTATATTATCATTCAAATATGGCGATAAAGATACAAAGGCAAAGAACTTTTTGATGTTCCTCTAAACCAAAAATATCTCTACTGAAACGGGGAGTTACGTTCTAGTGTATATCGGATGTCCAGGGTTGAAAACTACAATGCAGAAACAACGAAGAAAAGAAAGACGTAGACACACTCTGTCCCGAAAACTACGTGAACTAATAAATTTAGGGGATAACAGTTCTTAACTCCTAAAACCGTTTCTATTGTAGACACTTTTTGATTCAATCCTCCTCATATGTGGAACCCCAATTTTATCATTAAATAAGCTAAAAGAATGTGAGTGCGTAATTTGTCATAGATTGCCAAAGCTAGCAGCTAGTGACACTGTAGCTACGACGGGAAAAATCTGCGCTTAGATATAAAATATAGATTAAATTGTTCTTTTAACACATTTAAGTATATATATATTGTCTTTTCATTGCATAATTTTCTTAAAGAAGCCATCTTGATGGCGAGACAGCCACCCGACGAACTTTTACGCGGTCACCACGATCCTGGTTGTTTCTATGGTTTTCCGAAGTTGATGGCCAAATTTTATGCATATTACCACGAATTTTCCATCACTTGTTTCCTCTTGTTTCTTTTCCTTCCATCTTGCAGGGTTAGGCGCGGTGGGTGGGGTTATAGATTTTATGCAGTGAATCTAATAAACATTACAAATGAAGACGACGGGGAGGAAGAAAAATGATTGGCATTTAATTTGACAGCTTATTCTTCATATTTCAATATTTATGAACACTCAAGATTACACAATTATTTAAATTCTATACATGGTCTTGTTACTGAATATCCGTTTATCAAATGAGGGAGAAACGAAATGAAATGTGTAGTGTTTAGCGTCTGCTTTTACTACATACGGCGGTAATAATGATGATACATGAGCATCGATAAATGAAATGGCGGGGAAAACAGGAGATCCCAGAGAAAACCCGCCCCCACATCGTGTTGAACATCACAAATCTCACTTTGCCGTCTCCTGGGATCGAACTCGGGCCGCCTTGGTGAGAGTCGAGAGGTCTACTCACTCAGCCGTGGCGCGGCTTCCATGAGGCAACGTCAGTTATATCAGCTAGTATACCGGATTTGAACTTTAGATCTACTGAATAACACAAACCCTACTGCCTAAGTTACGCTACTTAGTTGAAATGTATTAAGCAAGCAAATTAATTAAATAAACTTTAGTTTTATTTGCCTGCCATTTTATTGATTCGTTAATTGTTGTTTAATTAAACACCGACGGAGCAAAATACATAAAAAGCACATTTTAATCGGTGCCAACAAAGCGAGTTTAGACTTCCATGTTTGCAGTAGGACCACTCATTAAAAACTGCAAAAAATTCGTATATTTTCCACGACCAGCATATGTCGACGTAATAATTTATTAATATGCTATGATTTTGTGGATGTAGGGGATAATTTTCCCTCGGAGGGACGAATTTTTAATCAATGTAGGGCGAAATGTTTGACAAGGATATATACCCCATCAATCCCTCCTGGTTACACGACCGAAATTAACAAGCGGGGGAGGCACGGTCCCCTCTGGTCAAAAATTAATACTGCTGAGGGGGATGGGAAGAATTTGTGTGTCACGCAAACCTGTGTTCCCCTTTAAATTGTTTTTTTAAACTAACTTCGAACTCTGCTTAAGAGTAGTTCATGAAATTATAAACCCATATCGTATTATTTCTGAAATATTTTAGTCCGATACTTAAATATAATAGTAAGAAATAATCAAGTAGGTGTAAAATTATTTATCTTGGATATTGTGATATAATTTACACAATAAGATTCACAATTACCAATATTACCAATATGATGCCACTTAGCCAACGCTACGTTGCTCTGAAAGGTTTCTATATGAATTAAATAACCGCGGACCTAAGACCCACCTCGAATTTTTCCCGGGTTTCTACAGATTTATAGAGTGTTTTGAGCTCGTTTTGGTAATTTTAACACAAATAAAAAAACTGCATCTTGCATTACAATTACTGTATGAGTTAAAAACTGCCTTAATTTGTGACAGAAGCAAAAATGATCTACCTAATTTCTAGCATTCTTTGTATGGCTGTATAGTGAAAACACGTGTTGAGTGAAGATTTAAATCCAATTGGTACCACTGTGTAGATCTGCCATTTTGTGTTCCAATGTAATTGTCAACTGATGCATGTGGTAGGCTGTTCCTTCAGGGGCGTGTTTAAAGGTGTACGTGAATGTACGCTAATGAATAAAATTTGCAAACTCTAAAATTATTACTGCAGCTTTCTTATCTGGGTATGATGTTTTTGGAATCGACATGCATAGTGGTTGCTTTTTGTCCCATACAACACTTATGAACTAAGTTATCTACCCTTCCTCTATAAACGGTCTGCAAATCATCCATTAGAATACATTCAAGAAAGAGGTAAGTCACATATGTTGCTTAGCAAGTTGCATAAATTACAAAATAAATAGGGGCAGGTGACTCACCTGGTATTATGTATGTATGTATGTGTGTATGTAACTATAAGAATAACTTTAAAAATAGAAGGAAAAAACACAAGTTAAATTGTATAAAGCTATGACAGTCCTTGGGAGTGAAAGTTGTGTTTTAAAATAGAAAGATAAAAGTCATATTCAAACAGCTGAGATGAACTTTTGAGAGCAGTTAAGGGTGTAATAAGATCACATAGACGAACTAATAAAGACATAAGAGCAGATTTAAAGATTAGTGCTATAGGTGATATCATAGAGATGGAACCATCGCCGTAGAATGCATTCAAGCAGGCTACCAAAAAGACTGCTAGAATACAAACCTAAGGGTAGACGATGGATAGGAAGACCAATATTAAGATGGAAATAACATAATCTGTGAAAGGGGAGAAAAGAAGAAGTTACGTAAAACGCGCAGTAAGAGGGACGTTCTAAAATTTATCCATCTGACAAGGAGAACAAAAGATTTCAAATGAATGAATTCTAGCGTAATGAGCTTGTAAATCAATACGTTTGTCTACTTATCTTGGCTTTAACTTCGTTATTTATATAATAACAATTTTCGTCCACCTAGCCAGATCTTCTTGGAAACAACTTGTTACCCAATCCGCAAATATGGTGGATGTGGCAGATATTGGAAGCTAATGCAGGTATTCGGCAACAGTTCTAGATATTGAACATCTACCAAAGGAAAAAGAAGAAGAAGAAGAAGAAGAAGAAGAATAATAAGAAGAAGAAAAACATGGCACTTAGGAAAAAGTAGCCATGGTTTTTAATCTTTGAAACGGCCACTCACTATCTGAACTGCTCCTTCGACCTTGGCGGCTAGTGGCATATACATTAATTGCCAAGAAAAATCGGAAGATTTCATTTAAACAAACCTTAACACTCTTAAGAAATGTTATTCGAACACCCATCGAGGAGTAAACCTCATTAGACAAAGCCTTTTTTTTTAAGTCGTTCAACTCACGCACCTTCAATCGGTGATTACTATATATGACACTCTGAATTTTTGTAGCAGTCTGGTGGGTCGTAGCGATTTTGGGACTCATCTTGAATATGACCACACTTAAATTCAACACCTACTTTTTAACCATCTAAAACAGGGGAAATCCTTTCATTTCGAATCTGTTTACGCAATCCTTGACGACATGAACAAATGACTGACTTTACTTACGCCTCTGCAACTATACAGCACGTCTGATCGTTTTTTTACGTCCTCCAACGTTAAGTCATATCGGACGGTGAATGAATTGGCTGAAATGATGCTCAAATGTACCCAGGGTCCATGGAGCTTAGAGCTACCCGACATTCGTCTTTAAGGATAAGGGAAAACCCCGAAAAAACCCGTATTCAGGTAACTCACCCTGACCGAGATTCGAACTCGGACGTCTGTTCGTCTATACATTACTGAGACAGGTGGGAATTTTAAAGTCTCTGCACCGTAGCTGAGTGATTAGGCCACTCAACTGTCACAAAAGCAGCCCGGGTTCGATACCAGGCGACCGCAAAGTGAGATTTCTGCTGGACAACACGGTAGTGGTGCAGTTTTTCTCCGGAATCTCCGGTTCCCTCGCCATCTCATTCCACCGGTGCTTCATCTCATGTATCATCAGTGTCACCGCCGGCGGTGCCGCATTTAGTAAAAGCGGATGTCAAACACTACACACACTTTAAAGGCACTTTGCGTACTTCAGTACATTGTACCGAAGTGTTAACTTTAACGTACCTTTTAAAAATGGAATATGGTGCACTCATACGACGGTCCCTACCATTACAAATGCAAACATTTGCCTTGTATATTACAGTATCCATATTAAACGTGCTTCTACTACCTGCATTATTCAAGCTTTATCTCTGGCTAAAATGGCTTCAAACTAAGTAATATATGCTCAGTTACGTACATGTGGAAACATCATTCAAATATTTACTCAGCAACAAGGAAATATAAACTCACATGTAGGAATAAGGACTTGCGAGGGGGAAAATCGTTAACTTTCTAATATACGTATGTGCTTCATCAAACACAGCACACATGGAGCGCTCGCCTCGGTAGCGTGGTGGTAGAGTGTCTGCCTCACGTTCAAGAGGTCCCGAGTTCGAATCTCTCGGTCAGGGTGAGTTACCGGATAAGGTTTTTTTCAGGGTTTTCCCTTATCCTGGAAGACGAATGTCTGGTAACTCTAAGCTCCATGGACCCCGGGCTCATATGAGCATCATTTCACCCATTCCATTCATCGTCCGATATGACTTTACGTTGGAGGACCTAAATTAAAACACACACACACACACACACACACACACACACACACACACACACACACACACACACACACACACACACACATGGAGCCTCTCAGGTCCGCTTTCTTGAACTACCAGATTCGATTCCCCTTGGACTACAAGTTTGGATTTTTTCCCTTCATTTTCCCAGGTCGGTAGGATACGGTGCTGCAGATTAATATAGTATAACGAATTTTGATACTATTTACCAGCTGGAAACTACCCCGGTGGGCCAGCACAAACGGCTTCCCCCTCACGGTGGTCTTGAGACGACCCACTAGTCGCTCGGAGACCGGAAACCGTCCTACCGAAGGAGGAAGTCTTCACCAGGAGCATATAATCCTGGGATGCAGCGCCGAGACTCCCGCCGACACTTATACCCTGAGAGACACCACCTGATGAGGAATGATGTGAAATGATAATGGAGATGAAATCGAGGGATAAGAAATTCGGGGGATGTAATTAACCTACCCAGCGTTGCCTGGCGACCTAGAAACCCCCCCGAAAAAACCTATGCACCAGGTAGAGCAGCCACAGGAATCGAAACCAGGCCTCCCAAATGCAGGCCACCCCGCTCGGTTACCGACTGGACTTGAGGTTCTTTTTCGTGACGTAAATCTAAGATACGGGTAGGACTAGGGCTCCCTTACGAAGGAAGCCCTGATAACAATTAGTATTTTTACCGCAGAAAAAGAGTCATCATATTCCGCTGGGTTTGAATAGACGATCTCAGGAACCAGAGTTCAAAGTTTAGTAAGGCATTTTAGATTTAGGGTTTTAATAATTAAATATGCAGTTGATTTTTATAAAATAGAAATTATACTTCATTATTTTTTTAAAAAAAAATTGAATGTAACACAAAATTTAAACAATAACCAGATAACTGCATTATTATTCAAATTTAGCCTCAGTGTTTAACGCCCGTTGTTGATACTACACGCGGCATGTGAAAGAAACCAAGCTCCAGTGTTACTTCATCACCTTGCTTAGTTTTCGCGGAATTTATACCGTTACATTTCCTGAAACCATTATTTAAAATACGTTTCCACTTTATGAGCAGCCAGGCAACAAAAATAATTCCTTTTTACGAAGGTTTTAAATCGTGCAGGCAAAAAGCGTGAAGTTGTACAACACGCACCGAGCCCCTGAATGGCTAGGCAACTTCTTGACAGTTATGTGTTGCGGGATTGCAGGGTATCACGGGTCTACACGGGAGGTTGGTTTATTCCGCTTGGAGAAGTACTACAAATTCTTCAGATTTGTACGCCATGATGGTCATTTGTTACAAAAAATTACCAAATATAGAGCCTGTAACTTATACCAATATCCAGAAATTAATTATTTGCCGAAGTTTTCAGTTTTAATAGTGCACGTGATGAACAAATATAGATTTAGGCCTCGAACTTAATTTATGCGTCATTTGGAACTCAAGATACAAACAGAATATCACAGTAAAAATTTGAAAATTTAACTTTTGATCGGTTTCAGAAAAATTTCACGATGGGCTACCTTAATGTACCACAAGTTGTCTGGCGATCTGATGATTCTGGAAAAGTAAACAAAATGAATAGTTAACTTTCTATTAGCTGTATTTTCATAATTAATGGCTGACGACGGGGAAAATGCGAAAGAAAGCATTATTAGTTCTTTGTTTAGTCTAATGAGGTAAAATTTTCTTTTTGATTTGATATAGACATATATTTTTAAGGGTGACACTGATTCTACTTTTCGTAATCTGAATTCATTGCAAATATAAACTCATATGGTTTTTAAAGTAGAACAACATTTTAGAGCTCAAATTCTTAGTGGAAGTTGTGTGCTACAATTGATAGCATATTATAGATATGCCCACTTTTGTAACGTGGCCTGCCTTACGTTCAAGAGGTCCCGAGTTCGAATCTCGGTCAGGGTGAGTTATCCGGTTACGGGTGTTCCGGAGTTCTCCTTATCCTGAAAGATAAATATCTGGTAAGTCCAAGTTCTATGAACCCTGTGCTCATTTGAGAATCATTTCACTCACCGTCCGATATGACTTAACGTTGGAGGTTTTCCCTTATCCTGAAACTGTATGTCTGGTAACTCTAAGCTTTATATACAGGATTCATTTCAGAATCATTTCATTTATCATCCGATATGACTTAACGTTGGAGGGCGTTAATTTAAAATAAAATATAATTATGGCAGATACAACAAGTCCAAGAAATATATTTTGTTTTATAAATAAATGCGAGCTTTTTGCCCCGTTTGTTAGAGTATCTGTTTCTCAGAATGATACATTCTGATACATGACACTGTCAAAAAATCACTGAAGGTAGTTGAATGAAATTTCGAATTGATAAAAGCAATCCAGTCTGCAAAACGTTTGTGGATTTTCTTAGGCATTCGCTTTTTATATATTTTGTGGTTAATTACTGATGCATTTAATAAAAATGCTTAATTAAATATTCCATTTACTGCAATGAAACACATGGTTTAAAGGCAGATAAGTGTATAAAACATGCACCTGTATTTCTCGAATAGTTTCTAAACAATGGTTATGTAATTAAACAATTTAACATTGGAAATTCAAAATTTTGCATTATAATCATTATTATTTTGAAAAAGATAGCCTAAAGTTGCCGCTTTATTTTTTAAAAAATCCACAAAAAAAGGTGTATTCGTGATAAAATGTTATATTCATTGATTTTTCTAGCCACTGTCGTTTATTTTTATATATTTCAACAAACTTCTCTTACAAAAGCTAATTCTTCTATGTACTCTTAAGTTAATTCAGGTACACGTAGGCAGAAATTATTTCATTATACATTTTGTAGTACATGCAATTGCGATAGGGGAGGCTGGATCCACTTGTCACATCTTTTATGTGGTGTCGTTGAAATTTCATATTTATTCCACGGTTTCTTCGGAAAAAAACTGAGAGAAGCACTGAACATTTAAACCAATACGAATAAAAATTTTGAAAGAGGTACCGTGAAACAGGTTTGGCTCAAATATGAATATTTTGCTGGTTTTTCGTTTCTTGGCAATGCTGTTCTCATATAAGAACACAGACGTGAGTGTATTTCCGTTTACCCTTTGTAGATAGAAGGCAGAGGAAATAAAATAAAAAGTCATTTTTCCCATACGACACAATCCACTAACAAACAAAAGTGTATAATTAAATAAACAATAAGGTAGCATAGCCAAATAATATATGTTCCATTTACGTTTCAATACTTACTATCCGAGCCATCGGCAATGCTTAATTAAGTTTGTTTTTCCGTTTAAATGGAACTGAACTCGGCCTACCTTATCAATGAAATGATGCGGAGGAGGAAAAAAAAAAACAACAGAACAGCGAGGGTTTTTCGCTCGATAGTTTTTCGCTGCTAGGCTACGGAGATAACATTTAATGTGAATTCCTTTTAATAGCATTCTGTGGAACTCATCGAATCAGTTTCGTCGCTGTTTCTTGGAATGGGATTGAACTTGATATAATACACTGATTAGAACTGGGTGCGTTGGAGGCAATTTCCTGTAAGCGTAGCTAAACAAACTGTACGAAAAAATAGTGGAAACCACATTTGAATCCTCCTTTCACTGCACTAAAGAAGAAAGAAAAGAAACCATTGTCTTTAACTCGACACTTTGCTATCATGATTTCATTAGAATATATTTTAAAATAAATTCGTAAACGTGTGTACACACCAAACCTCTGGTGCGTTCAGTTTTGGGACTGAAATAATGTGAGTTACGGGAGCGACAAAAGAACACAAAGCTGATAAGGGGTCAGGTCTAATTTGAATATTTGAAGGACAAAACTCAGATGTTATACTTATATATGAGTATTTCTACACACAACCATATTTTAATAATTTATAGTTATTTTCACTTTGATACAATATTTATACCATTTGTGACGACGAAAATGATGAAGTGAGTGTGGGAACAGATGATCTCAGTTGTGTAGTTGTCTTTCTGTTTCATCTGGTTTGTTTCTTCCTGTGGGGTAAAAGTTAGTAAAAGTCATCCATATATAATTCAGTATTTACCTGGAAACCACATAAAACCACATTAGATTAACCGGTGGACAGGAATAGAGAGCGCGAGTTACACACCATGATTGAGAAGCCCAGTGCTTAGAGTACAAATACGATGTATTCATATAATAAAAGTTGCTGAACATGGATGAGCGTTTATTTCTGATATGTTCAAGATTATTCAAATATATATATTTTTAAACAGCTGACTGTTATCCCTATCTCATGCATATTACGAAATGTGTATTACCAAATGTAACCAATCACGATTAAACAGAGACAAACTCCATAAAAATCGTGTTTTAAAACTCAAACCTTTAAGCACGTGTGTAACCGAAGGTAATAAATGCCGGCAGTAAAATTTAAAGCATAATGTTTACCTCCAGTTTGTTGTTCAAATGTCACGTTCACGGCGCATGAGTCATAGCCATACTGACGTATTGACCTTCGAGTTGTACCGTGCTCCAGGGACTTCGAGGAGCAAATTCGAGCCCCAGCATTATCAGATTGAGCCCATTATCTCTCCGAACATGGAAATTATAGTATCCGAACTGTAATCACTGCATACCCTGCCAGCAGTAAATAAAGATTATAAGATGTACTAGCACACATAAGATTTCCTTTGAAACCGTAGTTACACCTTGAAGGCAACACAGGCTGTAACAAAAGTTGGTAACCGCAGAGGAAGAAACAAAACAAATAATACAATAGCCTAATAGCTAGGTGGTATCGTGTCTGCCTCACGTTCAAGAGGTCCGAATTCGAATCTCGGTCAGGGTGTGTTGTTTGGATCAGGTTTTTCTCGGGTTTTCCCTTATCCTGAAATATGAACTTAGAAAACTGCCATCTTTATGGACCATGGACACATTCGAACATCATTTCATTCATCGCTCGATTTGACTTAACGTTGAAGGACACAAATTGAAAAGAAAATACATAACTTAAGTTTCGGCAGTTGCACAGCCCTTATTTCAATGCAACTTTAGATTTATTGGTAGGCATGGGCCTCAGTGTAGTTTTTTTATTATAATTTGGAATATTTATATCAAAGTTTTCTTACCTTTAACAATTAAACTAGAAATTACCTTACTAAAAGATTTTTGCCTTATAAACAGTAACTTTATATCGTTCTTTTTTGCATAAATATCAAAATTGTCCTAGAAATTATAAAGCTATATTTTAGCATAACTTATTCAGTAAGAATATCGAATAGAAATTATTATAAGAATTGATTTAGTAGGGTTTTTTTGTTTTAGTTTTGGGTAACGAATATTTAATATATAATATTTATTATACCACTTATTAGGTAGAGGAAATATTTAATCCTAGTCAAAATCGTATTATTAAGATAGGCATAGTACTGAAAGTATGCGATCCAAAAAGCTACCACGTATGTGGTAGCGTGTCTGCCCCACGTTCAAGAGGTCCCAAGTTCGAATATCGGTCAGGGTAAGCTATCTGGATATGGCTTTTATGGGGTTTTCCCTTATCCTGAGAGATGAATATCGGGCAACTCCAAACTCTATGTACTCGGGACTAATTTGAACACCATTTCATTCATCTTCGATATGACAACGTCGGAGGTTTTCTCTTATCCTAAAAGATGAATGTCCGGTAACTCTAAACTCTATGGACCCTGTACTAACTTAAACATCATTTCATTCATCCTCTAATATGATTTAACTTGGAGGATGTTAATTTTTTGAAAGATAGCTCTACACGTATTCAAGTGTATTAAAAGGTTGTGCCGGTAACGGGATTCGAACCGCCGCCTCTGCACCTCGATGCCTACGCTGTAATGAACTGTGCCATCGACAGCCGTACTTATATTCCATTACCATTTTATTGCTATTGAATCTCGCTCATTATGATTATAATTGGCTGAGGCGAGAGCCGGTTCCTCTGTGACCATAATTGTACTGCAGCATCCACGGGAATGTCTCAAAGACACGCATGTCGGTCGGGGTTTTTGAACGTGGCGTCTCGTGTTACTTTATAACAACTGAATGTGCCTCGTCATTTTCTATTTCTTTGAAACAAAAATTTTAATGCGGTACTCGTATGAATCAACGTACGGTCTCGTTCATTAGTAATCCACATCAAAGTTAAATTCTTGTCATTGATTAACTCGACATTGCCGTGGTAAGTTTACATTATGCTTAGATAAAAAGAAAGTTACATTTATATGATTTTCTTTACCGATCGTCATTTGATATATAATTATATGGAGAGTGTTTATTTAAAATCTTCGACCCATATTTGAGTATGTCAAGAATAACACACAATTTTTCACATAAAGTGTCGTATTTTCGGAACATTCTCAATGTGAGGTAAAGTCAAACTTAACAGTTTACTGAATATAAATTTCCGTAAACGTTATGTACTATTTATTTTTTGGCTTTAAGTTATTGTAATAAGGATATAGTTATCGATCCGATGCTCTTAGGCCAGACTAAGGATATAACACACATTTCACTATTGCAGACTCAATTGTGATTTGTCCAGCTCTGTCGAGTGTGCCTTACATTCATGAGGTTCCGAGTTGGATCGGTCAGGGTGAGTGATTTGGATAAGTTTTCTTTCGTTTTTTTTTTTTTTTCCTTTCTTATCCTGAAAGATGAATGTCGGGTAACTCTAACCTCTATGTACACTAGACTCATTTGAAGGTCATTTAATTCATCGTCTATGACTTAACTTTGGAGGATGTAACTTTTTGAGAAGAGAGAGAGAGAGAGAGAGAGAGAGAGAGAGAGAGAGAGAGAGAGAGAGAGAGAGAGAGAGAGAGAGAGAGAGAGAGAGAGAGAGAGAGACTGGAAGCATGCATATGTATTTTTATCGTTATAAAAATGAATAAAAGCCAAAGACATCATACCTAGACGAATGACAACTGTTGTGTTTTTAGAAGATTAATTCCCTATCCTCTGGAAGTAAGAATATCATAAAATGCCACTATTCACTAATCTACTGTCAACAAGTTAAGCTATTTCTAAAGTCAAGCACCCGCAGGAGTTGAAAAGCGACTGTAAAAATACAAAAGAAAGAAAAAAAACGAGCATCAGTTGTTCCTCACGCCAAAGCCACCATGCCTTAAAAGGAGGTAAACAAATGAAGCGACATTATTATCAATTCTTAGCGATGATACAGATGTTTTACACATAACAGGTTTACTCTCTACAGCATTAATTAAAAATGAAAAATCAAAGGGATATCATTTCGATGATATTTTCAATATATCTAAATCCAGTTTACAGTGCAGTAAGTTAATAAGCACATTATGCTATTAAAATTTCGCAAATGTGCTTGTTTTCTTGTGTTGTGTTGAACTATAGGTTGTTTAAACAATTTTGTTGGACATGCCCCTGTTATGTTTATAAATAAAACCACGAAGCCAACGGAAACCTGATTCAGGAAAAATGAAAAAGTAATTTAAAATACAATTTTTAACAAACTATAATTTTTTCTCTTCTTTTCCAACCAGCTGTGTGGGGATATTCTTTGGTTAGAATCACTCCTATTTTCTTCACAATTCTTGAAGTAAAAATGTGAATGTATTTAATATAGAAACGAATAAAATGAAGGTCAAAATGAACAATACAACGGGTAATAACACTATTAGTTGTTTCTTAATGTCAAAACAAGTGAGCAAGGATTATTTTAATCGAGCGTCAGTTGTTTTCGAAATATTTCAAATGTAAGGGAATCTGATGGAACAATGTTTTCTATTCGTTGTGTTTCTTTATATTTTGTTTATTAAATTTACTTTCTTTCGCTGAAGATAAACAGTGAAACATTTCCGGGTATTTAATGTTGGTAAACGCTTATTAAATTGAAAAACAAAACTCACCAAAACAAAACGTGAATAACCTAACACGGATGGAAGATTACTTTGTATTTACATTTAATAAAGTATATAAGTGTTTCTAAAATTTGAAATGGATAGACTAAGTTATATGATAAATACCATGGTATTCGCTGGTGTAAAAGAAAAATAGTTTTGTTTACAAAATTGATTTTGTATGGAATACTTCCCCTATCCTCTGTGATATGTGCTAAAAGTAAACAAAACACATCTCACAATAGTGGAATCCACACAAAATAGTCGCACAAGACACGTATGGCACTCACAAACAGAAATCATCACTTACTTTTTTTTTTAAGGAACTCGGTCGATGTGAAACACTGTTTATCTTATCATTGTTTGCAGCACACACTTGGGATATCTCACACTCACTGAAACAGGTGAACACCGGGACTGATTCACGTAAGTCAACTGTTTTGAAGCGACCGCACTACAGCTCGGCTAGTTTCCGACTATGACGCATGCCCACGACGAGCGACGGCGTTGCTTGGCAGCTCGGAGTGGGGGAACCTGATGGGTGCAGTTTTCCCGAACTCGCTCGACGCGCGTTGCACTTCGGATGTTAACAAATCGTAAAAATACACAAACGTACTGCTTGGAGTAATCAAATGTAGCGTACTGCAGCCTTTGTAGAATATTGAATCAGTGGATTTTACCTCCCTTTCGTTAGCTTTGCTTCGAATAACATTGGAACAAACTGTCAAATTGTACGACTGTAAAATCTTTCTGTCTTCACCACTTTTAGTATCTCTTTACTCTACGACTTCCTCTTTCATGAATTAGAGGCATTTAAGTTTAATTTGCGTATTCACTGAAATGTACTCAACTGCACCTTGAATGCGGTGATACGTGGAACATGCGTTTCTCCGCATGTCACAGGTTCCTCGTGGGTCATTGTTGATTCCTCTGTAATATTTTAATGTTAGTCATTTCATTATTCCAGCACACGGAACTTTCCAGAACTTACAAAAGAGTAACCAGGACGAATGTAATCCTTCTTACATATTTGTGCACAAACATTACATTTAAAAACATAAAAATGTTTCAGAAAGAACCACGAGAAAAGTGTGTGCTTGATTTGCGCATTAAAATTTAAATAATGAAACAGGTTTTTTTTTCTAAAATTATGAAAAATTGGAATAAAAGTATAGTCAACGTTTGACATTGTACCTTTTACTTCATGGGCATATCTGTCTCGCGTTCAAGAGGTCTCGAGATCGAATATTGGTCAGGGTGAGTTATCTGGATAAGGTTTCTTTTGCCGGGGTTTTCTCTTATCCTGAAAGATGAATGTCAGGTAACTCTAAGCTCTATGTACCTTTGACTCATTTTAACATTTCACTCATCGTCCGATATGACTTATTGTTGTGGGACGTAAATTAAAAGAAATCTGTTAAAATTCAGCACCATATTCGGAAATTATATCGAGATACTAGTTCTGTGATATGTGCCTTTTGTTCGGTGTAGAGTTTTAAATAGATAGGTCGGAAAAAAGAGTTTTACCAAGACAAATTACTAATGTGTTATTTGAGGCAAAGAAATGAAAATTATCTGGTAGGTATCATGTAAGTTTCTGATACCATTTGGGACATATATAAATTATTTTCTAAATCATAACGTACAAATATCCAACATAAATTCGAATTATTGATTCAATTCGATAATTGACCAATCTTTTAAAGTCCTGTAGATATTCAGTTGTTGCTCGCTAATACATGTAAAGTTTATGTGATTCTAAAGCCAGAATATAGCGTCCGTTCTTAAACATTTGGTATCTATGAAGAAAATATAAAGTAACCTCAGATATTTTTCCATGTAAATGGTTGTTAGAGATGGAATTACGTCAAACTATTTTTCTAGTTTGCTTGAAAGAAGTTTAGTGTTGTAAATTGTTGAGTGAAATAGATAGGTAAGACATTAGAGAAAGTTAAATAGCCTTAGATGGGTCTAGTGAAAGTAGTTTGTTAATTGGAGGTCAATTCAGTGCCCTTCACATTGAGACAGTTGGCACTTTCAGTTCGCTTCCTACAACCGAGTTACCACTATTGAGATATAACAGCTGTCGACTCAAAAACAAGATAAACAACGTCCACTTTCCTATTAATAGAATTGTCTTTATTTTCCTATTGTTTATTCACCTTGAAGACTCCTCAACTAATCATTTCTCCACGCTCTCTCATGTCTAATTCTCTCTTACACTCGAATATCCTCACCATTCAAAACGGCGAGCACTTAATTTATAAATGCAAATGATGTGGGGGGAAAAGAAAAGGCGTGAAATGAAAAACTGTGTGGTAATAAACATCGCCTTTTAATTAAAGCGCTCTTAATAGACTGAAGAGGGAATTAGTTCATTATATTGGCCGCTCTTCCTCCCGAATGAGCCAATTTCCAGTTCGCTTCTATTTAACACTGGCAGAATAATGCGGGGGTTCTCCCACTCCAGCTCTTTGTGCAATTTACATGTCAAGTGATGTTTTTTAAACTTGGGGCAAGGTATACAACTACCTTATATTTGTTATAAGCTGTTTCTAAAGGTAACTGGTTTACGTACGCGAATATAAGGTTTTAATGACAAATAATGCCGGTTATATCTGCTCTAAAATTGATTAAAGCTATTAAGCTGTATAGAATACATTTTATAAATGGTAGAGAATGAAATACTGGGCGTTTAACGTGCTAAATAACTGTTATTCTAATATTTTGTTGTCGTTGATATCAAAGATAAACTGAAACCAATTAAAAGGGATATTTCAGAAATGGCTGAAAACACAAGAAGCTATATTTGAAATAAATTGTTTGTTTTAATAATATTTTCATTCCTTCTATAATTAATTCTGAGGCGGCCCGGCCCGTAGCGAACCACGTCGAGATCTCCCTTGTGCTCAACGCCTTACAATTAAGGATTGGTGGCGTGCGGAGGTTAAAGAAAGGGAGATTGTAACCGTTCGAGGTGACTTGTAGCTCCCGCATGAGAGTGATTGCCTCCTGACTGGTTGTGGGTTGAATGATGACACCTCGAATCTGGTAGACAGAAGTTTATTATTGTCCTTAGGCTCCTTTACTCGCCACCGTAAAGTCGTCGTCTGTGAGGTCGCTGTGTTTAACGTCACTGTCAATATTGTGATGTGAAGAGCAGGGGCAGTAGCACTGCATAGTCGAACCGGATATATTTATCGTCTTCCCTATATATTACTCTTTGCGCTAGCTCTCACTGGAGCGATTGTTAGATATTGCACTTTGTCTCGGTGCATGGCGCGAAGGTGTACTTCTTGTGCGGCGCCGAATATGCGTCCGTCTCACGTAGAACTCAGGACCGAATTGTTTTTACTAGCAAAACCTAATTTCCACCATCAATTTGAATTACCCTCACTCTAGGTATTTCTCGGAGTTTGCAAAATCACATGAACAAATATCAATTTTCTATTGGCTGGTAACTATCCCCACTTGAGATCAGTGTTCACAATTTCCAGTTTCGGACCTGATATCAGAGACGCTTTCTCTAACGGTCCGCATGCAAAAATTTATGCGGAAGCATGCGTTCTACGCGTCGGTCAAAATCTTATAGCCTGTTGTCAGAAGCACGCATGGGATTTTAACAATGGGTTGGTTTCCGACTGGGAGGCGCCAAATTCGCAAAACAGACAATAGAGCAGGGTTGTTTGTTTACAGGGATTGCAAAGGGAGTTTACTGACCTTCGCAGAATGGCCTTGTCACTGTGGCGGTCTCCGGAGTATATGCTAGCATTATGGTATATATATATTCTGGTATACGTCATTTATTTATTCCTTTGTTTATGTTAATGTCTTTCTGGTACCAAGTTATAAGTCGTCTCAGTGTTCCTAGGTGACAGGGGCTGCGTCAATTCTTTCTCTCTCTTTTCACATAGTTTACAGTTGTAGTATAAAATTATACGAAATTACTGCCCGCCACGGTAGCTTAGATGGTAGCGTGTATGCATCATGTTCAAGAGGTCCCGAGTTCAAATCTCGGTGAGGGTGAGTTATTTAAATAATGCTTTTACGGGGTTTACCCTTATCCTGGAAGATAAATGTCTGGAAACTCTAAGCTCTATGGACCATGTACTAATTTGAAAATCATTTCATTCATCGTCCGACATGACTTAACGTTGAGGAACGTAAATTAGTATATCTGAAATTACTATCGAATGAAGATATTCCCAGAACTTATAAGATGTACCTAAAGTCAAAGGAATGTGTAATGCAATCACTTTTTCTGTCCGCATGTAGTTTATGCTCGCCTTACAGTGTTGTCACATAACTCACCCACGCATAATACCTATCACTGCTGTTACTGAAACGAGCATTAGATCTGGCAGCAGGGTAACTCATATGCACTTTCATACACTCATTTCGTAGTAAACAGATCCACTACCAGAGCAGATATACAGTTCAAGCTCCCCTCCCTCTTCAGACCCCGCTTGTCTTCATGTGGTGAGTAGATAGTGCATATATACCTTTGTCTAATTTCTAATCGAATTTTTATGTGGAATGCAACTGAAACTCGATTAAAATTTTGTATTAGTTCGTGCATTCCTGAAAATAATAGAAACAACAGAGCAAACGCATTTTAATGATCACTGATAAAGAAAGTTATACACCCCGGATTGTATTAATGGTTTAGTTACATTTGTATCCGCGCGGTTCGCAGCAAGAGATGTTCCTGGAACAGCCGCATGCAGTTCGCCGCAGAGTAATTTATGGTCCGACTGGATATGGTTTTCAACCTGGCCAGACGTTGCTCCTCCTTTTATGGCTTTCATTATTCCCCATCGTCATTCTAACGTTGATGAATAGCTAAACATAAACAGGAACAACATCAGCTGCCCTTGGAAGTGATTCACCAAGAAAGAAACGAGGCTAAGGTGTTAATTACTTGCTTGACCAACTAAGAGAAAGGTAATGACTCAAAGGGAACCATATGAGTTTATATGATATTGATGACTTTATCATCCTTCTGTTCCAGATCTGTTTAGAATGTTTGTAATGGGGTGTTGCCAGAATAAGAAAGGACAAAGAAGAATAAAAGTGTGAGAGTTCTTTCTTCACTCACAGAGGAATAAGCATTCTAAAGAAAATAAACGGAGCAAATCTGATGCGAATATTTATGCAACTTTCTCTTTTCATGATTATACTAACCTATTTAGTAGTCTATACGTTGTAATATTACGCTATTTATAAAAGTTGATTATTCTACGCATGATATAAGTTCATGCAGTGTAGGAAACGTTTTAATCTAAGCAATAATGTTACGGCTCAAATGTTTATTCCCGGTAACAATTTATTGCAATACAAAGAGAAATAACATACAATCATATTTATTAATTTTTAGATGAGTCGTATTTATTACACATCTGCTTCACTTTCGTACCTATTTTGAGGACATGTTTCGCAAATCATCGTTTGCATCTTCGGCTCTTATGCGACTAAAGCTTGATCCAGTGGTGTGGGTAATTCTGGAGTTGCTGCTGCCATCTGTTGATTTAGCAACTCCAGAATTACCCACACCACTGGATCAAGCTTTAGTCGCATAAGAGCCGAAGATGTAAACGATGATTTGCGAAACATGTCCTCAAAAGAGGTACGAAAGTGAAGCAGATGTGTAATAAATACGACTCATCTAAAAATTAATAATTATTTCGCTTCACTGTGGTGTTCCAATACAGTTAAATCTCGATATACAATCATATGTTTTTCTCTGCCCACTAGCCTTCTTGTATAACACTTATATAAGGTTTCTTTTGTATACACGAAGATAACGACTGTTTGGCTTTTACAAATTTAAAAATAAATATCTGTTTCATAAACTAAACTTACTTTATTTCTCTAAATGATTGTATAAGTTATTTATGCATTTGATGTATCCATTCACGAGGTCTAAAATGAACTTAATGATGAGAAGTATTGAACAAATTCAACGAAAAACAACGAATATTTCGGAAGTGGCTGATACTGCGAAATAAAGTTATTTGAAATAAATACGTATTTTCAAAAAATATCCAGATGACCTCGAAGGAATATTTGTGATGAAATTTTGATATTTCAAAGAATGGTTATTTTTATATATTTTATCCTGCGCCACGTTCTTTCGCCATTTGGAAGATGCACGTAGGGAGGCCACTTGGAAGATGTTTCCTTCTTGGAATGCTATTTTAATAACATTTTTCTAAATAGCGTGATGAAGTTTTTTACGCGCCGAAAGTTTGTATGGAATTTATTTTATAATTTTTAATTCCGTTTTATTAATTTTGCTTTATATTGATTTGAATGATGATTGAATTTTAAAATATAGAAGATATAATGAATGTATATCACTTCATATTTCATTTTCCCAGCCCACACATGAAAAATCCCATCTCAATGTCGTAGCCTCGGATTAATGGAGTATTTTAATGTTAATTTACCTAAATAATGATACAAGTTATTTTGCGAAGTTAACACTTTGCTCTAGAACACTTAATATACATTATCACACAATATATTTTCTTTTACACTACTCTCCTATACGTCCACTCATCACTATAACATTTTTTCTTCTCCACGTCTCTTTTAAGAAGACAGATTATTGATTTTTGTGTCTTAGCAACAACCGTCTTCACATATATTCAAACATATAGCCTCCTCTATTATTTCGTGTCTCTTTCTCTCATTGATTTCCACAGTCATAATATAAACTTTTTTTAACATTTTAAAATTGTTAAAGCAATTCTAAAATAACACAAATTACATCAGAAAATCTGTAAACAATAGCTTGGGGCCTAAACGAAAACAACCGATTCACATTTTTGGGTGGAATGCAATACTTTCTCTGTTTACTGTAGATAAGTGATAAATATATGAATGATGCTGTTTTATTTTAAAGTTAAAGGAGTATTATTCTGCACGTGTCTATGTTGATCTGTTTCTCAGTAGAGGAATGAGGCGGCTGTCGTGTTAGGTAACTGACTGACGTCACACAATCTTACCTTTGGATCACTCACTGACGTTAAGTTCTATATGGTACCTCCCGTCGTGTACATGGTCCCCTGTAGTTCCTAGATGGCTCCGCCGTCTTATCTTCCGATTAGCTGTTTAACTCCAGATAGTGCTATGGATTTTCCAGTTCGATAAGAAAGGGCACTGACCTCAGGTCGTGGTGTCACACCAAAGACAAGAATTTTTAATACCAGTGCATTCCTCGCATATTTTCTTTCAAATATCCTTCGGCATCTCCTCAATATTTAACAGAACTGACGTCACCGAGGAGTAATGTCAACGAAACGATGTAGGTATCTATTCAATTCGACACCTGCATTTGCGTTGCGACGTATTATACTTCAAAGAATTCATGAATATGAAAGTGTAGAGGCAGACTGAAAAAGTCAATGCCATAGCCGGGATTTGAACCACGGATCTTCTGGTTTCCGTCCAACCGCTCTAACCATTTGAGCTACTATGGCCAACAGGCCAACATGACATTAAATTCTCCAGCTGATCCCGGCTATGGCATTGGATTTTTCAGTCTGCCTCTACCCTTTCATAGTGCGTCCTACACACGGCTAGTGTGAAAGAACAATTAATTTCCATTAATTGTACCTAATAGTGGTCCGAACTATAAAGCCCGGGCCTTAAAGTACTTACAGCATAGTAAGTCGTCATTAAGTTGGTTGTTTCATGTATTTATGAGAACTCCGAATGGCTTACCGGGAGAAACAGGAGTCAGTTGGAGAATTTAATGTCATGTTGGCACGTTTGCCATAGTAGCTCAAATGGTTAAAGCGGCTGGACGGAAACTAGAAGATCCGTGGTTCAAATCCCGGCTATGGCATTGAATTTTTCAGTTTACCTCTACCCTTTCATAGTGCGTCCTACACACGGCTAGTGTGAAAGAACAATTACTTTCCATTAATTGTACCTAATAGTGGTTCGAACTATAAAGCCCGGACCTTAAAGTAATTACAGCATAGTAAGTCGTCATTAAGGTAGTTGTCTCATGTGTTTATGAGAACTACTAATGGCTTACCGGGACAAACACGATGCCGTTGGAGAATTTAATGTCATGAAGGCACGTTGGCTATAGTAGCTCAAATGGTTAGAGCGGCTGGACGGAAATTAGAAGATCCGTGGTTCAAATCCCGGCTATGGCATTGAATTTTTCAGTCTGCCTCTACCCTTTCATAGTACGTCCTGCACACGGCTAGTGTGAAAGAACAATTAATTTCCAATTCATGAATACCTTGTATCTGTTGGTGAAATTACGTTCGTGTAAATTTCACATATCTCACCACATCACAACTATGTTTTCGCAATTCGCGAACTTTCTAAGTGACAAAGTTGCATATTTCCAACAACATGTATCTCCACTGGACTTGTTAAAGCAACTCAACTTTGTTAAGTACCTAAATGCCAATATCTCATGAAGTACAGTAGAAGGAGAAAATATAATTGTTTTTTAATAATTATCTCAAAACAATACACTTACAGAACATAAGATTTTTCATATGAATTTTTTTTTTCAAAAAACCTAACTAGCTACAATCCCCTCAGAACATATTGATAATTTACCACGTTAAAAGTCACTTTATAACAATTTCAAAGAGCTATTGTTCCTTACTTAAATATGTAGTACTTTTGCTCTTAAATTAGACTACGATTGAGGAATAGCACGAATTGATAAGTGACCTACACTGTACGTATGACATTACATTAATGCATGATTGTGCCCCCGTCTTGAACTTGTGGTAACGCACAACATATAGAAATGGCAGCTATCTCATAACCTACCTAATCAACTCCATACCACATCTCTTCAGATAGTCTTTTTTTTCTACTATTCTCTTTCAGCCATGTTGCAGATTTCCTGACAAACTGTAAATACTCGCTTTCATCCGCCAAAAAGCATGAAAGCTTTGCCAAATCTTTGACCGTTTCGTGACTTCAAAGACTTTAAAAGTATTGACAGTAATTGGACAAGAAGATAAATTTTGAGTACTCTTTGAAAGTTAAAATCTGTTTAGTTAACGCATGTGCAGTTTGGAGTCAAAGGAACCTGAGCCTCCTGCCCACTAATGACCGTCATAAATCTATCTCCACACCTCAGAAATGGAACTCTGTCATTGAGGACCAATAGCAACCCAGATTTTCTCGAAGTGACAGCCGCATGTCTACTCCACGTGGAGTCTCAGTTGCCAAAGTTCCAACTTCCAGTTGATCTGTTTCATTACGTGCAGAAATTCGTTGTGTGTCACAATGTGGAGACCGTAGGAGGGAAATGCAGTGGTAAATGCAAATGAAGTAGTAGTTAACTTTCAGTCACGTGAAAATAATCAAAGTGAAAACAGTGTGAATAACTGGGCCGAGTTATATTACTGGAAAATCCTTAAAAAAAAGTTATAACGGGAACTGTTTCTAAACAAATTCAAGCGCTTGTTTTGAACACATATAAATATGTGCTGAAAAATAATCTTGGTAAGGGGTCGTGTAATGAACCTGGTGATAAATTCTGAGTATTCACAGAAATACAGTAAGAAATATTGTGACGAAAGGAATACCAAAGAGGCCGATCAAGTGTGAAAACAAAAGGAAACGTTTCTCTAAAGCAGATAATTTCACATGCGATTTAATTCGTCGAGAAATTTATAGATTCTATGCAAAAGGGAGAGCGCCCACCTTAGACGAATTGGTTGCACATTTGCAAGAAATTTGTGATTTTCCTTATGGGCGCTTCACTTTGCGCGGTCTCCTGAAGGAGCTGGGTTTCAAATACCGCACTTTGAATAAGATAAGGGTTATTATGGAATCCAGTAGAATTGTAGCTTGGCGATATATGGACATTTAGACGAAACCTCGTACGACACCCATGACGTATCGAGAAAGGTGGCAACCTTGCAGAAAGATCTGGAAGAAGAAGGGCCGAGGGTTTTAAAACGATTATAAGGGTTCGTCAAAGGCAGAGGCCGATGTGCACACGCGTTAACTAAACAGACTTTATAAAACATTATGTTTTACAAAAGTTTGATGCAGCTTAAATTTTGGATTTATACCTTCCCTGATTTGCTGCAGTATTCACAGTCTAAAAGCGTCGCTTAGTTGTATATGCCCAATCTCTTATATTATTGGTGGAAATTCAGTTACACTACTGTGACTTGAATTTTCTGAGAATAGTCTGTGAAAACCACTTCATTCTAAATAAATGTGAACTTTGTAAACCATTAAAGTTTGTTAAAATCTTATTACACCAAAAATTGCACACTTCATTAAAATCCAAAATGTATGTCCATCTGTGGCATTAACCACCCCGAGGTATTCTTACATAGTCTGAATTTCTAATATTTATAGTTTATTGATGAGCTAAGTTCCTATTCGCATTTTCTCATGGTCTTTCAAAAAGCCAGTGGTGCACACGTCCTCTCATGAGATAATGACGCCACTTTGTTGTTTTAGTTCAAATCTTTTATTTTGTACATGAGGCATTTTTCCATTGGTTACATAGAAAACCAAATATTAGAGAGGTTTGTTTTTGAGTCCCAGGAATAGGTACTCATAGCTCGGTGAATAGTAGGTGTAGGCAAGAAATGGATAAAAGAACAAAGTTTCGTAAGAATAGTCTGTAAAGCAGAGAATAGAGAAAGTAATGAAATATAACACATTAGCTTTTTAACGCTTCTGTTATAGTAACTGTTCCAATGTAATATTTGTTTCTCAAATATATGTTAAGAAAGGAATTGATATTTCTTTAGGACAACTAAAGTAGTTTTTAAATAGTGGTACCGAAGTTGCATTGGCATTCTTGTTCATTGATTGATGAATTCTTAGGTCCTGACCTCCAGCAGTGACTGACTCACTCTGGTGTTAACGAAGTGAACAAGGGCGTGCGACAGTTTGTCAAAGCCTACTGCAAGTCGGTGATGGATAACCACAAACCGCAGTGTCAGGTACCAAACAAAGTGTTTTGTCTGCACTTGAACTTCCCTTTTCTAACTAATAATGTGTAAATAAACCACAAAAAGTAAAACCGCCATTACTGTTTATATTAATGGAGTGAAAAACTCTCAAAGACTGGTACAAACATGCAATGAAGAAACCAACAGATTACTGATTTCTCTAATAAATAGATGACGTATTGCATTTCACTCAAGGATTTGGTATTCAAATATCAAATAACAATGAAAACACATCTTTTGATATCCATGTATGAATAAATAAATGAATGGATAAATAAATAATTTAAAACTATACTGCTGCACAGTACACTTTACCATGGTACTCTGGTTCTCGGTCACGGAAATTCTATGGTTCCGTCGCTCCCAAAGGCGTGGGGCTTTTAAGCTCGGGTATTCTGTAACAACAGAAGTTAGGGATGGCATATAAGATCTTTAGGTCGGGTTTCGAGGTGCGGCGAGCATTCTGCAAACTCCACACTATTTCACTCTTACTACTACGTCAATAAAAATATTCTTAAAATTTCTGCACGCCTGAGAACAGGTTGTCTCTCAAAAAAAAAAAAAAAAAAAAAAAAAAAAAAAAAGTCTGTTAAATGGCAAACTTGGTATATAAAATCAGAAAATTCATGTAGCATAAGCACATTCAATAAAATTCTTCTGCCTCAAACTACACTTTAATCGGAAAATTTTTCCAAAGATTTTTATTTCTACAAAAATGGCTCTCTTATCATGAAAAAATATTGATTTTTTTAAATTAACGTCCTCCAACGTTAATTAATATCGGGCGATGAATGAAATGATGTTCAAATTACTCCAGGGTGCATAGAACATAGAGTTCCCAGACATTCATCTTTCAGAATAAGGGAAAACCTCCAACGTTTAGTTATATCGGACAGTGAATGAAATGATGTTAATTGAGTCCAGAGTACATAGAGCTTAGAGTTACCAGACATTCAACTTTGAGGACAAAGGAAAACCTCCAACGTTAAATCATATCAGACGATGAATGAAATTATGTTGAAATGAGTACAAGGTACATAGAGCTTAGAGTTACCAGACATTCAACTTTGAGGACAAAGGAAAACCTCCAACGTTAAATCATATCAGACTATGAATGAAATGATGTTGAAATGAGTACAAGGTACATAGAGCTTAGAGTTACCAGACATTCTTCTTTCAGGATAAGGAGAAACCCCAGATATAAACTCTTATAGATAGCTCACGCTGATCGAGATTCAAATTTAGGAGCTCTTGAACGTGAGGTAGACACGCTACAGAGGCAGACATTATTTATTATTATTATTTATTATTGTTATTATTACTTTTATAAGGTGATGGCGATAATAACGTTTGTGTATAGTTCTAAGGTTTCACACCGTCACAAAACAAGAAGATGCTATGGAAACAGCTGAAATGAGTTTTCTGAGGGCTGTCGGATGATTTAATAGAAAGGATGAAAAGGAAAGCACAATAAATAAGGATAAGTTACGAGTACTTAGTTTATAGATTACAGTTGATAGCTAAAATATATCACTACAGGTTAACCAACAGAATTTTCGGCTTGTTCACAATGCTATTCGAGCACTGGTTAATGTAAATTCTATAGCTACACTTAAATTAGTGAATTATGCATATATTAACTTTATCATGGAATATAGAATATTATTTTGGGAAAACTCAGTAGAAAGTCTACATATAATTCCTTATGCAAAAGAAGGTTATAAGAATCATTACTAACACCCACAGCAGATTCAAAAAGAAACGAGCCGGAGTCTGGAATGCGCACAGGATGGTAATATCGTGGCGGGTATAACGAAGTGTTGTACAGAACAGAGCGTGGAAGTTCACAGCCCATCGCTAGAGGGCACGCGTTCACGACACGTGACTATACAAAGCTAGCAGCAGCATGCACCGATCGTCCAACGCTACCAGTCACATTGCAAACAGTGAAATGGAGGCAAAAAGTGGAGGAAAAAAGAGCAAAGAAGTGTTGTTCGTTTTGTGACAGCGGAAGGAGCAGGGAGAACGGACATTCATCGACGAATGTCACAAGTGTACGGCGAACACTGCATGTACCTTGCAAGGTTCAAGGCGTGGCGCAAGCGCTTAAGGGGAGGACAGATGTTGTTAGCCGATTATGCACGGTCTGGAGCACTACACTGCATTACCGTTGACATCGTCCAGCTGGTTGATGCACTCATTACCCAGGACAGCCGAGTGACAGTGGAAGCCATAGTCGCCGAGTTCGGGTTGAGCGTCGGAAGTGTTCACACCATCATGAAGGAACGACTGCTCTTGCGCAAAGTGTGTGTCCAATGGGTGCCCTACAGCCTTCAACCACACCAAGAAGCATGTCGAATGGCCCACTGTCTTGGTCATCTGTAGCACTACGCTAGGGTATGAATTCCCAGCACGAGTGGGGGCTGGAGATGATTCATGGTATCATCACTTCGAACCAGAATTAAAACGACAAAGTCTCCAGTGGAAGCATCCAGGGTCACCACCACCAAAAAAGCCAAGGTTATCCACACAAGTGCAAGTAAGGTTATGCTGACGTTCTTGCTTGACCAAGATGATCCCCTTCTGATACACTTCCTGCAGTACGAAATAACAGTGAATGCCCAGCGTTACTCGCAATGCTTGACCAACCTTCGCCAAGTGATCAATTCAAAACGACCAGGCAATCTCACCCGTGGGGTCATTCTGTTCCACGACAATGCAAAGTCTCATACTGCCAACACAGTCGCGCACTCCTGCAGAAATTGAAAAGGGGGATTCTCGGCCACTCTCCATATAGTCCAGACCTATTTCCCTGTGATTACGCCATTTTTGATCCTCTTAAAAAGGCTCTGAGGAGCAAACGATTCACCTCGAATGTACGTGCGGAACTGGCGCTCACCACAGCCCCGGAACTTTAATGAGACAGCCATTCGCCACCTTGTGTCACAGTGGGACAAGTGTCTCAACAGCCAGGGCCAGTACTTCTAACATACAGGTACTGTAATTATGTCTCCGGCTCGTTTCTTTTTGAACGCACCTTATACGAGGGCTCTTCAATAAAGAATGATCATAATTTTTTTACGGTCATAATTTTTCGCACTAAAATTCAATCTTATTATATTCTGTTAGCTTAATGTGAAACAAACACGGCGTACTAGTTTCATTGTTGGTACTTCTGATTCCCGCCTGTGAGAACCAGGCAAGTTCAGACATGTTCAATATCGCCTACCGCTGCAATGGAGGTAACATACAGTTAAAGTTGATGTTAGAAGAAGATCCGGAGTTTCTTTCAAACGTAATTACTGCTGATGAAACTTGGCTACATCATTTTGATCCTGAGAGCAAACAGCAAAGCTCAGTGTGGAAATCTCCATCACCAACCTCCCCCCCAAAAGCAAAAATGGTTGCTTCTGCTGGGAAAGTTATGGTCATCTCATTCTTTGATATTCATGGAATGGTTTATCAGCATGTTGTACCTGCACACACATCAGTAACTGGACAATACTGCAGGGATGTCCTGAAAACATTGCAAGTTCATATCAGGCGCAAAAGATCACATTTCCATGAAGCAGGCTGGATGCTGCACCACGACAATGCGCGGCTGCATATTGCCAATGTTGCTGAATATCTTGCAAAAATCAACGTGAAGTGCATCCCTTACCCTCCCTATAGTCCGGATTTAGTCCCATGTGACTTTTTTCTATTCCCTAACTTGAAGAAACGCCTTCGTGGGAGGCATTATCCATCATCAGAAGCAGTGATTTTGAAGGATCTCTCAAAAATGGTTTCCAGCATGTCTTGGAAGACTGGCAGAAACGCTGGGACAAGTGCATCGCATTTAGGGGAGACTATTTTGAGAAGGGACATAAATATTATGAGGATGAGTAAAGGTACGTTGTCAAAAAAAGTTGTGATCGTTCTTTATTGAACAGCCCTCGTATATATCATAATATATATATATATATATATATATAATGTTCTCGAACCTAATATTCTTTGTATGCAGTCGGGCCTCATTTACAACAATGAAATAAAGCTAGACCAAAATGTAAAATTCATCATCCCAGAACTAAACTTTGTTTCTTGTAGAAAGATGTATTTTATGAAACTATCAAACGCTCTTTCTAATGATTTTAAAGGAAAAATTGATAAAATTATTGCTAGAGAATACCTATATTTTATTGTGTACAAGATTATCTGAATGACAAATTATCCTGATAACGCTGTAAGTGGAATCTAGGTGATGTAATAACAAGTCATTGATGCCTGTTCAAAAGCTGTTTTATGTATATTGTGACGACCTAACCATGACTGTTAATGGATAAGGTACACGTGGTCTGATCGTACACGGGGAGAGTAGCTCAATAGGTAGGGAATGTATACTTTGTGAGAGATTAGGGTTTTCTATCAGGTTACAAAAGATATGGGTGACACTAATTAAAACTACAATTCACTTAATAAGAATATTTACTAAACTAATTAATTATAAAAATGGTCCCTTGGATCCATAACTTACACAGTCAGGGCATCACACCCTGCCAGGTCCAAGACCTGCACACAAAAAAAAAAAAGGACATTCGCACTCTCACTCAAGCTACCAGAGGGTGGAGGAGTGGGGGAGTGACGTCACACGTACTACTGAAGTCACATAAACTATTATTTGTATTAATTAAAACAGTCACTTGTGACAATATATATTGAAGAACTGACAATAAATGATATCCATTGCAAATTCAACATAAAATGTTCAATCGTACTGATCCCTCCCTTGTTTTCCATATTGCATGTGTATATGTGTCTTATATGTTCAATATTCAAGTATATATACCATTAAACTGCACACCACTTTAGCATGTTCAATGATTACAGGGCTTTGAGGCTTCTAGTGAATCTATGTGATAAGATAATCCGTCACAAACAGCATGTGTATCTTGCTAGATGCCTACGCAGTACGCCTGATGTACAAATGAAAAACCGTTTTTGTAAAAGCAATTCTCCTACTCGACTCCGCTGCCAAGTAGGTCTGTTGTAAGAGAATTAGCGAACCAGGACACGCACCGCATCGTGATTCATCCGATTCTAAAAGATAGTCATCACTTTACGTTAACTGAAAGATTTCCTGGAAGGCGTTACCTCACGGAGAGTAAAGGTTCAACGGGGGCGGTGCCCTCTAAACTGCGACTTGTGCTTCAAGTCATGTACCCTGGAAATTACGAGATTTTTGGATAGTTTCGGGAACCAAATTGGTGAGCTGAGATTCCTAAATGCAAATATTTAAACATAGTGTTAAAATATTTGTAACTATTATTTGAGGTACCTGTACAATCTTAATACCTGCAAGGGTCCCTAAGTTGAGAGCCGCACCAGTGGCATTTGGAAGCTGTTCTGAGTTCTATACGAAATAATCAACATATTAAACCCTGTTCACAGCCTTGTTTCGCTGGCTTGTATGTACTCTTCGGCGTTACTTTTCCTTCCACTCCCTCCCTTTTTTCTCCGGGATCCATGGAGCTTAGAGTCACCTGACATTCGTTTATCAGAAGGGAAAACCGCGGGAAAAAACCTTCAGGAACTCACCCTAAGCGAGATTCGAACTCGGGACCTCCTGAACGTGAGGCAGACACGCTGCCATCTACGCTACCGAGGCGGGCACCACTTTCCCATGGTTAATTAATGCACACCTTGGAATAATGTCAAACAAGTCGTGTGCAATGCAGGAAAATGCCATTTCAATACTCGATCATGCATTCCACAAGAAGATTTGCAATAAAATAATGTTTATATTGAAGTAGATAAAAGAATAATAGTTTGTATAAAGTAGAGAAAGTTATGTGAAGTAGCACATCAGATTTTTAAGGATAAACTCTCACTCATGAATAATCGGTTGCGAATCTTAATGTTACTGATTTTTCTCTTAGAATTACCATGTCCTACAAAAGTTATTTTCGCATAAATTCTCTTAGTATTAACTATTGATGAAATAGTGTGCGATACATTTTCTTAAGTGTAGTAGGCCGCGCCGCGGCTGAGTGGTTAGACCACTTGGCTCTCACCAACGCGGCCCGGGTTCGATCCTAGGCGACCGTAAACAGAAATGTGTGATGGACAGCACGGCGCTGGGGTGGGTTTTCTTCGGGATCTCCGGTTTCCTTCACCTTTTCATTCCACCAGTACTCCATCTATATATCATTTATCATCAGTGTCAAAGCCTGCGGTGCCGCATGCAGTGAAAGTGCACGTTAAACACTAGACATTCATTCTTAAGTGTAGAGGAGAATCTGGAAAATACAAACTACTGTGTCTTTATTTTTAAATTGCACCTTGTTTTTCACAATGTCACTGAGAATCAGTGATCGGTTAAATTAGGTTTGCTTGATAAGGCGAGTGCGCCTAATGAGGTAAAGTGAGCGGTAAATCACGAGTGTCCGGTGTCAAAATACAGCAGCTGTAGAACTGATGCAAAACGTGGTGTTGCATGTTTGACCTAGCACGATGTTTTCTACGTCACGTTGACGTAATTAGTAAATAAATAACAGATGTAGTTCAGTGTATATCAACTGGGCCATCTTCCCGACTAAGACAAGGGATTGTGTTGTTGCGTGGCCGTGAAGTACATCGGCCTACATAACTCACCTAGAACGTGGCCTGCGTCAGCGATGTGTAGCTAGTGGTCATTCCAGAATATACTTTAACACAGTTCACAATTACATTTTCGGTGTTTACGGCAGTAAAGGAGAGCCAGCCCATATCACGTGATTTTCTCCACGTGGGGAAGATAATCTATTGTCTCCAATAATTAGCCAGACGTGAATCGATTTCTCCTGGGTAGGAGCGGGGTGGCGTCCTCATACTTCATTGGCTGGAGTAGAAATAGTGCTGCATTCCCCTCAAAAATTACCGAGCGGATTGGATCGGGCGGTTTCGTCTGTGGCCCTCTTTCGAGAGGTCCGGGTTCGATTCCCGTAGCCTGTCTATCTGACGCATGGGTTTCTATCGGCAGATTTTCCGGGTCACCAGGCGAATGCTGAGTATGTTAATTACATCCTCCGAATTTGCTGTCCCTTCATTTCAGTTCCATTATCATTTCACATCATCTCTCATCTGGTGGTCTCTTTCAGGTTAGGAAAGTCGGCGGTGTCTCGGCGTTGCATAATAGGATGATATGCTCTGAGTAAACCTTCGTCCTCCGGTAGAACGGTCTCCGGTCTCCGAGCCGGCCTAGTGGGTCGTTTCCGGCCCGCAGTCCAGTAAGCTATCGGTTATGTTGGTCTATCGGGGAGTTTTCATCTAGTGAAATATAGGTACCCTGCCCTCTGCATTTCGTGACTCCTTTAGACTGCCACCCAGTGTCTCTTCTCGCCTCATCCTTCCTATCGGGGATACCCTGCTTGGGGCATAGGTACAATAGATCAACACTGACCACAACGTCGAATACCTTCTGTAACGTAATCTAATCCAATTCTAAATTACATGTATAAGACTTGCTCCTTCCAAGAACGTCCACCAAGAGGATAAGTAAACTATTCGGTAAACAGAAGATGTTTATGTATTTTTTATTATCTGAAGAATGAATAATTGTGGAATTTACCTCATTCAGAATGAGTTTTGTGTAATCTGGAACCATAAAAGCGGGATAAAAACTTGATGTACCTTTCTTTAAAGGTTATTAAAAGTTTAAGTGAATCACAATGAAACATTCCTGAGAATATACGTGGTTTTTCCCCCTCCATTATCTCCTTGATCATTTACGACAAACGGTGAAGTTCATTTTGGTGAGGATACTTAACTGTGTCTTAATTTATTCGGAAGATTAAATTTTTATGACAGTAAAATTATCGTTCTATAAACTTATACTCTGTCTGACAGATAGCCTTAGTTACGTAATCCCCTTCCTGTGCAGTTATTTCATTTTCTGTCCTTTTTCTGTAGGCAGATCTTTAGGTTTGTTTTGTTCGTTTGGTGCTACCACTGGGCAGCGCTCTAGGACATTGAACACGTCATACATAAAACAACCCTCACCAAATCAACTTAAATCATTTTAACTACCACTATACATTAAAACATGCTTTTTTTCTACTTTTTTATTTTATCATCACCACCAAACATATATGCAACATTTTAAGAACTATTACTGCTACATCTATTATAGAAATACTCATCCAAGAAAATGGGTCAACCATTTGTTTATGGAGATAGCTATACATTAAACCAACAACAATAACACATTGCGTTCCCTGTCGTCATCGAGTCTGTGTTTATATTTTGGCTGAGGGAAAAAAAACTTTAGATTGGTCATTCTGGGAGTAAGCTGACAAACTCGCAAATTTTCACCATTTCACGCAATATTGCTAGATTTAATTTGTGGGCAAAATGTGTAATAATAACATGGACAGAAAAATAGCCATTTATATTAATAATTTAATACAAACAAGAGTTGTTTTTGAACTTGTATGTTGTGAATGCTGAAGAGTAGCATTTTAAACTCAATTACCACATTTGTTAATCTATGTTTTATATTAAATCTAGCTTACTTCAGCCAATTTTTTATTTGTGCTAATCTATTCTATCAGAATCGAAAGCCAAACTAAAATTAAGTAACAACTTCGCTTTTTTGCTAGGTTTCCCAATCGCTTATTAGCATTCATTTGATATATAATGCACCCTGCACTTTCACAATCAAGAATCTGCTTGTGTAAACACAGCTTTTAACAAATGACATAGAAATGTCGACTCATTTTTTTCTCAGCACGACTATTACGATAGTGTTTTTGCTTGTCACGGCTACAGCGCCATCTGTTAGCGTTAATTTGCAAAAGAGAGATGAGAAATTCATTTGTCGTATTCTTCAGTTTTGCAGCGTCATGTTCCATAGATTGCGGTTTTAAGTTGAAAGTTTATTCACAGAAAATCAACAGTAATGACATTCAGAATTTTCAGCAGGTGTTTCTTCATACCCTAGGCAGAAATGTGTTTGTGTATTGAGTTTGTACGTGTGTAAGTCATGAAAGCTTGAGGTTCCAAGGCTCCATTCCATCGCAAGAGCTTCTTATCAAGGATTAACACGTATCTCCGCCTGTTATATATAACTAATTGATTACTTGAAATTACTTCTGGGTAAAAGTATATCATAAATAATTACCGTGCATACAAAATAACCCTTTATATATGTAAACAGTTACATGAATATGCTCGTGTATATGTAAGTGAATTTATCATGAGTACAGAATGCCGTGTGAGGGTTTACATCAGGTTTGTTTATTTGTAATTAATTGCTTTTTACGGGCTACTAAATGGTTATTATGTGTGCTTTTAGTTTTATCCAACGTTTACTTGTAAAGTTGTACTTTAATAATATAAATTAACCTACTAAAGCAACACTTTAATATTAAAGATGGATAAAATTTCACTTTAACCAGTGTAGGAATAAAACACAATCACTAGGCCTACTAGAAACGACTAGCCAATATCGATTGTCTTATATTAGGTATTAGCCAACGGTACACATCCAGCCGGCCTTGGTCCAAATAGACAGAAAATAAGATTACAAATTCTTTTCCTATTTTATTGTAGTTTAATTAAAAATTAGTAAGCCTTTTTAATGATTAGGGTAAGTGTTGAATAAAACACTGAATGGTACTAGTGAATCAAGACTTATTTACATACTCGTGATTCACTGTTACCATAAACAACTGCTAAATCCTTAAAGTCCTTTATCCTGAAAACTAAAAGATTACAGTATGTAAACCTGAAAAATGCTGAGAAGTAAAAGAAAACGTGTGAAGTTAGTTACGAGAAGATAAGAAAGGAACCCTAAAACCAGTTACAGAGAAAACAACATCGTCATGCATATTAATGCAGCCTAAGTGTGATACAATAAAATACGCTTTTAGGTGTAATAGCCTTTTCTCTTTATTGTTACATCCCAATTAATATAAATGGACTTTATATACACAGGTTATAAAACATTAGAAATCACAACTGTATCACTAAAAGTTGGCCTTATTCTCGTACTAATGCCATGAAAGATTTTCATCTATCAATAAGCATTCCATGACGCTACCACTACGCAGTATAATATTAATTATCTGAATGAAAGAACCTGGCATGACAAAGGTGAGAATCATGAAAAACTATTACTATTCGTATTATGAAATGTTATCCCTGAGCTATTATTCCATTAATATTTTACGAATATTCAATAAATTACTGTTGAACCGAGAGACCCAAAAACATCTTAACCGGTTGCGCGGTGTTTTGCCTGTCCGCGATCTCGGCGTTCTTTGCCGTATACCGCTGTCATAGAAAGGCATGGATAAAACCATGCAGCTTTTTAAAACTAATTTTAAAAGCTTACTTACCCATGTTATTAAAGGAGGTACTGAATGGCCACCGCGGCTTTTAGGGGAGAAAGAGTTATAGGCCTTTTTTTTTTTTTTTTTTTTTTTTTTTTTTTTTTTGTTTTGTTAACAGTTGACGCCCATACATATGAGAATATAATTTTGCTCCCTTCTTCTTAGAGAACTAACAGACAGAGAGCGTGATTTTGCCTTTTTTCAACAAGACTCCACAGCTCATACCGCCAATATTTCGATGACAATAATTTAAAATGTGTTTATGGACAGAATTATTAGTAGAGATTTGTAGCCCTGACCTAACCCACTGCGATTTCACCTTGGAATAATTAAAACAAAATATCCAAAAGGAAATTGTCAGCATTTCTCAACGTGAACTACGGTGAGTGATGGAAATATCAAACACGTATGGACAACGGTGGTGGCCAGTTTCAGCATCTCCTTTAATAACATGGAAAAATGTTGCATGGTTTTATCCGCGCCTTTCTATGACAGCGGCAGAGGCAATGAGCGCCGAAGTCGTGGATAAGCAAAACAGCGAACAGCCGGTTAGGATGCTTTTGGGTCTTTCAGTGCAAATAAAAATTCAATTTAATTTTAATTTCGACCGTAAAAAGCAACAAGATATACAATGTAACTGTTAAATCATTTACCATAGTAATAATCAATAAATATTTAAATTACTGTCAGCTTGGAAAAGAGTGATAACATCATATATAAAACATTTCATACGTCAATTACTGAATGGGTCAACCATTTCTTTTAATTATTTAAAATAATCACAAAATAAGTCTAAAAAATTCTTCACCTATAAATTGTCGCATTGTTCGTTGAATGGAATAGAGTTAATTGCTTCCATCCAGGAGGAATCGATTCATATCTAACTTTAGCCAATCAGACATGACTTGGAGTAAATTACGTGATAGGAGTTGGTTTTAGTTTACTGCTGAAAACACCTTAGTTGTTACATCAGTCTAATTATAAAATGGGCAATTACAATTAAATTCTTAGGTAAGTTTCTAGCTACTCTATTGGCTGTTAGATCTCTTGATTTCTTTCCCACAAGGGTGAACTAAGTGTGTCTGAAGACAAGGCGTTGAAAAATGATTTGATGCATCATTAAGC